>JAKRZM010000633.1:423746-468371 GCA_036379175.1 Heliconius cydno galanthus | reverse complement strand
CGTCACATATTTTATCGTGCATTGTCATCCAAAGTAAACGTGTATACAAAATTTCAGCTCAATCGGTTGAAGATATCTACTTCAAAATTGAGATCCAAGATTTCACCCGAACCCACATACATACATTGCAAGTTAAATAAAAGTTTTTAATAAAAAGGAAATAGATCTATAAGTCCTTACCTTCTTCTGTAAAATGATGATTTTTTTTCTCTACTAATTGACTCAGTGATAGACGATCAATAGTTGACGCTACTGCTAAAATTTCGTATTTAGATTCCTTCGAACGTACAGGGAACTACTATCTAGAGATATTTTTCAGAAAATCCCACAAGAACTAGAAAACGGGTACCTAAAATACAGACAAACTAAAATAACTACAACTAGTGTTTATAAAAGAAAACACACACAATCGTTTACTTGTCTTTCCTCTGGCAGTATAATCAAAACCTCACATATCATAGCACTTTCAACAATTATTTCTAGACACAAATGTTATAAATTCTACAATCAACTCGAGATCTAAACGAGCCGGCCTGATATGGGAGAACTTTCGAACACGTGAAAAGCATACTCATAGTTAGAAACTTGTAATTTGCACTAGTTATTACCATATGAAACATATCCAGATTCTAGTATGTCGTTGCTTCGAAAGTGTTTTTTTTTATCTGTATTTGGCAAAAGACATTTAACAAACAGTTTTATTTTTAAGTTTACTATTTTATTTTTAAATTATTTTCTTAGTGTTTTTTATAGTGTAAACCTTTTCAATTTTACTCATATTACAAATCTTTTTGTATCATTTTATAGATGAAAATGTTAGAAAAAAAATACTAACTACTGTACAAATTATATTTACATAAATATATAACATAATCTATACATTACATACGCAATGCATCTAGAATTATCAAATACCTCTAGAATTTGGCGGAAAATGGGGAACGGAGTGTCTTAACACTAGGTTACCACTGCTGTGATACAACACTAATAATAATAATGTATGATATCATTAAACCATATTGTAAATAGCTGTTTTTAAAAAAAACAAAACCTACGCAACAGATAATGAAAATTGATTGCAAAATTTCAGCACTCCAGTGAAAACGACGATAAAAGCCGCCAACCCGTATGTCATTGCACAGCTAGTAAGTACATTTTTAAACTAAAATTACGAAATGATTATGAAAATAAACTTAAATTATTCTAGTTTACGTAACGGAAACAAAAACCAATAAATTCCTATCATAATAGCTGCAACATTAGAAATAACATGTTAAGTGTAGTTTAAAATTACTCTTTGTATAATATATGGTGTAAATGTTTTTCATGGATTCATTTTATATGAATTATTATGATAGCAGATTAAGATGGCGTTTTTATGTAACAAGGGGTTTTTTTTAAATGTTGGCACTACACCAATATGATCAATATAATATTGTTGGTTTATTTGACCCCAGTGTAGCACAGGAGCGCATGTGACTGTAAACGTGACAAGTTTTGGGTTCGATTCCCACTCTAGGAAATTTAATATTTCATTACCTTTTCTCTCCTGGGTAATGAAGCAAAGCGACGTTAAGCTCACAATTATCATATTTACAGATTCTAGATATTATTTATTCGTAAAAAAATAGAGAAAAGTGTTGTTTTGTATATTACAGCTGACATGATAAGTTCTGATTTTCTTTATAGACTATAACAAATATCATTCATTAAAACATGATGGTGTTTCTAATACTAATTACTTTATATTTGGTAAATACTGTACTAATGATTAAATAACGATTAAATGATAATTAATGTATATACATTATAATTTAATTAATAAAGTAAATATACATAACAATGAATTAGTTCACTTTCTTGTTAAGTATTTTTAAGATATTACTCTCAATACACAATGTCTCGATAATTAATTGCTATGTGCGGATCGGAGAGTCTTTACTCTTTGCTCTCTCATTTAAAAAAACTATTATAATTTAGTAGGATATAACACCAAAAATAATGAAAAATATTACAATTTTTTACTATCTAAAAAACATTTAACTATACTTCATTATTTTCAAATGTAACCAAACAAATTATATAGTGAACCAGGAAGCGCGGTCAGTGCACATGGTCCATGAAGGCCGGGGACGAACTTCCAACTCGACTACCCGTGAGACAGCACTGCTCTCACAATGCAGTAACTGTTAATACTAACTAATATAATATGTTTACGGAAATAGTTTTATATTTTAAATTTAATTAAAATAATCATTAATTAAAATAAGCTCTTTAGTTTAATATATACAAAGATTAAAATAGAAATAGAGGTAAAATGCAGTAGTTTTAGAGGCCTGTCGTTTTTTCTTGACGGTAAAACAAAAATATTATTTAAACAAATATTACATATCTCAAGTTTATTATGCGTACTTTAAGTTTTGTTTGTAGGAAAAAATATTTTTTCCCTCTGGCACAAAGGCACAGCGTTGAGTTCCGCCACACAACACGCAATGTCTCAAAAAATCGGTGGAAAGTGTAGAAAGGAGTGTCTCTACACTACACTAAGTTGCATCTGCCCATCTTTCTATATGCAGGCTACAGCATGAAGGTGATATAAGTGATAGAGTGCCAAATTCCACATTATTACGCATTTTATTTCTTTAAAAGTACTACGTAAAGAGTGCACACACACTTTTGAACATTTGAACTTTTGAACATTGAACACTTTTGAGAAACACTTTTGCTGAACATGTTTTTAGAAATATGTGCTGGTCACCAATCACCACCAGGCACCAGCACATGTCAGGACTTAAATAAGAGGCCTCAAAGACGAGCTTCGTGGAATCCCGAGTTGACTCTCAAATTTAAACTCATTTATCTTATTAATGTTTGGGACGGCGCGCGGCGTTAAATAACGATTTGTTGTTCTCAGTATCGAGTTACATATTCGTTGATGCGTTCTACGTAGACGTGAGTTGTTAGTTCTGTTGGGACAAAATTTATAATCTACGTTGTTTTTATTCTAGTTCATGCTTTGTTTTTTTCCTAAGGCAAGTCGACGAAGTGTTATGTCACTTCGTATTCCAGTTTCAGCAGTTGGCTTTTCTCTTTCTTCTCTTTACATCACTCAACTCATGATGCAAGGCAGGCAAAAAGAAATTGTGTTTTGAGTGGCAGAAGTCAGCACCGTGCTTTGTCTTTTCAGAATGGAGATATTAAAATAATTTATTCTTTATAATGGAGATTGACACAATCGTCACGTTAACAACCATACGTTTTCTTACTGCGCCATAATGATTTCCGACAAAGATCCTCGAACAGAGAGAAGAGCTGAAAATATTAAATACTTCCTCGAGTGGGAATCGAACCACACACACGCTTGAACCCCTACACTACAGCTGATCTTTAAATCACATATATCACTATCTCTTTCTCTATAGAAACTATTATAGCATTATGTATATATGTTAATATTGTCCAAAGAACTGCTTATTTGACAGTTTAGCTAGAATAATACATACATACATCATACCTAATTGTATGAGCAATCAATTACATATCGCATACAAAACAATTTCTGTCATTTGAACCTGGGCCCGCATGTTTACATTATACAACGAACTTTAGCGGTCCTTTAGATCTTTTAAAATTGCGATTATTTCGGCATCATCAAAGAGCTGCTTGAGAGACCTTTGTGGCCCAGGGATACAAAAGTGAGCGACGGTTGTAGGTTCAATCCCACTCGAGGGAATGGCACTAAGACAAAAGCCCGGCGTTGAATTCCGCTACTCGAAATTTCGCCGAAAAGTGGGAAAAGGAGTGTTTTATCACTAGGTTCCTTCAGCCTACCCTGTTGCGGGATACAGCGTGAAGCTGATTTCTTTATAACAAAGAGCTTAAAAGACAAACAATAGAAGTATTTTAATAAGTATTATTACCGGATCGTATACACGCGGAAGAGTTCTCTGTAAATATTTTGCGTGTGTACAGTTACATCCTCTCTTTTGTCGTCGGGTCACCGCCCGAGACACACAATGATGTTTACTAAACACCTTAATTAGTATAGGTTTGCTAATTTGTATTAATAGAGTTGATGACACTCAGAGACGTCAATTAGCGTTGATTTGACCTTAAATTATAATAAGGATGCTGTTATGGTGTGTACAATGTCGATATAATGTCAGTTTAATACTACTAAAGTTTAAAATTAAAATTTCTATAAAACAAAACAGTTTCCCTTTATTTACCGTCTATCACGGTAGACAAAAGGAACCTAATAACACTTTCGAGACTGCGAGATTGCGTGTAGAATAACGGAACTCAACACCGGGCTTTGTCTAGTCACCAAAACGAGAAAAGAGAAATAATTAATTCCCCTGAGTAGTAATCAAACCTACAACCCCCGTGCTTACACTCAGAATATTCATTATGCCTAAATACATTAACATTAATAATATATTAAGCAAAAGCAAGAAGACATAAAACATTCACTATTATCTGCAGTCTTGCCATACGAGATATGCAAATCAATCATTGAAGGTACCAGGTTCGATTATCCGTAAAATCTAGCTATATAAGATATGCTTAAATTAACGATCATTTACAAATAGGTACCTATCGACCCCCAGTTTCATTGGAAACCTTATTTAATCTTATAAATGTACTAGCGGCCCGCTCGCGGCTTCGCCTGCGTGAATTACGTTATTATTAATTTCTGTCTCCATGAGTACCTACGTCCTATAAGTGACATCCATGCAATATTTGAGACTCCTAGCATTTGTAATAATGAAGTTTCATACAAACTATTAACCCCGAAAACAATCCCTTAGGAGTCGATAATTCTCTAATGTACATTCAATTCTCATTCAATTCTCTAATGTACAGCCTGTACATTCTCTAATCTCTTGTAGATTCTGAGATTTCGTGATGAGTGAGTGAGTGACCTTTCGATTTTATATATATTGATGATAGCTTACAAGTAGGTAGCAGGTTCGACCTCCAGTTTCATTAGAAACCTTACTCAATCCTTATATGCTTGGAAACAATGGAAGTACTCGTAAGTTCAACGACACCCGTGGGACGGGATGAGTTAATTGTATTCGACGCATCATGTGCAAAACTTCCACACGTGGGTGCTTTTATATGTCGATACGATCGCTTAATGTTTTATCTTATTAAATAATTATTAAACTTGTTAGTATAATTATTTGTAAGTATTCTTAATTGATTTATTTTATAATAATATTAAATACAATTTCGTGGTGGGGTGCAAGTTTTTGTAACGTGATGGTAGTGGGGTCGATTCCCACTCGAGGAAATGAAATATTTTCATTTACTAGCTCTGGTGTCGAGGCAAAACGCGGCATTAATAAGGAAGTGAACGAAGTGTGTTAACACTAGGTTTCCCTACGAATGAGTAATATTTTTTACACCTAGTTTCTCACCAAGATTTTTATTATATGTAAATGTTATTTGAATATCCGTTATATATAAATATAACGGAATAGTTAACGCAATTTAATTGTTATTATTACTACTTGACCGAATTTCTTTAAAATATCTGTAAAGGTACATAAGGCATATCAAAGCTGTAGTTGTTGTTTGGTATTGCATTTTAACTATAGTTTTTTGCAAAAATATAGTTAAAGCTAGCAATATTTCTTGTTTGCTCCAAATTCTCTGATCGTGGAACTCAACTTTTTAATAGAGTGTAAAAAAGTAAATAATTTAATAGGTTGAGGACCGCACCCTGAATCATCAGGCCTATAGATATATAGAATACTAATTTAAATAAAATCTAACTATGTATTTTATTTTATATAGATAGTTCACCTGAAGACCACATGACGCTAGAATGTGCAATCGTCGCATACAATAAGCTGATTTAAACAAAAAGACGCTGAGCGAAACATCCATAGATTATGGAAATTTTAATTGGTAGTGTAAACTGGGAAGATAAGAATATCCTCTTAGCGAACGTCTATAATACAGTTAGGCGCAAATATACATTTTCAATTTATACATGAAAAAATATTGCACGAACCAAATGAACTTCAGCAGTTTTGCAGAGGAAGCAGAGGAAACCTATAGTTAACTTCTGCCATATATTTTGAAGGCAACATTAGTAGAATTATTTTCAATTTAGTTAGATAAAAATAGTCTACTAAAGCTAGCAGCTTGGATAGAGATTTACAATTTTTGCTGTATGTTATGAATGAAGACCCACGGCCACGTTACGCGCCGGCCTAAGAACTATGTCGGACGCAAGTGCCTTGCTATACCAGTTCCTGGGGCGCGACCTCCCGGACGCCCAAGGAAGCGCTGGTTGGATGTCGTGATGCAGGACATGAGAGCCAATGGTCTAACCACCGAGGACGCAAAAGATCGTGCAAAGTGGAGTAGGTTAAGTAGGAAGGCAGACCCTGGTAATAGCCGGGATTAATGCCAGGAAGAAGAAGAAGTTATGAATGAAGACCCAACGTGAATTAAACATATTTTAAAGATCATAATTCTTTGATCTATTCTGTTACAAACGTGGCAGCTCAGCACTAATCACGCCAATGTCATGTCGGATGGAGAACACACGAAGAAGGTTGTACGGTAAAAAGGTCTTTGATAATTATCACTTAATGTAATAACTAAAGTTTCTATTCACATAATCCTTGCCATATTAAAAAATAAAAAAAAATAAAGTCATCGCTCTACACTATACCATATACCTAGTAGTTTGCAAGTTTTTGTACCACTCTCTATATATGGCAACTATATTTTTTCAATTTTTGACGATGATTGATGTATGGGTAATGACAGCTGAAGTTTTTGTCATTAAGGCACACGCCTACGCATCGGCTACCAAACGTCAAACCAATCAATATATATCAATTATTAATTTTAAAAACATCACTAATGAGAGTTTGACAGCCTATCAAGACACTGGATTTTACGATAAAAAAATTGTAAATGAATATTATTTTTTATATAAACACGAATAAAATCCATTTCTTTTTGAATGTCTTAAACATAATTTTAATATGAGATGGCCATTTAATATCTGTACATCTATAATAATAATAATAAGGTTTTAGCAAATTGATAGAGACGATTTTGGCACAATAGGAAAGCATCTGACTGAAACATTCCGTAACAGGTTATGGGTACGATATCTACTCTGAAAAATAAATGATCTCCTGTTTTCCACTCTGGCAAAATAAAGTGCCATGCTTAGTTCCAACACTCATGAAACAATATCTTGAATTCGGCTAGAAAGTGGAAGAGAAATTGTCCAGAAGAATTAGAAGAGAACCAGATCCAGAGAGTAGGACTATAATTTGGATTACATGGTCAATACAGTATAATACCATGAGTTTATATATAAACCGTTTATATACAGTATATTCATCATAATAAGATAAAGTAATTACTTGGCTTTGTAAAAACTAATATATTATAAATATTTGTTTAACATGTGTAATAATACTATAGTATAAGGTTATTCTAAATTATTTTGGATTAATAATTTAACATTTAATATATTTAATTTAACTTGCTGTGACCATGACCTACTTGAAAATGACCAAAATATAAGAAGTATAAAAAATACACTTTAATAATCAAATTATACGAGAAAACTGCAAAAATGCTTTTATATTTAAATAGAGTCAGGCACTACTCTGTCAGTCTCTGCAGTGGTCTGGTATATTTTAGTTTCTTCATAACATATATTATGTTAATTTTTCTTTTGTTTATTACATAGTGTATATAAAATACTATAGCAGCAAAACAAAGCTGAGGCCAAATCAAGACAAGCCTATATAGGGTAAGTTATACGAATTGGACCGCGACGATCTGTCTGGCATCAGTCCAGAGTACTTAGAGTGACCATTTTTCCATATTAAAATATTATGCTCGTCAGTGTTGCAAGTACAAAAAAAAGATACATAGGATGGCAGGAAGATGCTTTTGAGAATGTTATAATAGTAAAAATTAAGAAGAACGTCTTCTCAAGATTTAGGCACGTTGAGAATGAAAGAAAGAATGGTTAAGAAATATATAGATACGTAAGATTGTAGAGCGAATCGTAAAAGAGGCAGGGGGAGATCTCAGTTGACCTTCGAGAACGCAATATTGATGATACTGGAATGTCAAATAGACACATTGATTTTGATATTAGAACAAGAATTGTATTTTTGTTTTTATTTTATGAATGATATCGAACATAGATGATTAATGTATGTTTCTTAAATTATATGTAAAATAATTGAGTTTTTTTTATTGTTAGAAATGAAAACAATTATAATAATGTAATTTTATAATATATTTTAATTCAAATATATTTATTTACATTTAAATGTGTGTTATTTATGGACACCCTAACCGCCGACACCATACAGGATTTCGCCAACCCTGCCAAGTTTGAAATAAAGTTCATTGAACCTCATTTTGTTAATACACAATAGTGCTTGAAGGAACATTTTCAATCAATAAATTGACTGATTGGGATAGGGGCCTATTATGAAGATGTCTTCTGTCAATGAAGCTTTCATTTATATTAGATCTTCCAAAATAAAAAAAATATTGTAAATAAAAAACTACAGTTTTTTTTAAATAGATATTTGTAACATAATTAAGTAAAGTGAAATTCACAAATTAATGAAGCATTCATTTATAATGATACCTTTGATAAGATCATTTAATATATGAAAATATTTTTTACAGTTAATATCATGAAAAATATTATTTATTTCAAAATTTTCTTTCGAACACTATTATTGTTTCATAGTCACTAGTACTCTACTGGTCTACTGGTCTATTTATGTTTTTTAGATTCACGCTATAGCAGTATAGGCTGAAAGTAACCTTATTTTAAGGCATTTCGTTCCCCACTTCCAGCCAATTTTTTTAAATATGGTGTGTTGAATAGCGAAAATGAAAATATCAAATATATTAATGTTGATACAATATTTAATTTAATGAAAAGTAAAATATCTCTTTCTTAATAAACTATGATAACAAGACTCTAACATATCTATCATTTATCACCTTCATATTTCCAAAGAAATTGCACAACAGATAAAAACAAGAAAGATAAACTTCTCAAAGTTGACATAGCATGAAGCAAAATCTTATCTATTAGCAACGTATATCTTATATTATGTAAATTACTTATACTTTTTTCTTGAATTTTAAGTAAATAAAAGATATTTACTTGAAGGTACATATTTGAAGCAACTGACCACATCAAGAGGATCATTGGCGTTAAGTTCGGCCAGTCAACAAACAATGCCTCAAAAATTCAGCAGGACATAGGGAACTAAATATCTTAATATTAGGTTCCCTCTACCTTCCCTGCTGCATGCGTAGTAAAACGTAAAACTGAAAAATAACTATGTGAAGAAAAATGCTTTGCCGAAAATTTACATATTTGATATATATCTAATGCAAATCAACAAATAAACCAAATTAAGCCTAACTAGATAGGTTCCCATAATATTAAATTAAATTGCCTAACAGCAGATGTCTGTAAATATTAAGAAAAATGTAAGTAAATTAATGAAATATACAAATAAATATAAAAATATATATAAGACAAGAAATATTTGCATATGCATAAATAGAAAAAAAAACTCCTGCCTGCAAATAGCTGCAGTATCGTACACGTGCCTTCCGCCTCCGTATACCAATAATCATGTTAGCTCAAAGGCGATTACTATCTTTTATCTGGTTAGTTGAATAAATATATATAAATTTAAATCTAGATTTTATTTAAATTTTCTAGCATATTTTTTGTAAAATATTAAATCTATTTATGGTCTAATATCTGTTAAGTGTTAGTATTTAAAGTTTTGTTTTCTTTTTTTCGTATTTTAAATCACAATATAATTAATATTTAAAAAAAAAACAGTAGTTTAGCTTTCATGTCCGACAGAAAATAGAAAAAAAAGGAATTCGAGAATCATAAGTAATAAGCAAGTCGAATTGAGGCCAGTTGTAGGACAGGAGGCACAAGGGTTCGAATCCCACTGGATTAACACATCCCACATTAATATTTTCATTTTTTCACTCAACACGTAATGCCTCCAGAACTCGCTGGAAAGGAGAAAACGGAGTGTCTTAACTCTAGGCTACCTCTGCCTAGCCTGCTACATGCGGGTTAGAGCGTGAAACTGAAAAAGCTAACCTTTTACATGTTAAAGGTTCTTATATTACAACTGTATTATATCATATTATACAATTTTACGCTATTTGAGTTAACGGAACTGGTTATTTATCATATGAACACCACTAGTATGTGTACTGGAGCAAAAACAACAAATACAGTCATGATTTATATCTAAATGAGGTTTTTTCCACTTCACTTTATATTCAGCATAAGTATAGCAGGTAGCAGAGGGTAGTGTTAAAACACTTCGTTCTCCACTGTCCTCATCATTTTCGAAACATTGCGTCTTTAGTGGAAACTGAATGCCGCTTTTCCATGTCACCAGTGACGCAATTCTTTTCAGAATAAAAAATAATGGGTTTCTTATTGTCATAAAGAACCCTAAAAATTAATTGTTAATTGTTATGCATTCTATAAATAAGTCTTTATTATATTTAAATGGATAAGAATGAATAATAAGCGGATATTTAGTTTCAAGAACCGTTCCGCCCAAATACGTTAAAACAAAGGAGATCGATATCTCCAGATAAACGTTTGACTCAAAACATGATGGTATATAATATTTTAGTATTGTAATCTTTATTATACTTTAAATAAGGACTAAATTACTTTGAAAGTGCTAAGTATTTGAATATTTTACGGCAATACTAAGAATAATCGTTGTTTTTTTATAATTTTTTTTTACTGTAACTTGGCAAAGAGCATGTATATAATTAATACATTTTTTTCACCTTCGCACTACATCCCACACATAGCAGGGTAGGAAAAGGTAACCTAGTGTTAAAACTCTCCGTTCCCCACTTTCCGCCTAATTCGAGGTATTGAGTGCTAAGTGTCACTGCTTGCTAGGTGCCTGAGCAAAGAAATGAAAATATTAATATATGATAGTTTATTGCCCCGACTGGAAATCGAACCTACAACCGTGGTTACAATCCACTGGTACTGCGCCACGACGGTCTCATTAGTGCATAATTCCTAATTAGTGCATAATATGCAATTATCATATTAAATATTTGTTAACATAGATACTCGATCTTGATTATAAAATTGCTTCACGTGTAACGACTGCATAATACTTTTTGTAATATTCTTTTAAATGGTAAAAAAAATTACCTTTTAAAAAAAATAGATTATGAAATGTCGATAGAAAAATATGTTTAGGATTTATTTAAAATTTTAAATTTAAATAATATAACTATACATATGAAAATACTTGTTGGATTATTTTCTTCGCATATTTGCTACTACTGAAATATAAACCCTACACGCAAATAGACTTAGGGTTCCGTATTCTACTGTAAAAAAGGAACCTTAATAAGTTAATTATTTGTTCATGTCTGTCTGTTTGTCCGTAAAATTAAAATTCTAAGTTTTATGTTACAACACGAATGCGAAAGAAGTGATTCCCCCATTGTCTCTATCTTGAAATATTAAACATTTTTGCTCAAATTTTATTTCATGTATTTGAAATAAACGACAAAGAATATCTTATCAGTTACCTGTCTAGTGTTTCCATTTAATATTATCGGTCGGTTTTCAAAGTATTAGTCAATATTGAATATATCTATACATATATATGATATTAATAAACCTGAATAGTTTGTCTGGTTGAATGCTCTAATCTCAGGAATTTCTGATTGTAAAAATATTTTGTGCTAAATAATTTTATTGTAAACCCATTATATTCGTTGTCAGAATGAATTCGAGCATTTAATTTTTATTTTTAATTTAAGACAAAATTCCGTTTTCGTATATCCCTATCATCCTAGGAGGTATGTTATTTTTAACCGATTTTCAAAAAAAAGGAAGTTCTCAATTCGTCGGATCCTTTTTTTACTATTTAATTGGTAGATTTAAATTAGTTTTTAAGGAAGGAACTTGCAGCCATAACCTAAGTCACAACACAAAGCCTTCAAATATAAGTTAAACAAACATTTTTTTAAATAGGAAATACTATAAATATGCAAAAAATATTCAACCATCCATTTCCCGATAGATATCTAGATAGATCATAGTCCCGAAGACTACACGAGAAAAGAAAAATCAACTCGTATACATTTTATTGATACCAACAAATCAATGATTTTTTTAATATTATATTTAAATTTTTATACGAAAATGTAATAATAAACGTAGCTTAATAGTAGATGAGTAGAGGAACTCAACGCCACGCTTTTCCTTGACACCAGAGCGAAGAAATGAAAATATTAAATATTTCATTTCCTCAAGTAAGAATTGAACCCATAACCTGTCGTTTACACACACGCTTCTGCCCGCGCCACGACTGGCCTCACCTAACTAACTTTTTAAATAAAGATTAACAAGCAAAGCCGTACTCAATAGTATAGTTGTGCATAGTCGAGCTATTACATGAATAAGTCACGCGTAACTAAGGAAGCATACCACTTTTCCAATTCTCATTGAATAGAAATTTATTAGTTTTTGCTAGATTTTTTTGTATAATTACGCTTTCAATGGTTTATTTACTCACTTTTAAATTATCTCTAAAGTAGATTGCATTTAAAAAAATTTAAGCCAAAATCAGCTTCACGCTGTATCCCGCCCACAGCAGGGTAGGCAGAGGGAACCTAGTGTTAAGTAATTTCGTTCTCCACTTTCTGTCGAAATCTGGAGGCATTGCGTATTGAGTGACAGAACATAACGGAGCGCTTTGCCTCGACACCAGAGCGAAGAAATGGAAATGTAAACGAAAATAAATATTTCACTTTCTCGAGTGGGGATCGAACCCATAACCGTCGCGTTGCAGTCACACCCTTGTGCCACTGCGCAACGACGGCCTCAAATTATTATTTGAAATTGATTTATTTATCGTTGTTGTTAAGTTCTGCTATGTTTCTATAATTGAGGAGAAAGTGAGGAACGGATTGTCTTAAACGAACAATGTGAATGTCGTCACTGATATCCGATCAACTAATTTCTGAAGAAATGACGACACTACTCTATAAACCAGGGCCTTTCAAAGTCAGTGTAATAAATATGATTAACAATTATTTGTGTTTTTTTAATTTAAATTAATATTAAAAATGAGAATGAGGTGGGGAGCGGAGTGCCTTAATATTAGGTTCCCTAACCGGTGAACAAGGTGTTAAAAGTGTAATAATAGGGTTTTTCTGCCTACTCTGTTACAATTATAGGTAGATACATAAAAAGCTAAAAACAAAAATTTTAAATCATTTCATTTTATTTAAAGCAAAAATTAGATTATTTTCCTAATCCTAAGATAGCGTTCTCTATTTTCAACAGCCCCTATGTGTAGCACGCGCGAGAAAACATAAACGATCAACATATCTGTATGACGTAGGTATATCAAAAATGCCATTAATTTACGTATGTTAATACGACGTATCTACATATAACATACGTCATTACATCCGTCCTTTTTATATCACCGACTATAAACATAAAAGTAAAATTGACCTTAAATAAAAAAAGGAAGTAAGTCAACGCGGTTTTCCCCATGTAAATCCCTAACGCTAGAATTGCGGGATGAAACGTTGACTAGAGGATGTGGAGAAACCTATGCTCCACAACCTTTTCTAACTTATAGTAAAAGTCCCATAAAAATCGATTCGACTGTTTGGGAAATTACCTTGGACAAACAGAAAAACAGGCCGACAGACATTTTTTAAATTGTTTGTCGTATAAATAAATACAATGTATATGGAGAATGGAGGAAATGCCGAATTCTGGAGGTATTGTGTGTTAAGTAGCGTAACTCAACGCCACATTTGCCTTGACACCAGAGCAAAGAAATGTAAATATAAATTTAAATAAATATTTAATTTCCTCTAGTGGGAATCGAACTCACAACCAGTGGAATTTACAGTCACACTCTTGCACCTCCTCCATGACTGACCTCTGGAATTTTTAAATCTTTTAATTAAATATTCATATTTCTAAAGCAAATAGTCCTACTCGTATATGAGTTACTCAAACAAACGCTCGCCAACTTAAACAAAGACTCGAACTGTTTTGGCGCCACTCTTCAAACATTTATAAGTTTTAACTGTACGAGTATATTTTTGTACAAATAATAAAAATGCCAATGGCTAATATAAGTACCGTTTGTTAGAAATTCTGTAAGAAGTATGTTATAAAAAGTTTTTTTTTTCTGTTCTGAACTAAAATGTAGATAACAAATTACCAAAAACAAAGAATAAAGGCAGTGGGTGGCGGTCTTTTAACTATAATAGTGATTATAATAATTATTGTCGTGATTAATTTTATCTTATAGCACGTTTAATAATAATTAATGTTAGCATTATACTTTATATTTGTTTCTTTTTCACGCTGTGTCCCGCATTTGTAAAATGCAATGCAAATGTAGGCGGAGGGAATATTGATAGAATCCTTTCTCCACTTTCAGTCCAATTTTCTCGAAATTTATTTTGTCTTGTTACCAGAGAAGAAATCAAAATAATTCATTTTCTCGAATGGTAATCAAACCGACAATCATCGCGTTTAAATTCAAAAACTGTACCCACTGCGTCAGAATGGCCTCGTCAATACTTTTTGTCCATAGGTTAAAATTAAATTAACTTCACGCCGTATCCCGCACACAGCGGAGTAGACAGAGGGAACATAGTGTTAAGACACTCCGTTCCTCATAGTGTCCTTAGGTATATTGGAAGTATTTTCAATATTAATACTTCACGTAACATAAGTCACAAATCTACAATACAGTACGTAAACCCGTTAAAAGCTTCCAAGTAAAAGCTTTATTTTAAGCTCTTGGACAATAGTACGATTCAATAACTATAAAACTGACATAACGAAGGCTTGTTGGATTTAATCACCCCACCTAGGATCCTTGAAGATGTAGTATGGCGCTTCGAGAATATGGTACAATCGCAAAGAAAAAAATATATTACTATTTTTTTCTTCAATCTTATAACCTACAAGCTTTTACATGCGGCTTCGCCCGCTTGTTTAAACGGCAATAACTAAGAGTTCTCTGCCAGCAGGTATAAGGGGAGACCACTAATGATGTAATTATGTAACATAACAACGTTCTTTGATAAATGGACTATTCAATAGGTATATGAATAATTTTTCAATTCGAATTAATAGTTCCTGTGATTAGAGCGTTCATACAAACTCACCAGGTTTATTATATTAGTATAGATGGAATGAGTAGTGACTCGTTATAATGTATATATTTGCTTTACTTTATGCAAATTTTCAACAAATTGTTGATTGCTTTTGAGGCTTTCAATCATGACAAAGACTTCAACTTCTATTAGTTGAAATTTGGCTTACAATCTCTGTAGTCAGTTCGCTTACGTGTCCCTTATTTTCTTAAGTAATAGCCTGGACATGTATTTTTTAGTTATAAACCTAAAACTACAGAAACAAGCAAATAGCTAACTCACGCTTAAAATATTTCTATGTGTTAAGATAAGGATTTTTTGACATTTTTAAAGTATTATTCCACACTTAGGAACAATAAGGAATTTTTTAAAATAATTTCTCAAACATTCCTTCTGACTTTTATTTTGCGTTTTTTTCTATTTTTTAGAACACGCATAATATTTTCTCTGTTTCCCACAAAACGAGAAGAAGAAAAAGTTATGAAGAACAGATATTTTTTAAGAATAAAATTATTATATAACATTACTTATTACTATTACCATTTAAAAAAAATTATATAAGAACAATACAAACTTAAAATAAATTCCCCTTCTAACAGAAATAGAGTAATGTTCTCATCAGTACTCTATGCTTTTAGTAAGCACTTTCTAATGCAACTTTTACGACTCATCCCTGTAAAGTCTTGTCTTTATGTCCCTCGTCGCGTCTGTTTCGGCCTAAGTAAAACTACGGTATAGTTTATGTAGTGTTTTATTAACTATTAAACTGAAACTATATTCACTTCCTAACATTACAAATGTATTGAAATTTCATGTAAAATTTCATATATTTGAAATATATACGAACATATTTACGTAAACTGTGTGGCTGTTTAAGCAACTGGTTGTGGGTTCGATGCCCACTTATATAAATATATATTTAATCATAAAATAAAATATTTATTTAAATTTATATAATTACGTAACATAGTGTAGAGTGGCAGAACCCAACGCCGCGCGTTTTGGCACTAGAGGGTAGAAATAAAAATATTAAATATTTCATTTCCTCGAGTAGACATCGAATCCACAACCTTTTACGTTTACAGTTACTTTCTGCCCCTGCGCCACGACTGGCCTCAATGTAAATAGGTAAAGGTAGGGTAAATTCCAAGGTAAATTCCAAACCAATGTACCGTTAAGTCAAAACACAATTCAATATAACAAACAATGGGTGGTTTCTTCTGATCTAGTAACAATTGGTCCAACGCCCATGAAGGCCACATAGACTTCCTAGGTGGCTGCAAAATAATGACTTTTCTGTAAAAACCTTTCATTATGTTAGTTAAAGTGAAATAAACACGTTTTCTATTATTGTATAACTTAAGAGTATTTCGATAAAAACAACGCTACACTTCAAAACTTCAGTAATCAATTATTTTTTGTATGAATCGTTTGAATTTAGCATTCTAATGCAGCATACTGTATATTAGTATTTAATAATATACTATTTATAATATAAATATGTTAAGGGTCTGTTAGTATAAAAATTTGCCGTTGCCCTCAGACAATGTACAGTCGAAACTTCTAGGAGGAAGACCACTTTCAAATTGGCTCATTTATTTAGGAGCTACAGTGGCACAGACAGAGGCGTCAAACCTATAACACCCCTCCTTCTGCGACGGTGGTTAAAAAATTAGATTTTGCCTACTAAAGTGCTTACTTATCTAATATATACAAATTTCCATAATACAATTCAATGTAGGTCTATCAATGTCAATGTAGGTAAATATAATATAACACAATTTTCATATACTATATACTATTATTTTTTTAAAAAATAATAAAAGAACTGAAATGCCGTTACATAATACGGTAAATGTATAATTATAAAAGCATTATTTATATGATGAGCTACATGTGTGTAGAAAATAATACGTAAAATTTAAATTAACGAATATAATATAAATATTTTGATTTAATTAATTTAAAACATCAATTTTCTGCTTCTCTATAAAAAAAATGTTGTTCCAATTTTTTTTAAGTGTTTAACAAAAATAAACAAAAATTAGGCGTTTATTAATACGGGGTAGGACGTGACATCTAGTGATGAATAGAACTATTATGTTCTTGCAGCGCCATCTATTGTCGAAAAGTAATTACGTATATACCATCAAGTCACCGAAAGACGGTCGTTTTTCATTTATTGCATAGTAACCAGATTGTTAACTAGATGGCGCTACTTTCGTTCATAATATTTTATTTTATTGCTTGTTGCAGATATATTTTTTTTATTTAGTTTTTGACTAGAAAACTTATAAAATAGTATTACTAAATGTATTTAGTAATTATATATTATAGTTATATGGTATGACATAGTTTAGTTCTATATTTGATTTGAAGAAAATAATATTATAATAATACTCATTGTACTTATTATTAATGAAAGTTTTAAAAAAAATCAAAATATAAGAGAAGAGGATAAAGTTACGGAATAATTATAAAAATAATTAACCAAAGACAAAAGTCCAAAACAAAAGAAAACAAGAGACTAAAGGTTTTGGTTTTGTATTTATTAATAATATTGAAAATAACACAATTATTAAACGAAAATATTGATGAATGAAAAATTTTAATTAATATTATCCTTATAACAATAATTTATTGAACATAAACGTATACGAATAGGATTACTTTATTTGACTTTAAAGGTTACAAGCTGCGGTGTCCGAGTGGTTAAGGAGATGGACTTGAAATCCATTGGGTTCTACCCGCACAGGTTCGAATCCTGTCCGCAGCGACTTTTTTGTTTTTTATAATTCTCATACAAATTTGTAAATAGTACATTATTAATAAAAATGAAATATTAGAAAATAGTACTATATCAAGGAAAAAATATAGTTATTGTATAAAAACGTAAAAATATGTTTATTATATTTTACAAGAAATACGTCTTACGAAAAGTAAAAAAATGTATAAATTATGAATTTTAAATAAGAAAACAATTTAAATATTTCTTTAATTTTTATACAAAAAGAATCCTTCGAGCCGGATTTGAACCAGCGACCTATGGATAACAGCTATTTAACCTCTACAGTCCACCGCTCTACCAACTGAGCTATCGAAGGCTTGTAAGTACCTTTGAAATACCTTAACCTATAGCAATAGTTTTATTTTCCGCTTCACCTTATTCTACTTTATAGGATAGGCAGAGGGAACCTGAAAAGCTATATTAAATATATTTATAAAAAGCTCTAAAATCTGAAATGAAATCGTTTCAATTAACGAATACATTTTGTTTTCTTAACTGCTATCTATTAAAAAATATTGGAATGGGAATTGAACCCTCAACCACCACTAACACAGTCAGACGTCGTGCCTCCGCGCCACGATGAATCCAACTAAAATGATTTCTAAAGGTATAAACTACTTATATAAATAAAAATATAAATAAGATTCAATGTTATTTGAGATTGTTGCAAAAACTACTAGTAGGTAGCTACTATGAAATCAATTCACAATTCCATTCACTAACTCACACTTTTTTTTCTTTTTTTTCTTAGATATTTGATTACGATACCTTATTAACAATAAAAAATAAACGTTTTATGAAACTATATTATTATAAATAGTTCTATTTAGTTCCGTAATATAAAAAGGCCTTTGTAGGATCGCTCTATTGTCCGTCTATAAGTATTAACCTAAAGTTAAATGGCAATTAATGGCACTTTCCATTGACCTAAAATTATAAAAATTTAGAACGAATTGTAGCATATTTTCTTTATAAACGATTTAATTAATATTTTGTAGCTTGAAGAAAGGAAAAATAGAAAAAAAATGCATTATACCCAAAAATATTATATAATAATATGCTAGGAAATATATTTTTAATTGGGTTGTAGAGACAACTATTACAAAGTTAAATAGATCGAGGTTCCAATTAACAAAAGTTAGGATTGCAATTAGGACTACGTATCAAATGTTTAAGGTAAACAAAAGTGGGGTATCCCACTTGCACTTCCACTTCCACTTTTGTCAAACACTTAATTGAGTTCACAACTAATAAACGCTAACAACACACTAACTAGGAAACAGCGCTATGATAACCGTTAGCAACTTTCCTCTCAATAACTTTGTAGTGGATCCGGGAGAGTAAGCCGGGAAATCTCTATATCTAGATAAATTTGAAATTTACTTTGTAATTTGTCTTTATAATCAATTTTTATCAGTCCAGGAGCAGGAGCATGGTGCAGGAGCACAAGGATGTTTCTTTAACACGATGGTTGTAGATTTTTTTTTAAATCTTTATTATTCGTCTCTCTGGTTTCAAAGACTGCGCATCTGTGGTTTTATAAATAAATAAAAAAAAAACAGTTGTTTTCACATAATCTTTTTACAAGTTGAGTCGCTGAGACTTCCCAGTAAGTAATCGTAACCTAAAATTAAACCAAGTCAGGGAGCCTCCGGCGAGTAGAGAGGGGAGAGTAGCGACCTTAGCAATAGGCTGGCTCGGGCTAGCGCATCCCATGTGCATCTGCCTGGACGTACTAGTCGGTACTGAATGCGTTGTGATGAGCGATGAGCGCGTTCCACCTTTGCACCAGTGCAGTTACAACAAGATGGTGGTGCGCTGTGGAGCCAGCTATCGCATTCAGTCTATATGCTTCATTTCCTCAAGTGAGAATGGAACCCACAACCTACCGCATTTTACAATCCCACGTATGTAGCCCTGCACCATGACTACTCTCATGATACTTGCTTACGTAGATACTCGTAGAGTCAACAACTTTATATCTATTTTTTTTCAGCATAGGTACTTATATTACTTATATAATTTAGGACTATTAAAAATTATAACTTAAACAAACAAAACAAACTTTATCGAATGAATGAATGAAATCGTATTTTAATATTTAAATTTAAATAAAGTTGGACGTTTACACCTCCGAATAGACGAAGCTGTGGAAGGTGTGGATTTGCATAGCAGAGATATTTTCATCAAATCTATTTCCTCCAGGCTGTTGACCTTTCAAAGTTCAGGAGCGATAACCGCATGCAAACAGTGCAGTCTAAAATATCTTAGCTTATTGAAGTAAGTTTCAATAATGGTGATAGTAAATCAAATATTAGGGTAAGTTGATTTTTTTTAATTTGTCACACCTCTCGCATGTTAGGTAGATAAAGAATCTACTGTTGTAATATCGTAAGGCATAGGGCTGGAAACCATCTGTATATAAATAAAACATTAGCAAGGTGCAACGGCAACGGTTCAGGTAATATGTGAATTTTTATAATGAATTTAATAATTTTGACAATGAAATTACAATCTTTCATGAAGAGGCAAGTGAATTCGGTTCCCATTCGAGAAAATAGAATATTTTATATTTATTGGGAATTTTATTATTTATTTAAAACAAAGCGCGGCGGAGATCCGCCACTTTGACAACACGCAACGCCCTAAGAATAGAAAACGGAATGTCTTAACACTAGGTTCCCTCTGCCCTACACTCCTGTGTGGGGGATACAATGTGACCCTAAAAAAAAACTACAATATTCCCTTACCATTACTAGAGTATCATAATATGATATGGACAAAAAAAATACAGTCGAATTGATAACCTCCTTTTCTTACAGATGTCGGTTAAAAAGAGATTTGTGCTGATTTATTATTTTTCCTGTTTCTTCGTACGAAAACTCGTTCAGTATTAAGAATTATAACAATGGCTATTATCAAGAGAACAATATGTATTGACTTTAAAATCATCTCTCCATATGATTATAATCAAAACGCAAATTTTCATATTAAATAGACTATCACAGAGTATCCATACAATGTCACTTTCCTTTGTTATAAGGGTGCATTAAATTACATTCAAAGGTCAGCCTTCCTTTGTACTAGACTGTGGTCCATGACATTTAATACTTATCTTGTAAATCTTAAAACTTAAATTAAATCTTTCATTGACATACATTTAACTTCTATAGATAAGAATAATTTATATAAAAGTTATACTTATAAAAAAAACAAAGAAGTCCTTGTATTGTAAAAGATTTTATAATAAAACATTAAAATATATAATCAAAATTGATAACATCCATAACTCAGTCAATACAAAACAATTATTATATAACAACTGCTTGGATACTGCAGATAAAATAAAAAGTTATACAAATTCTCTGTGACCTCCAAATATACTTTAAGTTCGAACAAAAAAGGCAACGAAGATCAAATTATTAAATTTTGTTATGAGATGCAAAACGCTACCTAACCTCATTTCACGGGACGCCGCAAGCCCTGAACCCGTTGCTGCTTAAAAAATTACCTAATAGCGCGTTCATCCCGTTGTTTGGCATTGACGTCATCAGTTCCACGGCACAGCCTCCCCTGTATTGTCAAACACATATTTAATTACCAACGTGTGCAGTGCGGCACGCGCAACCCCAGCTCCGGAAGGTACGAGCGCTCCAATCAGACTTAGACCGAAACGATCCCTATTTACTTTGGAGTTAAATTCCGTTCCGTGGTCACGGGAAATGGCAGTTGTGACCCTTTTCCAGAGAGAGAGTAGGGTGAATTTTGGCCGATCCTTGCGTTTCATGACGCCTGCGCAAAAAACGGTTTCGGGCGCGTATATCAGTCACAGTGAGGCGGCGCGCCGGCTAGCGCGCTCGCCTGCCGTTCGGCCTGGAGCGACCGCGTCCACGTCCCGGGGGCACCATCATCAATAAAAAAATGCTCCCCAAATCGTCTACGAACCGCGAGTGACACCGCAATATGTCAATTTAACCAATTAACCTATGTGAAGGAGCACGTGATAGCGCTGCCTAGTGTCTTCCTTTGTAGTGTGACTGTCTTGGAGCTGGTTGTTTTCGTGAGGTGAGTGGTAATGGTTAAGGTCGAAGGTTACCCTTGTGAAATGTCAATTGCATATGTGGAACCTCGTCTGAATCACGTTTCGCGTGCCGCTTCTGTGGAGTCATTCAGAAAATTACAGTCCCATTGTGTTTTTCAGGGTAATGCTTAGTAGTTGGCGTGTTCAACGTTTGAACTAATCTATGATGTAAGCTTTTCGAGTTAAATTGAAATGATTATTTAATCGTAGTAGAAAATTTTGTGGAGACTTTATAAAGATCATATTTGACCTCAGCTCGATATATCTACTTAATAATGTTACTTTTTTAAAATTAACAATATATTAAAAAACCAATATACAAAAAATTGTATTATACTAATGATAATGATATATATCATTATTCGCAACTTAATAATGAAGAAACTATAGAACACTCTTTAAATAGCTTCAATGCATGACCTTCTCATCAATACGCGTAATGACTCACAATCGACAATAGCTGGCGAAGAGTATTATATAAAAAAAAAGCCTTATATGATTGGGTTCATAAAAAGGTTATAGCATTATATTATTTTTTAATGTAGGTACGTATAATATGAAAAATAAGTCAAAATTACATAAAAACAAAAGGAAACTGAGCAGAAAAGGACACGGACCACCAATGTCCGTGCTGTGTTTTATTTAATAATAAAAAAAACTAATTATAATGATATCAAATATAATTCTAGAATATAAAAACATAGATTATGATCTGGTTTCATAAAATGTTGACTTAGATTTTACCACTCACCATAAAATTTCTCTAAATATCTGTGTTAAATCTGCACGCTGTATCCCACACACAGCAGGGTAGGCAGAGGGAACCTAATTAAGACACTCCGTTCTCCCTTTTCCGAAATTCCAAAATTTCTCTAAATACATGTGTTTATTATTCTTATTTAATATACAATAAATGTTATTTCAGCTAGTCGAGCTCTTGAAGATAGATTTACATACATGTATTACGTAGGCAGTGCTCGGTGAATGCGAGTTCCTAATATATATGTAGATATAAGATATACCAAATACCAATGATAGTATATACAGGAAGGTCTGGTGGTGATCTTTGAAGGTTTTAAAAGTAATAGTTTGTTTTAAAATTCATAAACTATTTTCATTATTCCTAAAATATTTATTTATAATAAATTCTTTATAGTATTGTCTCTTTAAATTAGACAAAACAAAAATTTTTCGGGGGTTTCTTTTAATGTTTCAATATATTTATTACTGAATTCTAAGGAATATATTAATTTAGTTTTGGTGTAAATATAATAATGCTATAATTATAATATTAATACTAAAATTATAGAGCCGAAGAATTTGTTTTGTTAAACGCCCTTATCTTAGGACAACTGAATCAAATTTTAAAGAAAATTGTTGTGTTGGAAAGACCGTCTATTGATGAAGCCTATAGTGGGAAACGGAGGTGTCTTAATGGGTACAGAGTGCCTTAGCACTACATTCTCTCTGCCTACCCTGTTTCATGCGGGATACAGCAGTGATTTGTGCTCAACTGGCATGTTTACTACACCATAATCAAAGAACAGAACAGTATTTGAACATACGCGAAGATGCGGGAAAAAGTTAGTGCCGTATATAATATATTTCTATTTGCAAACGTCGTATCAGAATGGAACTAGATCTAGATTATTTATTGCCGACTAAGATCTTTAACGATTGTGGTACTCAAATTCAAACAGGTACGTCGATATCTACAGTAGTTTTTAATAAGAAATTCTTTAATACTTAGAATAGCCAGATTTTAAAGGATATTTTAGATTTGTATATTTGTACCTAATATTATCATATACGTTTGAAATTAGGTATTTTATTGTATTTGAATTTGTAATAGTTGTTATACATTTTATTGGCATTAGTAAGTCAATAAATGTTCTAATAAAATAATATTTATTAGATATATTCTATTTGGCATTAATATAATTATTAATATTATTTATATTAGTAACTTAATTTTTGTAACTATATAGATATTTTTTATTTTTTATATTTGCAAATTTAATGACAATTCTAATTTGTAAGTACACGAAAATGGCTCTACATAAGTAGGTTTAGCTTTTCCACTCTTCAGAAAGTCGGCATGTAATACTAATTTCCGTTTCGTGGAATATTTTAGAGGCCGTCGTGGCTGAAAGGTACAAGCGTGCGCGACGATATGACGGTTATAGGTTCGATTCTCACTCAAAGGAACAAATTTTATAATATTTTAATTTCAGTGCTCAAATAAACAGGCAAAGCGCGGGGTTGAGTTCCGCCACTCAACACGCTATGCCTCGAGAATTAACAGTTAAGAAATTTTCTTTAACTTGTTCCCTGTCACCAACTTGCTCATAATTATATCAAAAGACCATCGGTTGAGGCATGGTGGAAGTCATATTGACGGTCATTGAACAATCGGTGATCCTCAAATAAACAGGCAAAGCGCGGGGTTGAGTTCCGCCACTCAACACGCTATGCCTCGAGAATTCGACGGAAAGTGCCTTAAATGGTCAATAAATCAACTCTCTAACAAGTGTCCACACTTCGTTCAACATAAATGGCAATATTCTATGAAAAAATTGAAACTGTAAACAATCCGTTTTTGTGACCACGAACTAACTTGTTTATTTTCGCAGTTCGCAAACACTATTGATTGGATTTTCCCTACCGCTGGACGTGCATGTTACGTAAAGAGGATTAACCGGCTGCTATAACGTGCTATTACATAAATTGAGTACTTACTTAAAACCTAATATTTATACATAAATAATTACTTTTTATATTGTTTATATCATTTTTGAAATTGAAAATTTCGAGATTAATATCTAAAGTTTTATTTTTTTATGTTTATTTCAGGCATTTTCTTCATTTGCCAATTTCGTGAAAGAGAATCTAAGAACTAAACTGAATTTAAATATTTCTAATTTTCGTAAAATTTATTAATAAAAAAAAATATAAAAGAACAATAATTTAAAGCGTATTATCACCTCGAAATTTACACTGACTCTCACTCGGGCTACTTAAAAGATGAATGACTTTCAAGAGACCGTATAAAAAGAACTTGAAAGAACCGCTCTTAATCTTTAACGACATCAATAAACACTCGTAAAAATGTAAAAACAATATATAAAAGAGCAATTTGTGGTCAATGGACAGTGGTGTGTCATTGTAATTGCCGTTTTCTGGTGTTTAATAAGGTTAAAAAAAGTATTGTATTATTTTTACTTTTACTTTTTTAAGTAGAAGCAATAGAGGCATGGCGGTCGGTGATCCTCCAGATAAACCAAGACTGTTACTATTACTTAGGATGCTCTCCATGATTTTTCAGAGCAGGGAGGTGATAGCAATAGGCTTTTAGTTAGTTGCATCGGAACTATCGCCTTTTTTCGGGATTGGACAAGAGCGCTCATCCCCGAGCCGGGGACTATGGCGACTGAGTAAGAGTGCCAGAACAGACGCGTTGGAACCGGTGTCAGCTCAGGGGCACATGTACGGAGCACCAAAAGAGAGATGCTATCTGGCCTACTCGAATTGTGGATGTCTAAAAAGGACAAAGCTTAACTTCAGTCATTGCCCTGGCACCGCGGGATGGTCGGCGGCGTTGTTCCTCGTTCATTCATAGTCGAGTTCGAGGCAAAGAGAGCGCCCAGGAGATCGGCTTTCTCTTCATTTTCTGTGCATAATGGTGTAAGCTAAAGCTGGCTAAAATTGACACATTTAATGAATAAAAGACCTGATATAATATGAATCGAAACTTGAAATTATAAGGCTAACAGAAACAAAATATGCATGCATTCGTTATTCTCTTGACCGACATTTGTAGGTAGAACAATAAGTAGAAATACTACTTTAATTAGAAACTTTGTATATGAAGAAGGGCGGCTGGCCTTTTTAAAACATTTGCTTATTAAGTGCCAAAAGTAAAATGTTTTTGTTGATAAATTTTATTATTCTTTTTTATAGTAAAAAAATAAATTATCATTATGTTTTTTAATAAAACATGGTTATTATTTATAGTAATAAAAAGGATATACGATTATACTATTACTATCCCTATAAATATTATTATAGCTGTAAATCGGCACGTTCATTTGATCTACAATATACGTAAGGCTATAAATAAACCTCGAAGAATAAAAAATCAAGTACCGCAAAAACCCCCATTACAACGAATTTGGTACTTTCGACAAAAAAGTAACGTTAGGTAAGGCTTTGTCGATATGCTCGATTTGATTCAGTTTTCTTCGTAAATTAGAAAATATTTTGCAGATTTCCAGCCTATATAATAAGTAATTCTTTTTATATAATATGTAAAAATTCATATGTATATCTATATCTTACTGGCGTATTATACAAAACAAGATTTGGCGAGTGTCTTTAGCAGCATATGTGAGCAAAATTTTAATATTATTTATCATTGCGTACATACAGCAAACGAAGCAAACGAGAGGAAAAACTTCTCATTTTATTATATGTATTTAAATGTTATAACTTATTTATTTATGAAAAATTTAATTATAAATTTTTCATAAATAAATTTCACATTTAACATTAAAATATATGTTTAAAATTTAAAGTGTTCACAATTTAATAAATTTTTTTACAAAACTAGTTGCCGCCCGAACCTCGTTTCGGTTGCTAGNCTCTTAATCTTTAACGACATCAATAAACACTCGTAAAAATGTAAAAACAATATATAAAAGAGCAATTTGTGGTCAATGGACAGTGGTGTGTCATTGTAATTGCCGTTTTCTGGTGTTTAATAAGGTTAAAAAAAGTATTGTATTATTTTTACTTTTACTTTTTTAAGTAGAAGCAATAGAGGCATGGCGGTCGGTGATCCTCCAGATAAACCAAGACTGTTACTATTACTTAGGATGCTCTCCATGATTTTTCAGAGCAGGGAGGTGATAGCAATAGGCTTTTAGTTAGTTGCATCGGAACTATCGCCTTTTTTCGGGATTGGACAAGAGCGCTCATCCCCGAGCCGGGGACTATGGCGACTGAGTAAGAGTGCCAGAACAGACGCGTTGGAACCGGTGTCAGCTCAGGGGCACATATACGGAGCACCAAAAGAGAGACACATTTAATAAATAAAAGACCTGATACAATATGGATGTAAACTTGAAATTAAAAAGCTAACAGAAACCAAATATGCATGCATTCGTTATTCTCTTGACCGACATTTGTAGATAGAACAATAAGTAGAAATACTACTTTAATTAGAAACTTTGTATATGAAGGGCGGCTGGCCTTTTTAAAATATTTGCTTATTAAGTACCAAAAGTAAAATATTTTTGTTGATAAATTTTATTATTCTTTTTTATAATAAAAAAATAAATTATCATTATGTTTTTTAATAAAATGGTTATTATTTATAGTAATATGTATAAATAGTATAATATATAGAAATTACTGTACCTGTAAATTGGGAAGTTCATCTGAGCTACAATATACCTGCGTAAGGTTATAAATAAACCTCGAAGAATAAAAAATCAAGTACCGCAAAAACCCCCATTACAACGAATTTGGTACTTTCGACAAAAAAGTAACGTTAGGTAAGGCTTTGTCGATATGCTTGATTTGATTCAGTTTTTTTTTGTAAATTAGAAAATATTTTGCAGATTTCAAGCCTATATAATAAGTAATTCTTTTTATATAATATATATAATATGTATGTTACTATCGTATTATACAAAACAAGATTTAGCGAGTGTTTTTAGCAAAATTTTAATATTATTTATCATTGCGTTCATACAGCAAACGAAGCGAACGAGAAGAAAAACTTCTTATTTTATTATACGTATATAAATGTTATAACTATAATGAAATTTTGCATATATAAATTTCACATTTTATATTAAAATATATCTTTAAAATTTAAATTTTCACTTTTTAATAATTTTTTTACTAAACTAGTTGCCGCCCGAACCTCGTTTCGGTTGCTAGGGTTCCACATCACATTAATTTTTTTATGTCAATAGAAAATGTTCATCACGATGACCATATTTTCTTAGGCACTAATTCTATAGACTATATTGATATTTCTTATAGATTTGACGAGTACTAAAACTTATATTTTGCTTAGTATTAAGAGCTATATAAAAAAAAGTGTTACCAAAATTCGTCCAGTACTTTTTGTACGAAAGGCTAACAGACAAACAGACAAAATATACACAAAAAAAAAATGGTCTCTATATCTTCTCCACAAACCAAAGACTTCGAAATATTCTCTTAATTTTATATTAAATGTACAGAATTGACCCCTTTTTCAGTTTTATTATATTTATATTTATAGATATAGCTGGTGGAGCTTTCATGTCAACCAGCGATCTTGAATTTATGAACGATGGTACGTGATGACGCATTTCAAACGGAATCAGGTTAAAATTTGGAGTAAAGGTTGACCTAATGACTTTTTAATGCAATAACATTAATGTTTCGTTCACGCGTCATATAAATAAAGCTTAAATTTGGGTACCTTTTTTAATAAAAAATAAAAATAAATAAAATTTAGTTTGTAAAAGTTTATTTTAGCTATATTCCGTAGGATAGGCTATGTAACATTTATATTTCCACTTTCCACGTTTATATTTAAATTTCTTCGCTGTGGTGTCAAGGCAAAGCGTCGCCAGAAAGTGGGGGACGGAATGTCTTAACACTAGGTTCCCTCTGCCTACCCTGCTGCGCATAACAAAAGAAATAAAGGTTGTTTGACAAGTTGTGGGTTCGACTCCCATTCCAGAAAATTAAATATGATATATTTCTTTTCCTTGCTGCGATAACGAGGCGAAGGGCGGCGAAGATTTCTGCCAATCAAGACACCTCCAGAATTATGCTGAAAGTGAAAAACAGAAGTGTTCTAATGGGAACGACGTGTCTTAACAGGTTCTCAGGCCCTGGCTAAAGCTAAAAATAATTATATAGACATTAAGATTAAATACCTATATAACTTAAGAAATAATGTCAAATGCGACTTGCAAAATCATAATTATTTTCCTCTCTCTGTTCTCTCCCGTTCAGTTCTCTGGCCTTGTTAGAGAAAAAACAAATTATTTAATTACTTCGTAATTAGCATATTGAATAGAAATACCTATTAGAAAAAATTACCACAATCAAAGGTATAATACATAAAAAATATATTACCATATAACGGACAGCTGGTAATGGAGTGGCTATTTGCCGCGTTGCGGTGTGCCCGGATGCGGCTGTGACGTCACCGCTACGTCCGGCTGACTTCTACACAAAAGTTTGTAGTTTGTACACCAGTTTATCTTGGGAACTGTTGAGCATTCGATATTTTATAGTTCCTCTTCAGAATAATGGTTATACTAACGAAATTAAAGTATATAAGTTTATATTTTTAGGGTTTCGTACCAAAAAATGAAAAAGCTAAAGCCTTATAAGATAACTTTGTTGTTCGACTGCCAAGATTGTCAAGCTGAAATTATGATCAAATCTTCTAAGCCCAAGCATCGTTTTGCTGCATTTTGTATGAAATTGGCCATGTAATCCAAATCCTTAGAAAACTTACCGAGTACCTACAATTTTGAAAGTTGATACGAACTTTCAATACAAAGAAAGAAAGATTTTGAAATATGAAAATTCATATATATCTCATAGAAAAAACAATACTAACTTATATTTGTAGTTTATTTAATACAAAACGAGTGTGTACGCTCGCAAGCTAATGTTTTGTCAACCTTATTCGCCGCGTGATCAAGATCTATAGAATATTTCCTGCAGATATACAATTATGAAATTTGATACGGAAACTTAAATTTGTCAATTTTTTAATTATAAAAATACCACCCCCTGAAATTGGTACGGAACCCTCTGTGAGCGAGTTCGACTTGCACTTGGCAGTTTTTATTTTTTAAATATCAAATATATATAGTATTTATTGCCTAGCTTTATTACAAGACAGTATAATGTTCATTTGTAACAAGTAATCCAGATGAATATAATATTATGAATAATCCGGTGCCTTATTGCAGTCATTTAGTGTTGCAGAGTGATGTCACTAACAAGTGTCTCCAGCTAAATCAAACTAAATCTAGAAAAATGCGAATTTTAAATTGGTAATGAACATGTCGAGGTCACTTTTATCAGTTATTTTACGTAACTGATGAAAATAAATGAAAAATGTTAGGAACAACACAGCCCACACATTTATTTTCAGACTTGTCGAGATTTTTAATGTGGTTTATGAGATATTATGAGATATTGACAAAGTGCGGCGTTGAGTTCCGAATCTAAAAGCAGAAATATTTCGAAAATTAGGCGGAAAGTGCTAAACGTAGTGTCTTAACACTAAATTCCTTCTGCGTCAAAGAAATGCGAAGATGGTTTACAAGCATCCCAAGCCGTATTATTTCAGAAGAAAGTTTTATATGCATCTGAATTCTTAATCCTGACATACGATAAGAATAAACTGTTTCTTATTAAAGAGGTTGAAGATTCATCTCAAGAGATACTAAGAAGTAGTATGAAAGCGGCATAAATTATTTCTATGCCTTTTTCGTTAGAGTTCAGCGGAAAACCCGCAATATGTCATGTTTACATTATTTAGCCCTTATGCGGCTCGTCTCTAGGCGGTTTCAATCATTCTCATTGTCGCTCGGCCTTTTGTTCCATTTTAAGAGACTGACGTGCTGCATGAGGCTTTTCTATCTGAAATGTTAAGAATGTTGGATATTTTTCATGCTATACCATGGCGTAAATGGCGATGGCTTTATATTCGAGGCCCATTTGAGGTAGTGAGTTTTTCTCATTTTTTGACAAGATAAGTTAAATTTTTATAAGGTGTAGGAAATGGATATAAGAGTGCTTAAACATTAGGTGGAACTCATAGGGTGGCAGGGTGGCAGGGTGGCGCGTCGTTGAGTTCTACCACTAACCACGCAATGCCTCCCGAATTCGGCGGTAAGCCTTAAGGGAGAGTCTTAAGAGGTTCCCTCTGCCTACCTTGCTATGTCATACAGCGTGAAGCTACCTGATAAGTAGTTTTACTAAAACAAATCTTACTTAAATAATTTTTCGTGTTAGGGCTAAATGCAAACTAATTTTCAAATAAAACTAAAATTTTAAATACGAACAAAGCCTTTATATACTTTTATTAAAAGCAGCAGCGTGGAATTACTATGAGAGAATACAATGAATAATAGAAACATACGAAGATGCAACTCCGTTACTCTTCAAGTAAAATGGTCTGTTCCCTACTTCCCTACAACGCGCTCGTGCGGAAAATTATAAACTCAAGATGCGAAGCTCGAGTTAGAATTGTTTTACTATTTGATTTTCAGTCTCTTTGTTTCATCTTTTATTGTTGACCATTTTTATTTTTCTTTCTTTTTTTTTGCTAGGGCATGTAAAATGTTTTAATATATTTTATTATAGTTTAACGTCACATGTCAGCTATATACTTATTTAAAAATGTTATTATCATAATTTCTATTTTATTAAAATAAACGATATAGCGGGAGCGAAGTGTTTTATCACTAAGTCTTCTCTGCCAAAAAAGACAGTATATATGTTCATATAAAAGTCACAATAAAAAAATACGAAAATATGCGATCTGTGAGTGTTAGTTCATTGTGTGAAGTATTTAGGGCCATAGACCACAATAATGTAGGCCTCGATCGTTTCTAGCACGAAAGGTACAAAAAAAGGCACGAAAACCTTTAGTCACCTTACAACTGATTTTAGAAAAAGATACTTATAAATTTTGAAATTCTTATAATTTAAGAAACAGTGTTGATTTCAATTATTCTATTAATAAAAACATCCTTTATAAAAAATATACTCGTTACTGAAATAATCTTCGAATAATAGGGCAATTTGTAGCATATTCATATGACATCAAAGAGATTTTTACAATTGTAAGTAAATTTCTTCTACAAAAGCTTTATATTACGCACATAGTAATTTTTCCATGACATAAAAATGAGCTAACTTATTTTTCTTTGACTTGTTTATTTATATTTTATATTCTATATATACTTTGTTATTAGAGATTGGGAGACTGTATCACTATTTAAAAATAATTCTTTACTCCAATGAGGGATTTCATATTTAATTTAGACCACAACATGTAAATAATACCTAAAGCTATAGATATAATAAATATAACATAATACCAAATTTAATAACATTAAGTACTAAATCCTTTCTAATAATTCAAACGATGTTTTATTAGTGTAAGCTCGACATCATTTCTCTTCAAATTGCCTGAATAGTAAACAAATCGATACAGAATGAGCTCCAAGTTCCATGTCAATAACCTCTAAATTGTTACCTGCAGACCTACTTACTGTAATTTACATACTTTTAGTATTACATCTACCCTATTTTATAAGTATCGAATAATTTAGGTACTTTTAGGTGTAGAACAAAGTATATTTTATTATGTTTTCTTTTGTTTTTGCCTCTGTTGAATATTGTACATTACTTTAAATTCTATATTTTTGACTAATGTTGGGTTCGGTGTTCATTTGTGAAGATGAGATTTCTTTTTTCTAGAGAGAGAGAAGCCAGAGGAAACCTAGTGTTAAGGCACTCTTTTGCCCGCTATCAGCCCAATTTACATAGCGTGTTGAAAGGTGGAACCCAACATCATATTTTTACCAGAGCAACGAAGTGATGTATTAAATGCATTCCCCCGACTGGGCATCGAACCCACAACGAGGACGACGACAGCCAAATGGAAATAAGATTTAAATCATTAAACAAGCTTCTTTCATCAACGTAAAATGGATCTAATATATTAATTCTAAAATTTCAAAGGTGATGGCACAGCTAGCTAGCGGCTTGTGCCTGATGAAGCAATCAGGTGTAAATTATTGCATCAGCTTGAGATACCACGTCTTGCCTTAAGCTTAATATCACGCTTTAGATCTCTAGGGATGTATTAAGAAGACTTGATTAATTTCAGATTATAAGTTTGGAGTTTAATATACTGGTACATTCTTATTATTCTGTATCTACATTCCAGGTAGTATGTAATTATGAGATAATTATGGAATAAAAAAATGTATTAAATACGATATCTTCGAATTACTTAAAATCAATTGAAAACGATTTGTAGATACCTAAGTTGAATACCTAGTAACTTAAACGTTTTTCAATTTTTAAATGTTTTTCATTTTTTAAGATTCTGTTTAATAAAGGAGTATTGTTATTTTTGAATGGTGAAAAAGTGAATATTGCTAATTTTTTTTTAATTTTATTATTGTACTCATCAGTCAGTAAAATCTAGTAAATATTTTATTTAGGACTGTATCTGTTAAACAGGAATGTCAGGTATAATTTAACAATTTTTAAGATATTTTCCTACATTTCAAAAGAGGTTCTGTAATTTTTAAGCTCTTTTCTTCCCATTCAAATGAGGAAATGTATTTATAGTGTCAATTCTCAAATAAACGTACATTTATCAATATCATGACGATCAATTTTCGATATTCATTCGATTAAGCTATACATCCATCCATGTCTCTAATACAATTATAAATATTTCTTTTGAAATAAAGCATTACTTATTTGTAATTAGGCACTTTAATCATAGTTTCTCATAACATGGTAGCCAAATCATTAAATTTAAAGAAAAGAAAAAAAGATATTGATATGGTAAGAATTGTTGCTTGGTGCTATTGAGAACTACATTTGTACTATTACTGAGACATAACTTATAGTAATACTGAATATTAAAAATGACAACTGAGACGATTTCCATACATAATATTAAATTAAAACAGTCCTTTATAACTCCTCCAATGCCTCTAGAACTCGGCAGAAAGTGGGGAACGGAGTGTCTTATCACTACGTTCCCTCTGCCTACCCTGCTATGTGCGGGATACAGCGTGAAGCCTAATTTTATAACTGTACAAGATTTTACTAATCTTTGTCACTAAAACATTACCTCTAATGAGATATCATGGTGGTAGTTAACCACCACTGCAACACCACAGTGGTATTCGAGGAAAAATGATGTTTTTCTGTATATTTCGATAGATATCAAAAGCAGACTGTCGTGACTCAGCCGATCGGTTTCGCATCAATACGTTAGTTGGTGTACTGGCACGGGGTTACACAAGACGGACCCTTTCAGTATTTTCTCCTTTCAAGAAAGGTCAATTGAATTTGGCTATTTTAGATGAAATTTTTATTGTATCTTTACAAATATAATTTAGTGTCTGGATAGAGATTGGTTGATTGGTTGATTGGATGATTTTAAAGATGGAAAAGTTTAAAAGATTTTTGTAGACACTACTTTCTTATCTAGCAGACACTAAAAATCACAACAGCAAAAAACTCTCAGGAACATTTTTATTAGGAAATAAATCACTACATTTGAATTTAGTTGCTTTATCGACCCCTACACCTAGTTGAAATAATAATCTTCATCCACCCCGTTTTCATTCTTTCATAATACTAGGACAAACTATATTTTGCAATTATATATATGTTAGTATTAATGTAACCTTATAGTATCTTATCAAAATAGCATACAATTATAATAAATACCTAACTCACTATTAAATTGACATAAGCGACTTTGCTTATAGCTAACATCTATCTCATCATTAAATAGGTTATTTTATCACCAATAATAGCAGCGACGCCATTATCAGTCTGTCAACGTAACTCCCCAAAGGAAGCGATCAATCAGCCTATTCCCCTGTTATTACCTATTCTAGGTTCCACCAATTACCCTTGGACGGCAACTTTGTTAAAATCTAATTTGCCGCCTAAATCGATTTCTCCGCCGCTGTCGGCTAAATTGGAGTCTAAACTGCATCAAACTTTGGATAAGATATTTTGTATATTACAACATTAGCTTAAAGATGAATTCAAGAGTTGGTTATTTTTTGCAGAAATTAGAAGTTGGTATTAATAGGATAGTGTTAACTCAGAATTGATTCAGAGTTTATTCGAAAATTCGGTGGGAAGTGGAGAACGGAAGTGTCTTAATGGAAACGAAGTGTCTTATCTTTGAATAGACATGTTTGTGTAAATGCTGTTTTTAATTTTTTCGGTTATTTTTTTTATTAGCAATAGGACCAGACTATACAGGGGTCCACACGGTCCCAGCCTCAGCTTCACGCTGGAGGCAGAGAAAGCCTAGTGCTAAGAACACCGCTATCCATTTTCCAGCAAATTCTGAAGGCATTANAGAAAAAAAAAATTCGGTGGGAAGCGGAGAACGGAAGTGTCTTGATGGAAACGAAGTGTTTTATCTTTAAATAAAACCGTTTAATAAATATGTTTGTGTAAATGTTGTTTTTAATTTTTCGGGGTCAATTTTTTATTAGCAAAAGAGACCAGACTATTCAGGGGTCCACACGGTCCCAGCCTCAGCTTCACGCTGGAGGCAGAGAAAGCCTAGTGCTAAGAACACCGCTATCCATTTTCCAGCAAATTCTGAAGGCATTACGTGTTGAGTGGCAAAACTCTACGCCGCGCTTTACCTCCATACCCGAGTAAAGAAATAAAGATATTGAACATTTCATTTCCTCCAATGAGAATCAAATCCACGACCGGTCGCATTTACAACCACACTGGCCTTAAATAGTTAAACTATTATATAAATAATAAATATTTATAATGACAATATCCATTTTCTTTGTTTCAGGAAAAGTGGAAGCATGGTAACGTGAAGCGTGTAAATAAGGTCTATTATAAAAAAAGCAATAATAATAATAAATAGAAACCCCATAAATATTGACTATTAAAAGTAAATATAGGTTAAATACAGTATCTTCCATTAAAATAGTTGCTAACACTTGCAAAATGATCTCAAACGTGTGCTTCGAGAATATTCGCTTAAACAAATTGCTTTCGAGAACTGTCGAGGGGATAAGTGTTGTTATTTAAATTGGGAGAAATGTTTATAAAATGCCGCAACGTGGTTCGTCATCGTCCAGCTTGATGCGCCCCTTCGTGGTGCTGGCGCTGCCCGGGATGTACCTGCTGTACAAGTACAACCAATACCGACAGCAGCAAATGGAGACGGCGAGGCGCCGCGTGACCGAGCGCGAGCTTATGCATCTCAACACTAAAATCGTGAGTTGTTCTTTTCTTTTGAACTTTCATCATCATCATCATCAACAGCCATCTTTTGTCCACTGTTGGACATAGGCCTTCCCCAATTCTCGCCACCACACTCGATCCTCCTCCTTTTTTGAACTTTATTCTATAGTTATAAATTAATATAAAGGTTATTATGCTTTGTTTTAGATTTAGATATACTAGAAGTGAACATGGAACAAACAATTATCGTATTCATTCAGAAGCTGTTCCTTCTTATCATTCTTCTTCTTTTCATTTAAAATACATAAAATATATTCTCTTTTTTATCTTTCTTTCGAGAATTTATTTAAGAACATAAGTTTTTCACGGATTTTTGATTAAAAATCTATAGATTTATAATGCATTTTATATTTTTCTTAAATATTTAATTTCATAACTATATTAAGTACATTATTGTTTTATTTACAAATAAAGATTTATATATATCTATTTATTATTTTATACTTCAAAGATAACATCGTGTAGGCGACCTAGATTTTCAGTTGAAAAGTTTTCACTTTGAACCAAGTCTGAATGACCTTTAAATTTAAATATATACTTATATACCAATTGAGATTAAGATTATAAAAATTAAATGTTTTACATAGTTATGTATACCTTTAAGCCAGTAGTAAGATAAGTATACTTATCTTAGCTAGTAGGAAGAATAATAATTTTAGTAGGCGATTTTTCACTATCAGTTTATACAATTGCTTATTTTTACCAATTAGTGCTATGTTTTAACCTTGAAATATACTGATAAAAGTATAACCTCTTAAGCGAATCACGCTAAATAGTGGTCATTTTTGAGCAGACACAAATGGACGAACCAGACACGCGATATGGTGTGTGACCTTCCGTTATATAAAAACTGCTTTGGAAAAAAATGGTTTAGGTTTCATAATACACTTAAAGATTATATAACAAAATAAATCAAATTAAAAAATATGAAGGGTGTAACGCGATCCATAGATCAACGGTAGTCTAAGCGTATACTTTCAAGTCCTAACCATTTCACCCCCTACCTGGGGGGCGTTTCAACATAACTTAATAATAGGTCTTTTGTATCCAACAATAGTTCAAACATATCGGTCTTTCAATCTCGGAAATACCAGCGAAAGAAAAATCGTTTTTGAAAAAGTCAAATAACAATAACTTTCAAGAAAAAAAATTACTTGTGACTTTTTTTTCTATACATAATTTCAAAAACAACTGGTATTTGTATAGGTTAATCTGAAAATTTCATAAGTCGATGTGTCGATGTGGTCGATACTCGACAACATTTAAAAATATAAAATATACATAAACCTTATGAAATGTTTTTTTATATAATATTCTGTAAAATTCAAGTCATTCTCAGCTTAATGACCGCCCAATAACTATTTAAGGAAAAATATATACGAGTATAGTGTAATGGTTCCGTTAACCTGAAATCCTAACAGACGTGGGTAGACCGTGGAATCAATTGCCGTATGAGCTCATGAGTTGACATTTACGCCCATTTGACGTCTGACGTAAAGGACGTCAGCGAGTCTACGTAACTTGTAGAAGGTACTTGTTTTCGAATAGATTTTAAGCATATAAATTATTCTTAATCGTATGAAAATTTTCTAATTTTATTCAGTTATATTATAATATATTTATTATTTTTAACAATCTACTCTATAAATTATATTTATGAAGTCGATTGCTTTCTTCTAAATTTATAAATGTAAATAAAAATAGTTCGTATACCTACAGAAAACTATTTTTAGTAGTATTACTTCACTAGGGGTTCCTTTTCTCTCATCTTTAAGTACTTTTCATAGGAAAAAACTAGTAATATTATGTATAATATAAAAATGTTCTGCTCTTCCAGCTCTTAATATAATTCTACTATTAAATTGCTTTAAATAAAATTAATTTATTAAGCTCATTTAAATTGAATAAGAAAACTTATATACCATTGGATAATAATGTTAAGCAATTTTATTACAGTAAACTATCAATGTCAAGTTGTAAGTTCAGCCAATTTCATTTTATTTTTTAACTCTAGGGAAAGTTTGAACTTTTTGCTTCGGGATTGATGTAAATGACATTTTTTAGACCAAAGCAGGTCGAGCCACTCGGCTGTAATTGGTCTCGTCGTTATGACGTCGTCACTAAAGCTTCACCGCTTCAAAGAGGTCAGTTAAGACTTCGCTGTCAAAGTCGACAGTTATTTTTTTGTCTAAAAATAGTCTATTGTAAAATTATATATTAAGAGTGTTCGTCAAACTTTTTATAAAATAACAGAAAAGAATAAAACTAAAATGGTTTCACTCAAACCAAAATCAGATGAAAATTCGTAGCATTGTAGCATCAGTATGTACCGAGCACATGAAATATTTATTTAAATTTATATTTCCATTTCTTCGCTCTAAAGTGGGGAACGGAGGTTCCCTCTGTCTAACCTGCTGTGTGCGGGACACAGCGTGAAGATATTTCTTAATATTTTTATGCATACATATTAGAACAACCAATCGTACTTTACTACGCTATCAACTTAACAATGGAAATAAACTTACAAACACTAAACACTAAATCTAAAATAATCGTGACTTCTGTGTATCGTATAAATACGACAGTGCCAAGGTAGAGCGTTGCCCGCCCTCGGCGCTTTCCCTCTCGACTCACGTTATAGAAGCCTCTATAAATATGTCGGAAGCTATTGAAACTAGCCTACATTCATTAACTTCGCGAACATCAATGGCTGATTTATTAGAATCTGTGCATGCTTTCATTTCAAAGTAATAAAATAGACGTTTCTATGCAACTGGAAACTATTGTTAACGGCCTGTATCGTACTTTTCATTTTTGTTTTTCATTTCTATCGATACTTCTTGGTTATGACATGACGTTAGAAACGTTTTTAGTTAAACACAAATGATACTTTCCAAATTTTTACAATAGTTTTTTTAGGAAATAGATTAATATCATTACAATAAATTATGCCAAATTATTAAATCTTAACTCTATAAATCTGTAATAAAACATGAATCTACGACAATTCTTCTTAAGAACGAAAAATTTGCTCGATGCATCTCCAAGTTCATATAGAATATTTACAAATAATAGTCGGGGATACAAAAAGAGACATGACGATGACGGTTGCAGGCGTGCCTGTGTTGATATACCGCCAGAGGTAGACCCAGTGTGCCCAGAGCCTTGTAACAGGTGGGGCAAGAAGAAAAACGGTATTTTGCATAAAATAAAGTTGAAAATCATGGAAGGCGGATCTAACTTTGGAAGTAAGTTTTATTTTTAGCTATCAAACAGTGCGCTTTTAATATAAGTTTAGAAAAAGTGTTTAACTTTCACCTTTAAAGCTAAAACTTGCTGAGAATTTAGTTTTTTCTTTTTTTCCAAAGCTCCATTTCGAAGTCTTGAATGTAAAGAAAAAGTGTGTAAAGAAGTAGCGGTAGCTGAACCGAAGGCGTTGCCGGACCCTAGCAGGACGGCGACGTCGCTGCCGCCGCCTCGACCAGGTGTCCAAATTTCGATCATTGGTGCAGACACAAATGTTGGCCAATATATAGCTTTACTACTTAAACAATGTCCATGCGTGAAAAAGTAAGTAATGATTATAAATATAAAAAGGAGAATAAAGTAGGGACTAGACGTAAGAGTTCATTAATTTTAAATTAAAACTTTTATCACACAATGTAGGCAGATGTTTATAGTCCTAAAAACAAAATCGATAAAGAAGTAAAGTTGTTTAAATCAAATTTGATATCTTTCTCCCTCTCTTCACTTTCTTCTTTCTTTACTGAAAGTGATAATAATAATTTTAAATTATTATCTTGTAAGTAAATAATTTATTATCTACAATATGTTAAGAGTTAAAATAATATTACACTAAATTTCTCACTTATTTTTAAATAGCAATTCTGACATCAGTTTATCCGACCCGTACTGGTCAAACCTTTTGGGACCGTTCATCTTGCCGTCTCAACATCAGACTTAATTTATGATATTTGTTTACATGAGCGCGTCGAAAATTGGGGTATAGGGTGAAGTTATATGTAAAATGATAAGACACCCTTAGGCGCAGTGGTTAATTGTACAATCTTGTTGTACGCCGTTCTATTGTACCACCTAACACAAGAGATATCTTAGTGACCTAAAATACCGAAAATATCTTATGTGGAACTTTAGGGTTCAGTTAAAAAAAATAGATAATAGGTCTTTAGCAAAAAATTGCTCAAAAATGCTCCTTACCATTACTCGTTGATATAACGTAGTAAAATTGTCTATATAGTAACACAGGGTCAGACTACTTCCAGGAGGTAAAATTATGCGCTCATGTCAAAAGACAAAAGATAGCAAATGGATATACGAGTAATATGGCAAGTGTCAAAAAGATCATACAAACAGCATTGAGGGCGGCAATTAGGTTTTTATGAAAAGAAAGAGATTTCTAAAAGAGAGAAAATCAATACGAGATATTTGCTCTCTAAAAATGGTAATATGTTAAAAATATATATGCGTACTTTTCTGCACCATACTATTATATGTAGGTCATCCATCCATACCTATATTATAAATTCGAAAGTAACTCTGTCTGTCTGTCTGTCTGTCTGTCTGTCTGTCTGTCTTTTCCGCAATCAGGGCCAAACCGCTAATTTAATTGTGATAAAATACTCATATAGAGATACTTGAGGGTCCCGGGATGAACATAGGATACTTTTTTTTTCTCATATTTGTAATATTTTCGTTATATACCAATATATTAAAATAATTAATTTGACAAGGAATTTATTCCGCCATGTTAATAACAATCGTCGCTACGCGTTGCTAAGCAACAGCTTGCAAAGTTTGCTGTTTTAAGAAAACGTCACCCACAGTGAGTTTGCTTAATGCATACATGGTGCGCGCCGATATAGATTTATACAAATCTCTTTATACAAATCATTAACAAAAATTAGATGATTTCTATAATTTGATATTCATCCTTATGAAAATAAATATAATAGTCACTTTTAGCATTTCATCTAGATGGAAATTATAATTTACTGTATAACATTCTAATAAATAATTAAGATGTGACTGATTCCAAATGACCTAGCCTTCGGGCGGCATAATATGAGTATGACCGACGCGAACGGGCGGATGACTTTGATGATTTTGTAAATTTTTATAGATTTTCGAATTACTATTATTTTTTATGTAATTATTTGCTGCTTATAATTAATTTATCTCAGTTCGGTTATCTATACCGATGTTATACACTTAAAATATCGTAATTTTAATCATTTGAGATTTTATTTAATATTGTTCGCAAAAATTAATAATTATTTAATATAGAAAAATGTTTAGTACGCGCGCACAGCAAACTTTAGGTTTTTTTTTCTAATATTAAGAATTTCCTTTAGTTACTTTTACTTCTTTGGTTTGTTCATTTCGGTTACTCAGATATTTTTTCTAATAATAAATCTCCACTTATTATTATTTTTTAACTTATTTTAATGATTTAGGCTTATATTTTCGCGGGCGTAGCCGCGTCCGGGCCCACTAGTATGATCATAAAATTATAATTTTCCTGTACAAAGACTCTTTATGCCGCAGTCACATTCATACAGACATAGTGGGTCGCTTAAACTTCTATATTTTATAATAATAGAACAAGTTTTATCTCAAAAACTCTATAGCATTTCACTCATTATATTAAAGTTACTGTTCTCCACAAAGACCTATAAGGAGTACGTCCAGTGTTGAAAGTGGGATTCCACATAAATCAAAATTGTGGCAGAATAGAAACACTATGATTTTCTTTTTAAGAACTTTTTTGTATAAGAAAAAATAACAATTGGTGGTCGAACTTTAGCCTTTTAAATTGCTCCAAAGATATTTTTTTAGTTAAGCTTGGGTTTTAGACCATTTTTTTTTATATTCTTTCTAAATTCTCATAACCAGGTGCCCAAATGGTCTATTATAATAATTATTTATTTACAGGCAAAATTAGAAATGATTTCTGATAAGAAAGAAATATCTAGTGAAGTGTGAATATCTAGTGAATTAGGAAATTTCCTCATGTTTCCTCAAATTATTATTTGTATTGATATATTTCTTTTATCTTTTGCTATATTTTTATGTCATTATGTAATGCAACCCATTTCGTTGACGCTAAAATTGATTTTATATTTATAAGAACAAAGGTGTGCTAAAAACATTTTCAATAAATCACTATGGAAAGGATACCCTGGTAATGACATTTTATGGGCCATAATTCCGTTACGCCTGAGTAATCCCTGTGGGATTATGAATGTACCAATATTGTCTGAATAATATCTTCGTCGTAAACGTCGTAGTCTACTATAGAGTTATGTGTTTAATATTAAAACAAACTAAAAAAAGACACAGTTTGTTTTACAACTAAAGTTTTTAATATCATCTTTCAGAATGTTTGTTCTTTTTAAAAAAAGAAAAATAAGAACGCTGTCCTACATAACCCATTGTTTCGCTCATTGTTGCTTCTATTTTTAAAACATTGTTGACAACATAACAAACAAAAACCACAAATAGCCTTTTTACTACTTAAAACTCTTTGGGCGTTTTAGTCTAAAAGCATTCTTGAGCAAAACTTTTATCGATAACAGGTTTACCAACTTAAATATCCATTATAGCATTACTCAATTATACAATTTTGCCGCCAAAATTTTTCAACACCATTAATTTAAATAGAAATGTCAAACATAGTAAACGCACAGAATAGTTCGTGAAAACATAAATCAGATAATAAAGGAGGTATAATAAATCTTAACACGCTATAAGTATTTCTAACTGGCGGTAAAGAAATAGGAACTGAGGGTGAGGTTCTAGTTCCACCATTTCATTTAATAAGCCAGCCAGCACGCACATAAAAATTCTCACTCGGAGTACGTTAAATCCCTTAGACATTTGGACTGTGCAGATCAAACTTTAATAGAAACCTTAGACATACTGTCATGCGGATCATTTACAGCAAGTAATAAAAACAGTCTGGATTTTATGAGATAATTCAGGACTTATGAAACAATTGTAACGTTTTACAGCTAGGAAACTAATGGAGTTATCTTTTTTCTCTGTGCTCATTACTTTTTTGACATCCCCTATGTCTTTGTTTGTTATTTTCATATTTTTATTATTCTATTCTCTCTCTCTCTCCATGTAAAAATTACGAAAAATAATTTATAAATTTACCCTAATAATTATTCTTATATAGATAGGTATTGATAGGATTTGATGAAACCAACAGAACTATGAATTGATTTAAAAAAAATAAAGTAGTCCAATGAACCAACTGAATAATTAATACCTTTAGTTCTTTGAAAATTTCTCTGGTAGTTAGTTCTAATTGATTTTTTCAGATTACGTTTGTACGAAGCAAAGAATACTCATTGCTCAGATTGTTCTCGAGATATTTGCAAAGTAGTTCAAGATATTCAACATATTGACACTAACTGTATAGTGGAAGCTTTTAGTTGTGTTTGCAATGAAATTGAAAAATGTCTGCAGGTTTGCCTTTTTTTTCTTCATATGAATTCTTAATAATATAACTAAGTATCTTATATTTAATAGAAACCGGACATTGGGGGTTTTATAGCTACTTTATGATTATAAGTCAACGGGAAGTACAATTTATAAAACTAGATAAACGTATTACAAATATTTATTTGTTGGTAATTATTTTATTTGGCGATATACAAATAAATACATTTTCATTTGGTCAATGATAAGTACTCTTTCTAGATAAATATAAATGAAATGTATAATAAAGTAACCTTTTCTAAATGCATAATTAACCTATAAGTTTAAATTGCACTTTGAATTTCATACAATTTCAAACCGTTCCGATTTTATGTACCCAAATTATATTCTCCAAATTTATTATGCATTTTGAAAGGTTACTTTCGCACTTCTACCTCACTTTATATACTCGTAGTATATTCGCAAGTGTTTCTTGTTGACGGGACCAAAATTTGCATATCTTGAAGCGCACTCAACTTCTCGGTCTCTATAAGTTTAAGTTGGAACTTAGGTCGTCTTCCTCCAATTTTGTTGGCATAATTCATTAGAATTTGAATTTTAATGATTCTATAGATCGAATTCATTGAAATATAAAGTAGTTTAAAGTACGAGGTGCAGCTTGTATGTGTTTCATTGATTTTTTATGGGCTCAAAGCTTTTTCAAGGAAATGGTTATTTTCATAACAAAATTCTCTGTCATTTAGTATCTAATACAAAAAATAAGGTTCCACTCAAGGTGCAATGTTGTTTTGATTTCTTTAATTAGGCTCTCAATTTCTTACAGGTGTTGTTTAGTTTTATTTTTTGAAAACATTGATATATCGTGTGGGTTCCATACCCACTTAAGGAAATGAAATATTTAATTTTATAATTTCCGTCACTTTACACGCAATGCCTACAGAATTCCGCGGAA
>JAKRZM010000633.1:287712-423370 GCA_036379175.1 Heliconius cydno galanthus | reverse complement strand
CACCGACTTCAAAATTATAAAATCTTTGTAAAATTATTTTTCACTTTTTAGTTCGTTGTTAGAAGTCGGTTTTTGTTTTTGTTAAAAATTAATTTATTCAAGGAAATGGTTATTTTCATTACAAAATTCTCTGTCATTTAGTATCTAATACAAAAAGTAAGGATCCACTAGAGATGCAATGATGATTTTTTTAATCAGGCTTTCAATTTCCCACAGATTTTAATTAATTTTATTTTTTGAAAGCACTGATATACAATATATTGTGTGAGTTCGATTCCCACTTAAGGAAATGAAATATTTAATTTTATAATTTCCGTCACTTTACACGCAATGCCTACAGAATTCCGCGGAATGTGGAAAGCGAAGTATCTTAACGCTAGGTTCCCTTTGCCTACTCTACTACAAGTGAGATACAGTATGAAACTGAAAAAAATAAACACAGAAAACCCACGGGGATTCAACCTTATGTAAATAATAAAAATATGATCGTCTATTCACGGTATTAAAAAAAAAGTAAGTCAATCGATGAACCCCAATAATACCATACGTTTTCTACGTGGTATTTGCAAGTGAGGGTGGCGACCTCAGTCTGTTGCCAATCAATACAGTAAGCGACCAACCGCTAAATCTTGTACGTCTATTACTTTCCTTTTTCGAAGGTTTTATTACATACAAACAAACAAAATTAATTTATTATTTCAATTGCAATTAAAATTACGAAATTTGTAAACAGACGTTAGATTCAATTTGGATTTTATATTTGAAAAGTTGAATGTATTATTAGTTAAAGATAAGAAAAGCTTTATCATTTAATTGCCTTTATCACATTCATTAGAGGCTGTTTCGTTCTTGCCTTTTAGCCACTCAATTAAGTGCATAGCTTCAGCAGATAAGATATAGTGATAAGGCTTCAGGTATTATATTCTTCTATACAAACACTACTAAATATCTTAATAGTCTATTAATGTCATTAATATTATTGAGGTCGTCGCACAAGCAGGTGACTGTGACGCGGTTGTAGGTTCAATTCTTATTCGGGAAAATAAATTATTATTTATTTATTAATATTTTTATTTCGCTCTGGTACCAACGCAAAAAGCACGATGTTGAGAATTCGACGGAAAGTGAGGAACAGAGTATCTTAACACTAGGCTCACTCTGATTATCCTATTATTTGTGGAATACAGCGTAAAGGTAAAAAAAAAAAAATGTCTCAATCAATTATCGTCATTAATATTAATACTAATAACTTAACTATAGGCTGATCACGCGATATCTGCCGCACCCTTACACGGTCGTGAGAACGATTGTATGTTATTGACCTTATAAGGTGCCATATTTAATGAGTTTTTTTTTGTCTTTACGCATTGTTATTTTTTTTTACTACACGCTGTTTACCGTATGTAGCGGGGTAGGCAGAGGGAACCTAGGGTTGTGATACTTTGCACCCCACATTCCACCGAGGCCTCATATATCTGATATAATATACGTTGTCTATATGTTGTACCGAAACAACTTTGTGAAACATTGCTCTATCCTCAACTTGTGAAATTCTATTATCATATAAATCATCGCTAGCAACTTTGCTAGCAAAGACTTTCAAGGCTTTAAATGGATTTTTACCCGCTTCCCCTAGGAACCCTTGGGAGTCCTGTCTCTTAGTACTTTTCTACACTCTCTAACCTGCCTACCTGCCAAATTTAAAATTTTTAAGTAACACAGTAACAGAAAAGTTTATTCAAGATTTAACTATTAGAATTATTTCAGCGAAATTGACATAGTATTTTAATTTTTAGAATTATTTTAACAAAATTGACATTTCAGAATTCAGATATAGTTGTTATATTGGAAAGTGGAGATTTAACCATGGCTATGCCTCTGGAAACTAGATTCTGTTATCAGGCACCGATCGTCAAACAGTACGCGGACTCTATAGCTAAAGAGTGTCCCAACGCGTTCATCGTAGTGTGTACGTCGCCTATAGATTGCATGGTGCCTCTAATTGCTGAGGTTAGCTATTTCATTGCATATAATTCAATAATTATATAATTGCGGCGTTCAGTTCCGCCAATAAACACGCTATGCCTCCGGAATTCGGTGGAAAATGGGGAACAGAACTTGACATTAGGTTCCCAGGTAACTTCTGCGTCCCCTGCTACGTGCAGTATACAGCGTGAAGCTAAAAAAAATCAATAATAATTAATAAGTTTATCAACATGCAATGCCTCCGGTATTCGGTGGAAAATGGGGAACAGAACTATCTAAATGGGCTCGGAGTCATAACATTAGGTTCCCAGGTAACCTCTGCGTCCCCTGCTACGTGCAGTTTACAGCGTGAAGCTAGAAAAATTCAATAATAATAAGTTTATCAACATGCAATGCCTCCGGTATTCGGTGGAAAATGGGCAACAGAACTATCTAAATGGGCTTGGAGTCATAACATTAGGTTCCCAGGTAACCTCTGCGTACCCTGCTACGTGCAGTATATAGCGTGAAGCTAAAATTCAATAATAATTAATCAGTTTATCGTAGTGACCTTAGTTTTTTTCATATATCAATTCGCCATCTGACCTTTACGGAGCACATTAGACGACCTACATAAAACAGTAATTCACATCAGCACTCAGCTCTAAATTAGGTCGATAGCGGGGCTTATTTAAAAAAAGAAAACTAGCGTAATGGATGAGCTATTTATTTTATAATTTTGCATTTATATAATGACATACGCTTACTGTACTAATTTTCTGATTATTTTTTTTGTTTGACGAGAAATCTGTTTTTAACAACAATTAATATTAAAAACGCTCTGGTATGGTCTAAACACAGCGCGGCGTTAAGTTCCGCCATTCAATGTATGCGGGATACAGCGTGAAGCTGATAGAAAAATAAATATATATTATAAACAATAATAAAATCTCTTTAATCCGACTTAAAAAGCCCCGTAGATTTTATAAGAATGCCTCATGTAATGGCAGAGGCTTTTAAAAGCATTTTATCGTAACGACTACAACAGTTTTATATCCATCAGGCCCCCTCAGCCATCTCATTACAAAATTTCCTTATTTACGTATACGTTCACGTTCACGTTATGGGGTATTAAAAGTTTATGAACTTGCGTATACATTATCGGAATATTAGTACATTACACTACCTATATCGCTTCTTAGGAAGGTTATTTACTCGTTTATTGGGGCCAGTCTTGCAGAAGATCAAGTGTTTTGGGTTCGATTCCCACTCGAGGAAATTAAATATTTAATATCCGGCCAGTCAATACTCAATACCTCCAGAAGTCGGCGGAAAATGGAAAACGGAAGTGTCTTAATGGAAACGGAGTGTTTAAACACTAGGTTTTCAGGTTTATTTGCCTATTATGTGCGGAATATAGCGTTATCTACTTTATTTGTAATTTTCAACAACAGTAATCTATCTATACTAATATAATAAAGCGGAAGAGTTTGTTTGTTTGTTTGTTTGTTTGTTTGTTTGTTTGTTTGNTATTTACTTGTTTATTGGGGCCAGTCTTGCAGAAGATCAAGTGTTTTGGGTTCGATTCCCACTCGAGGAAATTAAATATTTAATATCCGGCCAGTCAATACTCAATACCTCCAGAAGTCGGCGGAAAATGGAAAACGGAAGTTTCTTAATGGAGACGAAGTGTTTTAACACTAGGTTTCCAAGTTTATTTGCCTATTATTTGCGGAATATAGCGTTATCTACTTTATTTGTAATTTTCAACAACAGTAATAGTAAATAATATTTGTCGTAACAAAAAGTAAATTAGGCTTTTGTTAAAATATTAAATACTTACACAATATTTGTCTCACGTTATAATAAAAACGGGGCAAATTTTAATTGAAATTGCAAGTATTGCACAAATTAGTTGTTTCTTTTCCAAAAAATAAAATAAAAAAACAAAATACACTTGGGTAATCTAAATCTACGAGAGTTCGTTGCGGTTGGACTACGAGTAAACATTTATTACTCAACTACTTTGATTGTTTTTATTGGAGCGAATCTACTTCTTGAGATTTCTTGAAGTGTGTTCGTGCAGGTTTAACCAAGTAGGGTGTCTTGTAAAGTTAATTTTGCATTTAAATTGTTAATTTGTAAAACAAGTGTAATGTACGTAATTACAAATCCTTAATTTGTTCTAGCATCTTTTTAGGTTACTTTTTAATTTTTAATATCTAAAATATAACAAAATATTAAAAATCAAAATAATGAATTTAAAGCTTAATTTTACTTAGATTTTTTATAGCTTCACGCTGAATCCGCATCCGCACATAGCAAAGTGGGCAGAGGGAACCTGGGAGCCTAGTGTTAAGATAATTTGTTCCACATTTTCGACCGATTTCTAAAATCATTGTGTGTGAGCGGTGGAACTCCACACTGCACTTTGCCTCAACACCAGAGCGACTAAGGAAATATACAGTTCCCTCGACTGAGAATCGAACTCATAACCTGCCGCCTTTACATTTACAAGCTTGCACCCCTTACGCCAAAACTGGCTTCCACTTTGAATTTTAAAACTACAAAAATAAGAATTAGAAATTAATAACTTGAAAATATCTAATTTTCAAAAACATAAATTCCTATAGTAATCATTTAAAAAAACGTATAACCACGATTGTAGACACTAAAAGAGACAGGGTGGTACAACCCCAGGAAGCTATTAGGTTCCCTCGCGGTGCCTGAGATGCGGGCGAGTACGCTCGCAGCCCGGGGTCTTTCTCTGGAGCCGGGGTACGTTCACGTGCCGTGCGTCGGTGGCACTGAAGGGTCCTCGTTAGTGCCTTTGTTCTCGAGGGCTTTGGAGTATTTTGACTTTAGCGAGGTAGTGCTTGTTTTGTTTGTTTTGGTTTGGTTTTGCTGAATTTGTATGAACAATTGTGGTGGAAAGTGGTGGAAAAGTAGAGTGAGTTCGAATCCCATTCGAGGAAATTAAATATTTAATATATTGTCGAGACAAGCGCCTCTACTAAATATTCTACCGGTATTCGGTGGAAAGTGGGGAAGGGAGTGGAGTGGAGTGTTAATACTGGGCTCATTTTACCTACCCTCCTCCCTGTATCCTGCAGGATACAGCGTGAAGAGGAAAAGAAAAAAAAATGGTGTCTGATGTTGAAATATTTTGTAATTATACGCATTTAATATATAAATATAACTACGTATATAACGCATTTAATATATAAATATAACTTTTAATAAAACATGGAAACGAATACAAAAAACTTACGCCACTCAAATACAATCGATCGTTCATATTTTAATACTTTCATATTGAAAAATCGCAAAACTCAATTTTGTATTGCAGCAAAACTCTAAAATAATGACGCAGGCGGTCCGCAGCGCGTCACAGGCAGTCAGCAGATGTGATGGTAGTTGTGCCAGAGCTGCTGAGCTCAGTGAGGCTCACGCTCTAGCTGGCTTAGTTAGCAAGGTGGCTTGGGCACTGTTGTGCAAGGACGTGCCGAGGGTCTCGGGTTTTGTTGAAACCGACGCCAGCCAAGTTATTTCACCTTCCAGGTTAATTTTGGTTCTTTTGGTTTTATGTTAATTGTAACCATCATCGTCGCTGAACGCTCGTTCGATTCCCAGTCGTGAGAATGAATTATTTTTATTTCCTCCCACTAATAATAAGACAAAAGAGTTGAGTTATGTGACTCAACACGCAATGTCTCGGAATTTGGGCGGTGCGTGAGGAACGAATCGTTTTAGGTTCCCTCTGCGTACTACTATACGCGTTATACAATGAAAAGCTGAAAAAAACTGAAATATTTATTTATTTTATGGTAAATTTGTGCAAAATATATATGAAAAAAAAAATGTAAAAATGCCCTAAATATGAAGTGACTTTGAGAAGTTTTAAATGAAAACCCTGGATTTTTCACCAGATTTATTGCGAATACCGTGGAAATAATTGGTACGGGTATTGCTAAAAGCTTCGGCCTCCCCAAGATGTCAGATGTGGAAATGAAGAGGGTAGATCTTGCTGTAAATGACCTATACAGTAAGCATAAGATGGTGGAAGATTGGTATTGCAAGTGCTTCAGTTCCTCCACCAGCTTACACGCCTACCAACTACAGTTTAACAACCCCAGACCTTATGAACGTTTTGATGACTGTGCCTATGCGACCATATGATTTTTTTTTAAATTATTATGGTCTTAAGTTAAATAATTGTACGGTTTTATAAAATATTTTTTTTTGTATTTAATTGTGGGTGTAAATTTATGTGTTTTTAATAATAAAGTTTTTTCTTTATATAATATTCTTTATTATTAAACACGTTTTTATTTAATACCTTTAGCTCTATTGCTACTTATCCAATTAAAAAAAATATGAACAAGCCAACTCTATCACAATATTTACAATAAAATACGGAATTATGCAAATAAAATTAGAAAAAAAAATTAAACCAGCTTCACGCTGTATCCCGCACACCGTCCGTTGCCCACTTTCCGCCGAATTCTTTGGCATTGCGTGTTGAGTGGTGGAAGGAAACATTGCGCTTTGCCTCGACACAACAGCGAAAAAATTAAAATATATATTTAAATAAATATTTCATTTCTTCGAGTGGGGATGGAACCCACCACGACTGGTTTCTTTTTTAATAAGAAAATTAATCTAGTTATATTTTAGATTCCTGGGCCTAAGCATTACAATAGACGGTAAGGGCATTTGTAATGACATTGATCTTCCCCTTCTAACGCAGCGTGAACTAGAATTAACTGAATATGCCTTTCTTAATTTAAAATGGAGAGAAGATCTTGCAATGAATTGGTATCACGAATACATGAGTATTCAACCTCATCTGGGAGTAGCGGCTTCAAATTCTGACCTCCTCTGCCAGCCCAACTATAGATTGCTGGAATGTAAGCCTGAAGCTTCATAACATATGCATTAACATTTAAAAATAAAAAAAATGTAAAATATATTTTTGTATGAAAATAAAAAGAAATGTTAACTTAAACAAGTTTTAATATAACATAATAAACATATCTGATATTTTTTATTATTATTAAAATTATTTGCCTTCTGCTCGTTTCGCCTTTTCGTATTTACGAAAGAAATTATTTCAATTATCTCTTTTTTCATCCATCTTAACCTTATTTTTTTATTTCCTATTGCATAAGACAACCAATATTATGGATATTTCTTCTCATGTTTACATCTTAATGCTCATGTATTGATGTAAAAATACCGATTCTTGTTGATATAATAGTAAAGTTGTACATTTAAGTACAAGGGAATTACAGTATTTTCACTTTATCATTGTTATTGAAATATTTAAATGAGATTTCGTGTATTTTTTGACACGGTCTACTTGACCAAAACCGTCGAGATTGACGTGATTGACCTGATTTGGGGCAATTTTTACACATGTTTTATATTGTTAAAATAACCCCAATAAATAATGAAAATATATTTATATGTATAATAGCTACTAAATAAGTTAAAAGTATAACTCAACACAACATTTAGTGTAAGAACCCCCCCTCTACAGACCTTGTAAATTGCGGAAGACGAAAGAAAGATGGCAACACCAGTAATGTTTTTCTGAGCTACTTGCGGGCGTTAAAAGGTTTATTGGGTTATCAGAATATCTCTTTTATGACTCCTCTAATGGGTCGTTAAGCTTTACTACATTACTTACCCATATGTTATTATTCATATACCAATATATTGACTATCGGTAAGAAAAGTTCTCATTATTAGCTTTATTAATAATTAGGGAAATGTAAAAAGTTCTTTTGAATTACAAATACGTATTTATAGCGCTATATAGCTTCATGCTACATCGAAAGTTAGGCAGAAGGAACCTGGGAACCTAATGTTAATACACTCCGTTCCCATTACGATTACGATAATTGCTTTGATATATTGAGTGGCAGTACAAGAGTATGGTATCGTGTAATTTATGTGATGATGTAGCCGATTAGTGAAAGTCTTCAAAGTTCACTAGTAACCCACTCGAATTTAAGTCATACATAATTTATAGTATTTGTAGTACAAACTAGATTGGAAAATATTCCAGTGACATTCCCATTCGCTATCAGAATGGCAAATTACTCCAAATGAAAACGTAAATGCCCTCATCATTGGTATCTGTCAACACAATCTCGATTGAGCCGCGCGTGTTCGCATGGAACACTATTTAGGACTAGCAGATGTTTGTTTTATCGTATAGACAATCATTGGCTATGTGTCTAAAGGCATGAGAGGCCAACTGTGGCGCAGTGAGTGGAGTGGGTTCAATTTCCAGTTGAGAAAATTAAACATTTATTATTTTCATTTCTCGTCAGAGTTTAGAGTAGATTTCAGAGTCAACAACACCTCTGTTCAATTAAATATTTTTAAAAGTTATTTTTTTATTAGAATCAGTGGCGAGTTAAAGATTTTTCTATACAAACTTTCAACCCCTATTTCATCCCTTTAGGGTTAAAATTTTTCAAAATCCCTACTTAGTAAGTCTACATAAAAATTTGCTTAAAAAAGCGGATACATGTGAAGTCTGTGCCTATTAATAGGAAAAAATAACGATAAATGCAAACACAGTAAAAACAGTTTACAGGCTAAATTTATTTACATACAATAAATATGAACACACACAATTTAAACACTATTTCACTTATAATTTATCACTTCTATGGACCGTTCTTTGCAAAAGGTGGGCTTTGATTAGTTTTTAAATACATCTTTCCCCTCATTCTGAAAATGAAAAATAAATCTTTTAATATTTTTTTTAGTTATACACTATATCTTGCATGTAGCAAGGTAGGCAGAGGGAGTCTAGTGTTAAAACACTCCGCTCCCCACTTCACGCCGAATTCTGTAGGCATTGTATGTTGAGTAAAATGAGAATATTAAATATTTCATTTCCTTGAGTGGGGATTGAACCCATAACCTGTCGTAGATTATGATTTTTTTTAATGTTCTTGATCGTATAATTTTTTTTTAAATTAAAACATTAAAACATTGTACTAAATTAAGATACCATATTTCTAAGCTGGTATAAGGAAAGATTTTGTGTTATCTTTAGGCCTTTTGGACAATTCGAATGGCACATTTCACACGAATGGTTCGATAGTCATAAAGAAATATGTCCTTCCCAGCGTTTCATTACGACAAATATAAATCCAGTTTCATTGGATTTATATCCAGAACGTGCCTAGCTGTGAGCTTCAATCGTAAAAAGAACCTCAAATATTCATCTAACTAGAGTTTTATTGTATACTATGAAAACACTAACCAATTACGTGTAACCCATTTTCTATTATGTTATAGGACTAGGTTTAATTTCTCACGTAAACAAAAAAATATCAATTTAAGTAGTTTGAAAAAAAAGTATAATCAGCTTTACCAAGACAAAAGCCCGGTGTTGGGTTCCGCCACTCAACACACAATGCCTCGGACAATTCAGCGGAAAATGGAAAGGAGTCTTAACACTAGGTTCCCTCTACTACCCTGCTGTGTGCGGGATACAGAGTGAAGCTGATTTTCCTGTCTCCCAAAGGGTAAATCTGGGTAAACTGGATTATCCACTTAATATGGCTAAGCTCAAATCACGACTAACATCGTTTGTATATCGCCGTCGAGCGTTCTCGTTATATAAAGTAAGAAAACTGTTTCGAGAACAAAGAAATAACTAGGAACTAGGAGCGCGGTTGTGTGACTGTAAACGCGACTGGTTGGGGGTTCGATCCCCAGTCGAGGAAATTATATATTTATTTAAATTTATATTTTCATTTCATAGAGGCAAAGCGCAGCGTTGAGAACCGCCCCTCAACACGCAATGGCTCCAGTATTGAACGGAAAATTAGGAGCGGAATTTCTTAGGTTCCCTCTTCCTACTCTGCTGCGTGCGGAATACAGCGTGAAGCAGATTTTTTTAAAATAAATATATTAAAGATAACTCACGGTGGTTGAGCTCCTAAACCCATATATCCATCTATAGTGAACTGACAACTGGCTGTGCCGCTGGTCCAATCCCTACAAGACGTCGCGGGGAATCCCGTGGGATTTGAAATGGACTCCGTATACAATCTCCAAGCTCGATTGTGACTGCATCCGTCTGCAAAATTCCTTTTTTATTTTAGAACTGTCTTCGATTATCATTTGGGGAAATTAATTATTTTCATTTTCCTGCTTTGATAGACAAAGCACGTCGTTAAGTTCCCGCTACTCACAGGTTAATGTCTAGAAAATTTAGTGGAAAATGGGGAACGGAAGGTTGGGGAACCTTAAGTTAATACTAGATTGATTACCTTTGGCTACTCTGCTGAAAGCGAGAACGCGACGGTTGCGGGTTCGATTTCCACTCGAGGGAATGAATTAATATTTATTAATATTATCATTTCTTCGCTCTGGCACCAAGGTAAGCCCGGCGGTGAGTTCCACTAGTCATCACGCAATGCCTCGAAAAATTATTCCCTCTGCCATTAGATTTTTTCATAATAATAATAGCGTCGTATAAGCTAAAAATAAATTATAATTTTCCTAATTCTATTCTCATTTGGCAACGCAAAATCTAATATTTATAAAAGCCTAAAACAACATCCGCGTCGTAAATATGAAAATCCATAACCCTTCATCTGAGAGGCTCACATAAATATTTACCCTTAAAGTTATTTAAAGGGGTGACTGGGGGATGGTCCATAATATGTCCCATATTTTCTTTCGTGCTGAAACGAATGAAATAAAAAGAGATTTATGAAGTAAACTACATTTAAATATGCATACCATACTATTTTATACAACATAATTTACTTAATTTACTTTATATCAACAAGAAAACTACTATAAAAAACCGGACCGATACCATGAGGCCAGTCGGGGCCTAGGGGTATAAGCGTGCGACTGTAAGTACGACAGGTTAGGAGTTCGATTCTCACACGAGAAAATTATATATTTCATAACCTCGCTCTGAAAACGAGGCAAAGCGCGACGTTGAATTCCGCCACTTATAACACGCAATGCCTCCAGAATTAAAGGAAAGTAGGGAACGAAAGTGTCTTAATGGGAACTAGATTCCCAGGTTCCCAGGTGCCCTTTCCCTATGCTATGTCCAGGGAGCTGTGAAGATAAAAAAGCAATTCGTTACGCTTCAAAATAACGAATGATCTAATTATTTTAATATAATTGAATATTATATTCCTAGTTTATCTGATATATGGCTTCATTTAGGAAAAATGCACCTACTGATAACTAATCTGTATTGACATTTGGACACAACAATCAATCTCTGGACGCCGGCCAACTGGACCGACGGTATTGCTTCCAAATATGTTATGTAGCTTTGCTGGAACTATATTTAATAATAGGCTATATAAGCATTGGTCTAATAGTAATAAATTTATTTCTAAAATAATTTTAAAAACATATTTATCAAATGTTGGTTCTTTTTTGTTGTTTACAATTGCTGTTAAAATTATGTAAAAAAAATGATATGGTTGAGTCGTGTTTGTGTTATAATAAAAAAAATCAGTCAAGTGCGACTGTGCGAGTCGATTTCCCCCATTGAGGGTTCCGTAACAATTTCATAATGGTTGGTACTCGTAGGTCAACCAGAACGTGACTTTTATAAGTTGACAAACTAAGTTTGCGGGGATGCGTATTTTATATGGAAAGAGCTTCCGATAAAAATTATATTAATTGTTATCTGTGGTATTTGTATAAATTTTTATTTTTCAGTTGTTTTCTTTATTTGTACTGCAAATTCCCAATTCTTGTCAAATTTAATAAATATAGATACACGGCAACTAAGACTGTTCTGTTCTGTTCTTTTTATTATGGTTCTGAGCGTGCCAGTTGAGCACAAAATCACTTCGCCAGTGTCACGTTGAATGGAGAACTCACGAAAGAGGTTGTACAGTAAAAAAAGAAATAATATTACACAACAGAAAAATGCATGTTTACGAGAGATCCAGTTGAAATGGCAACTAAGACTACACACAATCTTGAGAAAAAATATTCTGACAGCCGGACAGAAGACAATCAGTCAGACGGACATAGTCTCTTATAAGAGTTCCGTATTTTCTTTTAAGATTCGGAACCCTATAAAAATAAAATGATCTTTATAAGTACATCATTTATATGTTAATTTTTATTTAACTATTACTAACTAAAATATTAAGATAACTGCAATACAGCTAAAATCTGGCAACTCTTTGTCCTTCAGCATCCGTGATGACGTCATAGCATCGATCGACGCAAAAATGGGTCTGCGGGAGGCAGAATCATTCTTCCCCCAACAATAAAGGGTATACCGTTGACTTTAAAAGTACTGTTGAAAAATAACATGTTTTTTTTACATTTTTTTATACTCTTTATTAAAACGTTACGTATGTTCATGACAATATTGCGGTATTCGTATTTGAGTTTTTGCAACAAAATGAAACTTTTTCCATAATAAAAGCTTTTTATTTGTTTAAAATGTGTTAAATTTGAATATACAATTTTACATAAAATGCTTAGTTATAATGTAATAACTTTTTGAATTACTAATTAATTTAATAAAGCCTTTGTTTATCGCAATTATTACATATTTTAAATAACGACGTTTCGAACACTTTAGATACAGTACGTGGTCACGGATAAATATAATAACGGATAAAGATAATTAATCCATCTTTTCGAGCAACCTATCCCAGTAGCGCTAATATACCTGTCATCTAGGTCTCTCGGCTCTATAGACTAGGTCGAATAAACAAAAGAACATCGTATTGNGGAACCCTATAAAAATAAAATTATCTTTATAAGTACATCATTTATATGTTAATTTTTATTTAACTATTACTAACTAAAATATTAAGATAACTGCAATACAGCTAAAATCTGGCAACTCTTTGTCCTTCAGCATCCGTGATGACGTCATAGCATCGATCGACGCAAAAATGGGTCTGCGGGAGGCAGAATCATTCTTCCCCAACAATAAAGGGTATATCGTTGACTTTAAAAGTACTGTTGAAAAAATAACATGTTTTGTGTTTTTTTTTAAATATTTTTTTATACTCGTTATTAAAACGTTACGTATGTTCATGACAATATTGCGGTATTCGTATTTGAGTTTTGCAACAAAATGAAACTTTTTCCATAATAAAAGCTTTTTGTTTGTTCAAAATGTGTTAAATTTGAATATACAATTTTACATAAAATGCGTAGTTATAATGTAATAACTTTTAGTATTACCAATTAATTTAATAAAGCCTTTGTTTATCGCGATTATTACATATTTCAAATAATGACGTTTCGAACACTTTAGATACAGTATAGTATACATTAAATAAATTAAAATTATTTAACCTATCTTTTCCAGTAACCTATCCTAGTAACACTAATATACCTGTTACCGCACTCTATAGACTAGGTCGAATAAACTAAAAAACACATCGTATTTGATAGCAAAATGTAAAGCACTCGTACAGAGAGATATACAAGTACGAGTGTTATCTAATACTACGTTGTGAGGACACAAAGAAATCTGTTAAAGCATAATATATCTATAGTATTCTTTTTATTAAATCCGGCAGCATAATTATTAAACGAGAAAATCGAAACGAGAATTATTTTGAAATGTAAATAACGGTAGAAACTAAATTTAAGATGTATTTATCATAGTAAGTAGGTTTACTTACAAAAATAACGAGATTCTCTGTTTTTAACGAGCTGATCTATCCAGCATCCAGGTTGAATCCAACTACCATGATTGGGATAGAAGTCAACGTCTCCAATTGCTTCTGGGAAACCAAGTATTCCTGGATTTGTGTGGACAACATCAACGAATACCGCGTCTCCTTTTGAAAGATGATCGTCCTTGCCGCCCAAGCTATAGCCTGGGTAGGCTGGGTCTAAACCTAAAAGAAAATATAATTATAATGATAGTTACATAAGAAATCATTCGCTTGCTATTTACAAAAATAACGAAAACAAATCAAGTTAATTCTTCTTAGTCTAAATCACTGTCTTCCAAAAATGTAATATAAGAATATATTTCCAATACAAATAATAATATCTTACCTAGAGTACAATAGCGCAACCGCTATTGTACCGCTATAGTTTAAAAAAAAATTAGATACAAATAAGAACTAAGGTAACGTAAGTAATTATCAAGAAAAGTAAAATAACATATCTAGTCTAAATTGAGTCAGTCATTTCGAGTCTATCTAAATAACAAGAATTAAAAAGAAGCTTCATAACAAACTAGTATTGTAATTATTACAATTTCGCCCACACAAAATGCACAATTGCAATACTCGTACATTAGTATAAAGTGGAAAAACCATTTGGCCATGGCCTTCTGTGAGCCACGAGCACATGTTGCACATACAACACATGCATTATGCACTTATTACACAGATTTGCCTTGCATTTTAAGTGATTTGACATTTACAAGCAAAATGAGCTTCAGACATGAACGAGAATTTAATTTTGAAATTACGGAAAAGTACTTGCAGAATTTTTTTCCGCCTCCTGCTGTATTCTCCATGTAGCAAGTTAGTCAGAGGGAGCTTAGTGATAATACACTCTTCTCTTCCACTGACGTCTAGAGTCATTGCATGTTGTTCTGAACGTAGCGTTTCTCGAGCGAGAATCGAACCCATTACTACTTGTGTTCCTGCGCCAAGATTGGCCTTGTCTGGTGACCACCGCCACGACTGGTATAATATTATATACTAGACTTCTACTTATTTACAGTTTAGTTTTACAAAATTCTTTAGTTTAGAAATTAATAGTTCTTTTCGATTTTATGACATAAAACAACCATTTCTCTGAGCACTTACAAGAAACTTACATAGTAAATTATAAGAATATAGATAGATTTCTCGTCGTCCGAATAAATGTACCTGTTATTCTTCCTAATCTTAAACCTCGTCTGTTAAGACTTTTCCCCGCAAAGCCAGCTGCTTCTGCACCGAGCGAAAATCCTATGACATGAAGAGATCCTGTGGGAACACCGTTGTCGTTCAAAAATTCTATAAAATCCGCAAGTTGCTGTCCCATATATCTCGCATTCCGGACTGCAGAAAGATACCTAAAAAATATCGATAAAACGAATATTTAAAACCATATTTAGTGTTTTCTATTTTTTAGATTCATATTTTTAGTGACAAATCGTCCTAAATCCTATAAAAAATATTTTATACCAATTTTATATTATTGTCTAATGACATAAAAATTGATTATTTAATTTTCTTGTAAGGATAAAACAAAAAATATTGATACTCCTATGTACAAAGATACATATGTATATCTAATTTTCCAAGAATAATATGCACTGACCTTTTAGCCTTTATTATTTTTAATGAACTAGCGTTTGCAAAAAATGACGTCTGATTAAATAACAGTATAGCAATTTATGTTTGTATTCATTTACGTAATTATTATTAAGAGCAAAAAAAATCTTATTTTTGTACCTAAGGTAGGTAAAGCTTCAAAGTAAGATTGTTTTTTTTTAAATTAATTAATATAATGCCATATATTATGCTGCGGCAATTGTGGCGCAGCTTGGCTCCTTGATAAAAAGACAAATCTCGGTGCTTAGTTACGCCACTGAACACGGGAAGTCTATGGAGTGTAAAATGAAAAACGCAGCATACCATGCTATATGGATACATCATGAAGCTGATCTTATCTACATATTATACCTGTAAAGATTTAACAAGTTAAATGACCTTTTATTTTTCGGCTTTAAACTGTATTCTGCATAAAACAGGCAGAAGGAAATCCTAGATTTAAGACGTTTCCATGAAGACACTTCCGTTGAAGTTGAAGAAATGAAAATATTAAATATTTCATTTCATCGAGTGCCAATCGAACCCACAATCGTCGCGTTACAGTCACCGTTACTCCACGACGGCCTATATAACTTTATTAGAATATAAACTTCAAATTTAAACGTAAACTACTGAAGCGTTCTCACAAAGCAAACCTAGTCAAACTCTAATATCAAAGAGCGCAATCTGCAATCTAATTCGTATGGAAAATACTATTGTAATGTCTGCAAACTTGTTGGAATGAATAATTTATCCTCGGGCGAGTGATGTTAAGGGGGGGCTGTTCAGATCAGGAAGGTATGACCTGTTTCCTTGATGGTATAAATACTTATACAATTTTGTTGCTAAGTATATAAAATGTTATATTTATCCGAATAATTTATATTTTTTAATTCATTCGTCATTTAAGTATATTTTTTACTTCAGCCAACATTTTGACGTTCGAGTTGTCGAACTATATATAAAAAAAATCAGTTCACGCTGTATCCCGCACACAGCAAGGAACCTAGTGTTAAGACACTCTGTTCCCCACTTTCTGCCGAATTCTATTGGCATTGCATGTTGAATGGCAAAACTCAACGCCGCGCTTTGCCTCGACACCAGAGCGAAGAAATGGAAATATAATAAACGTAAATAAATATTTCACTTCCTCGAGTGGGGATCGAACCCACAACCGTCGCGTTACAGTCACACCCTTGTGCCGCTGCGCCACTACGGCCTACACAACTATACTAGGTAAAGCTTGAAGTTGAATAATTTTCATATACGATAATATATTAAACAATAATGATTGAAATATTAAATCAATTATACACTTACCACGGGAAAACGACCAGTCGGGACCAATTAACGGCAATGAAATTGTAATCACCGCGCTTGAGGAAAGCTGAAATATGAATTAAATTTATTATTAAAGCTATAAACAGGAAGGTGGGCCGTGGCCGTTCGATTCATAGCCGGAATAGTATAATATGTATTTAATATTTTCAATTTGTCGCTCTGGTAATGAGACAAAACGCGGCGTTGATTTTTACACACTGTCTCGAAAAATGTCAAACGAAATGTCTTAACACTAGTTTTTCTACCTACCCCGATATAATAATTATGCAGGATATAGCTTGAAAGTAAAAAGTACCTATTAAATATGTGTTTTTCAGGGATCAATATCAGAGAAACTACGCTATATCTAACTTTATGTATAATACTAGTAGAAAGTGGGGAGTGTTTTATCACTAGGTTCTTTTTGACTAACTATCATCCGGTTCTATTTGCCTGATTTTTTTTTACTAGTAGTTTTAAATGTACCAACCTACTATCTTTTTAGCTTCACGAGCTAGTTCACTTTGTCACTTCGTACCCAATCCCATTAAGACACTTCCGTTTCTCAATTTCCGCTGAATATTTAAAAAATAAATAAAATATACTAATCTACGAGTCATCTTACCATTTCTTAAGTTGGTCGTGCTTGGTCCTGTCACCGACTCTGAGAATCCAAACAAGTATATGACCACTGGTCTAGATCTATTTAGGTGCGTTCGAGACAAGCCAGAAGAATCAAAAGGATCAACATACTCTGGAACACTCGGGTTAGATCTGCAATGCAAATATATATATTTTTTAATATAAATATGAAAAAAATATACATATTTCACATTTTTATTAGATGTAACAAAAGCTTTTTCATACTGTCAGAAGCAGTTCAGCGAAATTTGAGGATATTCACTACTAAATCGATTTGCCATTTCCCAAAGAGGTGGCACCTCTTCTGTTCTAATGAGGCCGTTACAGCAAATGATCTTTCAAGTTTCAATGACGTTAATTAAAATCGAAAAGAAATACGCTAAATTAGGTCTTGACAAATGATTTTAAAAAAAAACTCGTTATTTCTGCTTTTGTTCATCTATAAGAGAAACAAACATTGTCACTAAAACTATATCATTACTAAAATCGTCGAAAAAGGTGAAGAGTGAACCTGGTTGAAAGCTTTTCTCTAAGTACGTCTCTGGGGAACGGAGTGTTCCACACCAGGTTCCCTCTGCCTACCCTGGTATGTGCGGGATACCGCGCGAAGCTCTTCTCTAAGGAATTACTGGTTCAAATTTTATAATATAATTTTCTGTAGGCTAGTCCATTTATAGAGAAAGGCCATATAGGCTATATTACAACGTGTTAATCGTTTTGACGTAACCTGGTTATTAGAACGTGCTTAGAATATGTCATACAAAACTTTTAGTTACTTCCGCTTAACCACGCGAGCGAAGCCGCAGGAACAAGCTAGTATAACACAAATTTCTCCGTTAATAATCACCTGGTGAAAAGTAAATACTGAATATCAACATTATTATCACGTGGACAGCATCCTTTACAATCTCCCACTGGCGCAGGCATGTAGCACACCTGAGTAACACCTAGAACATATATAACAATATTATTTAAAATTATAAGATAACACAAATACATACTGATAAAATAAAATTAATATTTATTTGTTTTTCCTTTTAGAGTAGTAGTACGAGTGTAAACAAACGGTCGAATAAATAACATCTAACACAGTTCTTATTTAAATTATTTCAAAGTCTTACAAAAACGCCTTGTACAACACAAAAAATCTTATTTAGATAATTACTTTAAATATTGTTCTTTAATAATAATTTTGTAAATAGTATTGTACTCGACCATGCATATGGCGTCTAAAAAAGATTTTTTTTTTAATTTCTTTAAATTAAATAAAATCAGCTTCACGCTGTATCCCGCACACAGCAGGCAGGCAGAGGGAGTGAGGGAGGGAGGGACGGAGGCAGTGTCGAGGCTGTGCTCTGATACCAGAGCGAAGAAATGGAAATATAAATAAATATTTCAGCTCCTCGAGCGGAGATCGAGCTTTAACATTAATATAAGTTACTTAAACTTATACTGTATTCCCGCAACAATTTAAACAAATTAAGTCCATTTATGCAATTACACAATAAATTAAAATATATTATTATGGCATGCACTTAAACAATAGAAAATAACTCGTGAATAGGTAATACATAAACGATATACATAATATTGTCGCTGAACACACTAATCGTTGGAAATAAATGTTAATTGTACAATATGTGAGGCAGTTGTGGCGCGAGGGTGGTGGGTTCAATTTCCACTCCCCTCCTTACTCTGATACTAAAGGAAAGTGCGGCGTTGAGTTAAGCCACTGAACAAAAAAACCTTAAAACTTCAGCGTAAAGTAATGGAAATTTCCTAATGGGAAAAGTCTCATTAAAATAATTTGGCTATATTTTAATAAGTAGTAAATTGATACTACTAATTATTTTCATTATTGACAGCTTCTCCTACGAAATTAGAAAGTACTAATATTTTTATATATCGAATCAGTGATTCGTATATTTTTTTAGGGTTCCGTCCCGTACGGAAAAAAACGGAAACCTTATAGGATCGTCGTTAGTCCGTCTGTTTACCATTATCTCAAGAACGCGTAAAGGTATCAAGCTAAAATTAATATCATATATTTAGGACTACGATCCCTTGGAGTACAAAAAAATTAATCAATAAATAAAATGTAACATACCACTTCGAATATCGAACCTGTCTCCTTTTTCTCCGACATTTGTTAAATTTAAAATATTTTTCGTATTTATTCTAAAGGTGTAGGTGCATAGTTAAAAATAAAGCTAAGGCTGAGTGACTCATTATCAACAGTCATCCGAGTTTTTTCTTATTTTTATCTTTACGTTAATTATGTTTCTATTCTTATCGTATATATCTTTGTCGTGTTTTTTTTCTACAATCAGTAACCTAAAGCTAGATATTTATAATGACATTTGTAATTTGTAAGAATTAGTATTGCAAATAAAATACTTAGTAAACTATATTTACAATTTTGAACCTAATCTCTGTGAGTTGGTACTAGGATACGCTTGAATGAGTATTTATTTTCTTGATATGGAATTTGAACCTACACTTAATAATTAAAATCATAGGGACAAACAACACATCGTAATTTTATATAAAAAGATAATATTTACACATGAAACTAAACTAATACTTATGATAACTGCTGCGTCAATCAATGAAAGGATGAAAGGAAGTCCAGTCAATGAAAAGACAGGACTATTAACAACTATAAATAGTATTTATATATAGAAAGAAAAAAACGCCACAAATTTTATACCTGTATATATTTTTTATTAATAACTAAAACTGAATCGGTTGTGGATTAATGATTCATTTCATCGCTCAGTAGGTACCAAGACAAAGTGGCAGAACTCAACGCCGCGCTGCCCCGAATGCCTCGACACCAGAGCGAANTTTTACCTTGTATCCCACCAGCAGCCTGTATCATAGCAGGGTAGGCAGAGGGAACCAGAGAAGGCGGGAACATTGGAGGCATTACGTGTTGAGTGGCTAGACTCAACGCCGCTTTGCCTCGACACCAGAGCGAAGAAATGATTTATAGTCACACCCTTGTGAGCTCACCACAACTGGCATCAAAAAATAAATAACACCCATTATCTACAAATTTAATAAATTCGACTTCGACTTTTCGACTTCTCAATTTTCATTATTCCTATCTAAGAAGACAAATAGCGGCGTTGAATACCGCCACCAGTAAGAACCTAATCTGTTAAAATTAAGAGCGTAAAACTGAAATACTAACCTATATAAAAAAACACACATTTACATAGAAGAGCCGTAAACATCACTAATTTATTATTGCAATACCTTTACACTTGTATTTTTATTCGCTACAAAAAACTTTAGCATTTTATCGAAAAGTGAAAATTTCACGACTGAACTACGATTATTATAGAAACAAAATTTAACAATGCTAATAATTATTATTATTTAGTTAACAGATATTGCAAGTTATTTTCTAATAGCCTTAGACATGCGGGTATCGACAGATGGCTTACCAAGAAAAAAGGACATTAGCTGGCACGTTGAACTCATGTTTGTATAATTAATTAGATATATCCAGAAACATTTCAATTCACATAATAATGCATTTTATTAAGATAGACTTTCCAGCCGCACCACAGAATTCACTTAAAACGGAGAGTTGCGACACTTTCATCGGATATATACACAGGCACCATGTTCAATATATAGTATCTATATATAGTATATGTAACGTAACTTTTCCTATATAAAATATCGCAAGGCTTAACCTTAACCGCGAGATCACTCCATTGCCATGTTTCAATTAATTGGATTTAAACCTATCCAGTCCGTTCGAAGCGTGTTTCTCGACTAAATAAAGTTTCCATTTGTTTGTTTCTCTCGTCGATATTGAAGTTATGCAATTATTTCTATAATATTTCTTTTTGTATCCGATACCTACAGTCCATGGCGCGGACCCATCAGCCGAAACTGTGCTCTAACGAATTGATTTGAAACTCAAATTTAATGGTAGAGATTGCCTTGGTCTGCAAATTGTACTTATTCAATTGTTTTTTGATGTAAGTACCTAAGTACTTCTATAATCAATATATCAACTATAATTAAGTAAATTATTTAGTGATTATGTTCTACGTGTATACTCTTAGTATTTTGTAATACGTTGATTAAAAATGAAATTACATGTTAGTATGGCTAGTCGTGGTGGAGGTGCAGGAGGACAGGCTATAGGTTCTATTCCCAATCAAAAAAATGAAGAATTTAATATTTTTATTTCGTCGCTATGGTACTAATACGATATTACTATCGTAATGTTATAACACCATTCCCATTTACATGGGAATGGTGTTATAACATTAGGTTCCCTCTGCTTATCGTACATGTAGCAGAGCTACACACGTGGGATGCAGCGTGAAGCTGAAAAAAAGTATTACTATCCATACAAACTTATATTATACGACTTGTAGTTCGTTTGTGTGGACTTAAAATGTAAAATTTTGGGTTGTTATCGTTTTCCTATGAATTTTGAGAACCTTTTTCCGTCCAATAGTTTTTGGTCCAAGTCTTATAATTTTGGATATACCGTTGACGAAGTTAACAAAATAAATTATTTAAGAATAACATTCTAGTATAGATTCTACTCTTTTCTCCGCTTGCCATCGCTTGTTTTAAAGTGAATGCAAAAGAAAACCAATTTTATATTGGTTGCTCTTTATCCATCCAAGATCTAAACATGTGCAATTTGTAACTATATCTATCTCTTGGCCAGAATAGCAACTACTACAAAATGTATACGTTTTTTTTTGGGTTTGTTTAAAGTGTGCCAAGGAATTTGAAAAATATTAACTACCGCCAATGACTTTAGCCATAAGATTATTACAAACTGTAATAGCAACAACTTACTTAGTAGTTTAAATATAATACTTACTTAGTTATATATAATTTGCTCGAAAATATATGTTTTTATCATACACAAAGCAAAGCACAACAAAACTTTCAATATTATTTGTTTTTCTAGAATAGTTTTTTATTTATTTGAACTCTCTGCATACCTCTTTTGCCTCTTCCACTATCATCAATTTCTTCATATTGTGTTTATCTCTTCACTGAGGATTCTATCAGCTATGGTGCAGCTGTGCTGACGTTCCAGCGTCTCATCAGTGCAGCTAAAGCACCCTTCACTCTGTTACCAGCGATAATATACATTTACATAAAACTCTACTGAACATACTTTTCAGATGTATGTACCACTTCATTTTTCAATTACGCTATTACCCTTTAAACTGATCTTCCATTTCATCCTTTCTTAAAAATAATAAGGAATAATTCATATTTAAATAATTCAACTAACTTAAATTTCTTATATTTTGTCTTATAAATCTTAATCATGTTTAAGCGAAATCGATAAGGTAATATTTCATTCACAGTGGGTTATTTAATAGAATATTAAAATTCGGTTAAGAGTCCGCCAAGTTGTAGTTGAGTTCCTCTACGCAACATGTATTGCATGTTAGATTTTACGGAAATTAATGATAACAATATAAAAAAAAGCAGAGAGCGCTGTTATTAACTTTGGTTTTTCCCTATTCCGCGTGACGCAAATAATAAGTAAGTATATAAATAGTATAAGTTACATCAATATTACTTGATTGTTAATCTATCACGTGAATAATATTTAAAAAGCACTGGACAAGCGCGAGTCGGATTCGCCCACAAAGGATTCCGTACAACAATTTGAGGTCTCGAGCTTTTTTCTAAAATGCAGGCTTAGCTTGGCCAGAACCCGTTCGGTTCATACCTTACTGAAACTAGCGTCTTTAATACAAAATTTTACCCCTCTTTTAAGGCTTTTTTTTATTTTTGTCTATCTGAAGTATGAAAAGGAGTGTCTCCTCAAAAGGTTCCCCCTGCCTACCCTGTCATAGGCGGGATAAAACATCAGACAAACAACTATAAACATGCAAAAAAACAAATACTCTCCGTACATAATTTGAAAATAAATTCTAGACAAAACCTTGAAACTAGTACTACGTTATACTCGTACATATATTACATAGTTTAGTGCTAATCACCATTTATAATATTTATATATATTATTATTATCTTATATAATAAATGCAATTGTTAGTGGTTCTATTATGACAATAACGCCCATTACCTAACTAGCTATATATTTATTATTTATTTATTTCCTTATATCGATTGTTCTGTATAGGAATATTATATTTTTAGATGATCTAACATAGCATAAGCACTGAGATACATTACCTATATTGTCAGTGTTTAAGGTTCAAACTAGCGGAGTGGGCAGAGGGAACCTTGTGGTACCTTCCGTTCCCCATTTTTCTGTTCCCGCGTGTTTACCTGTAAATATAGTTCCACACTTACTTCTCTCAGCGTTATTACGTTTCCTCTTTCTTAGCGAAAAGGTGAAAAATTCGATAAACATACTTAATATGTTCTACCCGCTTTCAAATCTGAGATCNTTTCATTCACAGTGGGTTATTTAATAGAATATTAAAATTCGGTTAAGAGTCCGCCAAGTTGTAGTTGAGTTCCTCTTAGCAATATGTATTGCATGTTAGATTTTACGGAAATTAATGATAACAATATAAAAAAAAACAGAGAGCGCTGTTATTAACTTTGGTTTTTCCCTATTCCGCGTGACGCAAATAATAAGTAAGTATATAAATAGTATAAGTTACATCAATATTACTTTATTGTTAATCTATCACGTGAATAAGATTTAAAAAGCACTGGACAAGCGCGAGTCGGATTCGCCCACAAAGGGTTCTGTACAACAATTTGAGGTCTCGAGCTTTTTTCTGAAATGCAGGCTTAGCTTGGCCAGAACCTTTTCGTTTCATACCTTACTGAAACTACCAGCTTTAATACCAAATTTTACCCCTCTTTTAAGGATGATGATTTTTTAATTTTGTCTATCTGAAGTATGAAAAGGAGTGTCTCCTCAAAAGGTTCCCTCTGCCTACCCTGTCACATGCGAGGTACAGAGTGAAGCTGAAAAAAAAACATTAGACAAACAACTATAAACATGCAAAAAATAAATACTCTCCGTACATAATTTGAAAATAAATTCTAGATAAAACCTTGAAACTAGTACTACGTTATACTCGTACATATATTACATAGTTTAGTGCTAATCACCATTTATAATATTTATATATATTATTTATCTTATATAATAAATGTAATTGTTAGTGGTTCTATTATGACAATATCGCCCATTAACTAACTAGCTATATATTTATTATTTATTTATTTCCTTATATCGATTGTTCTGTGTAGGAATATTATATTTTTAGATGATCTAACGTAGCATAAGCACTCAGATACATTACCTATATTGTCAGTTTTTTTAAGGTTCAAACTAGCGGAGTGGGCAGAGGGAACCTTGTGGTACCTTCCGTTCCCCATTTTTCTGTCCCCGCGTGTTGACCTGTAAATATTGTTCCACACTTACTTCTCTTCCGCTTTCAAATCTGAGATCGATCTTTAAATGCAATTTTCAATCATTCATCATTCAATTACATTACTATGAATGAAAACGGCATATCAAGATCGATCTAAGACTTAAATTCGGTTTATAAATACGGGGCTATGTTTATTATTATTTTTTTCCCTTAAGTTTTACAATTTATTACCCTGAACTAATATAGTGCTTCATTTAGTACAATAATTGTCAAAATACATGAAGTTTAATAACTTGAGGTACCTATTGGTGACATTGTACTAAAATGTCCAAATAACAGAGACAAGGTCGTAAAGTGCTATCTCCATCTATTTTGTATTGGCAAATAATATACACACCCTGAAAAGATGTTTTTTTTATTTCAGGATAAATTGCTCAACAAATTGGAAGAAAATGAACCAGAGCTAGCCACTTCACCGGAAGAAGAAGTAAGTATTGAAGTAGATCAGAAATGAATGTAGGTACTGTTCTGTGGTGCTGGTGCATATTAGCCACATAAAAAACTCTCTTTAGTAACGACAAAAAATCAATTTTAAGGTGCCATGAAAGAAAAAAAAGAAACCCTTATATCATCTTACCAATTTATTGTCTTTTTGTTTGTCCGTCTACATTTTTTAAGACAGCGTGGAGCTATCTAACTAAATATAAAAACGTTTACGTCGTTTCGGCCGCGTTTTGTATGAAAATATTTGCATAATTAAGTTAAAGTTGACTTAAAAATTATAAAATGGGGCAACCTCTTGCTAGCTAGCTTCAGTTTAAATCCTCACTCAAGTACAAATAAAGGAAAACATCCAAAAATTAGAAACTAATCGAGAAATGGAAATCGGTCGCAAACTTAAGTTTTTTTCATTTGGCGTAAAAACCTATGAAATGTACCCCATGCAGGTTGGTATAGATCGTGGAGCATTGTTCAGTTCTGCTCAATACATCCAACATTGCAGATACGAGTATCATGCACGTAATCCCAAAGAATTGTCTTCATACGATTCATGTCTAGTACGAGTATCTGTTGTTAGATTTTGTACTTTCATTCAATTGACTTTTTGTGATTTTTAAATGTTTCTGTTGAACTGTTATTCCTAATGTCTCTAGTCTATACTAATATTATAAAGCGGAAGATTTTGTTCGGTTGTACGCGCTAATCTCAGGAACTAGTAGATCGAATTCATTAATTATTTTGTCTTCTTGTGTTATAGAGTATATTTATTAAGTTAGTCTGTAGGCTACATTATATAAGTAAAGGAGTAGATATACTACAATATAAATTTTTAAAAAAAAATTCAAAATCACACAAACAAAAGGAACGAACAGGAAATGTCCGTGGAGTGTTTTATATATCAAATAATAAAAATAGTATATAAGTTAATAATTTCTATGTAACTTAGTTATTTTCATTTGATTACTGTGGCATATATAACAGCTAGTTGATAGTATAATCTAACTCTTCCTCTACAGTGTGTAATATGTGTGAACGCAAAGGCGACGATGCAGACATCGCCTTGCGGCCACCGGGTGGTGTGTCGGCGGTGCTTCGTGAAGACCATCCAGATGGCGGTGAGCCAGCGCCTGCTGCCGCTACGCTGCGTCATCTGCCGGGCCAAGATCCTGCGGCTGCGACAGGCACCGCGACTTGTGTCTAGTAAAAGTTGGCAGGTGATTATTGTTTATAAATATACTATACTTAATTATATTTTTCACGATAATGTTTTTTTACATATTAATAATTAAATATTAGATGAAGAATTATTTTTTGAGGTTAGTTGTGGTTTATGGGCCCAAACGTGGGATTGAGTTCTGCCACTCAACAGGAAATAACGCCATAATTCAGCGGATAATAGGGGAACGGAAATATCTTGATGGGAAGGGAGTTTCTTAACATTAGGTCCCTGGGTCCGCTTTGGCTACCCTGCTTTTTGCGGTATACATCGTAAAACTGTACAAAAATAATGTAAATTTAAAATATGAATATAAAACTATTGGTCTTGGAATTTTGCTTAAAATCGCTTTTTTAAGTTAATAATATGCAATCTAGTAGTTCATTTGTGCACGAGTTTGTATCAATATAAAAGCTATGCACATACTTAGGTAGGTAGGTACTGTTTCCAAATATAGCATTAAACTAACTGCCATGTTAACGTCATAATTATTCATCAATAAATATTAGCTATTTTAATATTTACTAAATACCTATTTAGTTGATTATAAAATATTTAAAATATCAAAAACGTAATTTCAGATATCCAGTGGCAGTGGAAAGTCATGGGGTGTGCCAGGATCTGTTTCATCATACTCAGTTGGCGCCCGTTCAGTTCCTGCCTCAGCTTCTCTGTATTCGGTTACCAGCGGTGAATCATCTCTATCTGGTAAGATCTTAAGTATTTTTTATATATTTTTACAAGAATATCTACTAAATTTTAATGGTATGTCACCTTGTATGACGATAGCTATATGTAATGGTTGTGGGTTCGATTTACATTAAGGGAAACATTTCCTTGTTCTGCTAAGAAGCAGTAAGTAACTCTAAAAATAGGAAATTAAGTATCTTGAAGTGCTCAGCTTTTTGCTAGACGTTGGAAACTAAAAAAAATTCCTTTACGTCACTATTACAGAAAGAACGTTAAAACTCCCCAAAGAGCAAGAAATTTCTTTTTCATTAACAATTCTTTTTGAGCTTCTTTAAATATTAAAAACAGTACAAAGACGAAAGAATTTAGGTCAGATGAAGATCTATGTTAAAATTTTTGAAATTTTATGTCATGACTTTATGAAAAATATATTTAACGTTTCTGGTTGTGTTTCTGTGACTATTTAAATATTTTTTAAAGCTTCACGGTATACAACTGCACGCAGCAGGGCAAGTTGAGGAAACCGAGATACTCCGTTCGCCATTTTCTGTCGAATTCTGGAGGCATTACGTTTGGAGTGGCGGACGGTGGAGTCAGACGCTTGTGCCTCAAATACATAAACAAATAATATAAATAACATATCGAATTACTAAAATTTACTAACCCATACATAAATATTTAATCAATTTCTATTTAATCAATAATTAATTTACAGGAGTATCATCCGTATCATCAAACAGTGGGGCCAACGTGAGCAACACTGGCTGTTCTACAAAGCTGTGCGGAGGAGCTAAATGTGGCGGGGCATGCTTGGGGGCTGTGCCCCGGGTTCCAGCCACGTCCGCGCCGCCGAGACCACGGCAGCCGGCGTCGAACTCGCTACGACGGTCTCAGCATCATAGCATGAAGGTTTGTTAATAAAAACACAATTAAGGCAAGCATCTAAGGTTTTTAGATGCTGTAGCAGCGCAGCGATACAAGGGTGTCCCTGTAACGTGATGATTGTGGGTTCGATCCTTCCGCCACTTAACACGCAATGCCTTGAAAAATTCGGCGGAAAGTGAGGAATAAAGGTCCCAGAACCAGTTCTGCCTACCTTGCTATTTGAAGCTGTTCTTCTTCATCTAAGAGTTTTAGTAAGCTAAATAATTTTAAGCAAATAATTAATAATTCCGTGGTAGCGCAAGGGCTTAACAGTGCGACAGTAAACGCGACAATTTTGAGTTCGATTTCCACAACGGGAAATGAAATATATTAATATTTTCATTGTGTCGCTCTGGTGACCAGGCAAAGTGCTGTGTTAACTCCGTAACTCAATACGCATTGCCTCCAGAATGAGGCCAAAAGTATCGAACTTTTCCTCGTTACTAGAGAAATAAAAATATTAAATATTTAATTTGCTCGAGTGGCAATCAAATCTACAATCTGTCGCGGTTCTACAGACTCGCGGTCCTACTCTTGAACCCCAGTGTCACGGTCTCTCAATGGTCTCTATCTATGTGGCCTCTAGCTCTCTGGTTTCCTATTATAAATTATTGTAAGAATAACTATTTCCAAGACTATAATAAGAAATTTGTATATTTTACATCCAATATAATGAGTAAAAAATATTTTTTACAGGCAAGACTGCAAGATTATCAAGTACATAGCTACACAGGTGGACCAGCAGGAGAACCGTCGGGAAGATTGCCGCCTATTCGGGAATTCCAGAGAGAATTTCGTGAAGGCCGACGAGAAAGTGCTGCGGCTGCATCAGCCTCAACTAGAATTAGGTATTTCATTGTTTATGAAGGTAGTATAGTAAACACGTTTATTATAAAAAACACAATGAAAATCCACAATAGTGACTGGAATTTGTAATTTATTTCAGGTGTGCTCAGAAAATAGTGACTCAGTTAGAAACGTCACCACAGAAAAATAAGCAACATTTTTTCCGACCATTAAAACCCACAAATAAAGATGACCCCCCGATATCAAGAGACCATAGCAAAGAGACTGACAAGAAAAAAGAAAACCCCAAAGTTAAAGTCAAGAAAGAAGAAAAGAAAAAGAAAGAAACAGATGAAAACGCAAAACAAACTGATAAAAACAAGAAAGACGAGAGCAATGATAATAAAAAGAATGAAAACGCTGAAAGGAAAAAAGAAGAAAAATTGAGACTTAAAGCTGAAAAGGAAGCTAAGAAAGAAGCTAAATTACAAGCCAAAGAAGAAGAAAGGCAAGCTAAGCTTCTAGCTAAGGAAGAAGAGAGACAGGCCAAGCTACTAGCGAAAGAGGAAAAGAAAAAAGCCAAAAAGGAGGCAAAACTTGCAGCGCAGGCTGAGAAAGAAAAGAGTAAATAATATAACATTCAAATTTTTACACAGTAGAAACTTTTAGCCGTCTTTAGATGTTAGATTCGAAAATCGTTATTATGGAGAAGGGATAAATTTTACGAATATTGTAAATGCGTATATTAGGGTTATAAATAAATTATTGTAATTACTTAGCATGATTTCATTTCTATTTTTTTACTCCTTGTTTTTCCATATTGTTTTATATGATAAGACAATATTATATAAATGAAATAGATGCGATAGAATAGGTAGATATAGCAACTGATTATGTTACTGAAGTAAGTAGCTCATCAGCGTATTTCTCATGGAGTTGTTATATAATTTATTGAAATGTTACTTATTATTTAACCAAAAATTAAAAGCAATCTAAATAAATAATTGTTGGGTCATAATTGGAACTCTACAACCTGCAAAGACTGAAGATGGAGATAAAACCATATCGTTTTGTAATACGTGTGTAACAGTTGTAGTTAAGAGCTTTGTGCATGACTGTATTGCCAAAGAATTTATTTATCACATCTCTTATTGTGATCCGACCCGTATTACTTAGTTGTATTGTTTTATTAATAAATATTAGACAAGCTAGACACTTTTATTTCGAAACCTTTTGATTTGTTTCGTAGCTTCTTGTAGTACAGTATAATACAGCTAGCTGATGTTCTAGAATATGAAAAACTATTGTTATATTAAATTAGCCAAGTTCTGCTTAAAGAACCCATACAAAAATCATTTTAACTTTTAAAAAATAAAATTTAGAATCATATCAAGTTGAGTTAGCATGAACTTATGTAAGTGTTAAAATTTCTTTTATAAGGCTCCCAAATGTCGGGATCTATTGTCAATCGTTAGAAATTTCCTGTAAATTAAATAACAATGTTACCTAAAGTTGTGTTTTAATTACTTCTCTGCACCAGAAAGATACCATCAAAATTAAAATCACGATGAAATTCAGAAAAAACAAAAAAAAACATCAAAGCAAGTTTTTTTTAGACTTAGTTGTTTTAACAAAAGAATACATATTACACAAGTACCTACATAGAAACCAACCTTTGCCAAAAAAAAATACAAGATCCAATTGCAATTTATCTCAGTGAAATCATGCAGCACGAAAAATAAGTGAGGTATTTAATATAAATTAATATAAATAATTAAAATACTAAAAGTGAATTTTCATAAATATCCCTGTTATTTGACAATATATTTGTACATTTGATAATTATTTAAACAATGTTTTGAGAAAATATTTGTTTAAGCTGATTATAGACACAATTTCTTAGTATATTTCAAGCAGGTTATTCCATTACTTCCCTTTCAAATACCGATGCACCTATTGTCAACATGCAGCCATTTAGATATTACATAAAACATTTATTTTGATACTTTCATTTTTGAAAATTATATAAAACTAAGCTTAAATAAGAATGCACCAAAAATAAAACAATACATATTCACAAATTGTTTATTCCAACAAAAATTATAAGGCAGGATAAAAGTAACAATCTAAATTCAAAAGAATATTGTTTACTTGTTCTACATAATGTGGATTACTATACACTTGATTTCTAAATAACTAAATTTAGATAAAAACTTGTTTACTCCTCAAAGTTATCACCGTGCCGGTCAAACATATCGTCACCAACTTTCTTGTTGATTCTGAGATATTTGTTAACCATTGGCCTGTAGTAATATGCTTGGTAGTCGAGCCGTTCAGCCATTTTCTTTTGTACTTCCTTTTCTAAAGCCCTCAGCTTTCCCTTTTGGGCTTCTTCATCAATGTAATGCATAAATTTCTCGTAATCCTAGAAAGAAAATAAATAAGATAATATAGTTTTTAATTTATTTCTAAGTGCATTGCACTTAGTAAAGCTCAAAATTGTGTAAAACACACAAGTGGATTAATATTAATAAATATATATTTTACATTTATTATATTTTGCATAGCAGGCTATGGAAACGGTGCATCTACATCTCTGTACATTCTGTTTCATACAACTCTTTCTATATAAATGCACAAGACATTGTACGTCCACCATTTAGGTGAAAAATCAAAATAATATAATTGATTGTATCACAACAGTATCTTTGTCATTTTTTATATATTGAATATATTACTTAGTTAACATCATTCTAAATATCATGATACTTTATTAGAAAAACTGGAATTTGAAAGTAATGTTATATCTGAGAAGTATGTTAAGTAGAGATGTAAGTAATTATTTTTGAAGGAAATAAGTAATATACATATGAAGGAAAAATTGAGTGGTAAAAGAGGTAGAGGGGAGACCTCGGTTGACCTTTGAAAACACAGTATCAATGTTGGAGGAAGGTGACATAAAAAGCATGATGACTGTATGAAGAAGTTTTATTTAGACAGAATAGTTGGTAGCAAAAGTAATTGTTGTAAATTCAATCCTAACTCTGAGGAATGAATTATTTTCATTTCCCCCCGCTGGTAGATAAATCATAGCACTAGTTCTAGTAGTGAACATGCAATATTTTGAATACAGAGGGAAAATAGAGAATGGAGTGTCTTGCTACTAGGTTTTGTCTTATATGGATTATAGTGTGAACCTAATAAAAGAAATAATAAAATGTAAATTGTGTATTAGAGAGTAGATTACTACACCAATTCTGCAATACTAAAAATAGCATTGAGTTGTTTCTTTTGGAATTTTTACAGGATAAAAGGATAACTAGGACAACACTACTTTTATGCAAATACAGCAAAAGTAAAGTACATTTTTTGCCTGAATTTAAGACTGTGGGATCATTGGTGGAACTTGCACAGTTTTTGTCTTACCAGAGTGAAGCGATAAAAAACACCATGATCGTGTTTACAATCAGATTCAGATTCATAATTCCATACACACCAAATTGTAGTCAATAATGGTGAACCTTAAAATATTAACTTATAAACAAAGATGAAACAACTTATAATCACCTGCTGTGGGTTGTTATGAACGTATCTAGCAATAAATCTTGTTATTGGGTGACGATGATATTCCCAGTGCTTCGGCTCGTAACCTTCTGGAATTGGTGTCAACTGAGCAGGTCCAATAAACACATTTGTGTAAAAAATAATAGCACCAACAGGAATTAATCCAACCATTAGATAGAAATGGAACATATCCTTGAATTTGTGCCATTGCCATCTAAAATATAAACGATAAAATGTGACTTTAAAATTGATTTGTTTAAAATTATAAACTAAAATTGGTTAGGTAATCACTAAGTCCCACTATACCTTGATGGCTGCATTGCCATAACTCTGTGTCCATGATCTCCATTAAGGACTTTGCCTACAGAGAAATTTACATTTTTTACGAGGTATGGGGCTGTGATGTTGTTTTTAAATAAATTTGTGCCGAAAGTTCGACCTAGCGCACTCCAAGACACCATTTTTGTAAATTGCAAGTTTGACAGTGACAACTGACATATGTCAGTATATATGACATTTATTTATTACAGATAATTAATTATGATGTATCGTCACAGACAATAAATATCAATCGATAATTTCTTTTAGTCTATAGCTATCTCCACAAGAATTTGTGTTTGTCGGAATTGTAAAGTGTTTTTTTTGTGTTAGATAATCCATTTATTGAAGAAAGCTATATGCTACATCACGGTAATAAGTCCTACGATCAGATATAACATAATGCATAACACTTAGTTATTTACATTTGATTTTAAAATAAGAATTACACACACTACCTACACTACAATTTATATTGATTTTAAAATAATATAATATTTAGTTAAATAACTTGCTCAAATATAAATGTTATTTGTTACACTTCGGTTACGATATCAATACTCTATTTAAATATAAATAACTTAATTTTCATTCGACTTAAAGAAATATTCATGTTTATTGAATAATCAGAAAGATCTACAAAAATAATAGCTAAATGTAAAATAAAATTCATATAGTAGTATAGTATATTAAATCTTCAAGTAATTTTTAATTCAAAGTTGAATTTTCAAGTAAATTTTATAGAAAATACTTTTGATATTAGGCTAAAAGCGGTAGTAATAACGATGTTACTTAAAATGTTTACACATATATAATACTTGTATAATTTTGACATATCGATCTTATTGATTGCATATCTAGTTGAATTAAATATACATGTACACTATGTACTTTTTATATAAATAGACATGCGACCTGTTGATGCAGGAAAAGAGTTAAAAAAGACAACACACTAGTGTTGCCAAACTATCGATAGTTTCGCAATGGATAGTTTTAGTCTAAAAAAGCCCATGCGATCGATAGAACGATTTATAGTATCGATTGAATAGATAGTATCGAAACTATCGTTATTATCGATAGTATTGCATTGTCCGATAGTAATGTACCCTTGTGAACTATCGATAGTTTCGATACTATCGATTATAATATCGATAGTCTTTCTATCGGACAACTATCGATAGAATATTGATAGCCTATCGATAGAATATCGATAGCCTATCGATAGTTCACTACCGATCGGCAACACTAGTGCACAGTACAATATTGATTTTTACACTGAACAATTGAGCATGCTCCGTTGCGCGCTTTGGTTGCGCGGGTCGACTGATAAGCGAAACACCCACTCGGTGATTTTTCCATACGAAGTTAATATAATAATTTTATTCTAAATTGCAATTCATAAACATAATATAGTGCAGTGTTCATACACGGAGAAGAAAGTGTAAAATGAATTTTACTTGGGGTTGACATGGAAGAACTTCTCCAAGATATCTTTAGGGAAGCTACTGGACCGAAGCTTATTTCTTTGAAAAAATCATGTCAGGATGCATTAGGTACAATATCTATATATTACTTAATTGTATTTTTATTTCAATTACAATAACTAACAAATCTATCTAAAAAAACAAAAAAATATAATACATGTTTTTAAATACTCGTTGATATAACGCTATTAAGCTTTCATTGTTTTGATGATGTCATATAATAGTCTATGACGATTCTTATGGCGTAGATGCGTATTATTTCATTGCCTATGTTTTGGAAGTAATAAAAAAAACGGCTAGATTTTTATTTCATTATACTGGGCAGTTCAATTTTGATAATTCTTTTTCATTGGATAGGGTAAAGCTATCCAAGAGATCGTCTTATATAAATTTTAAAGCATTTTATTTAGGCACTTTTCAAAAAAATATGAAACACAATAAAATATTTATACTTCTACCCTCATTTACGCTTAGATTTTTTGATTTTAATTGGTTCGTTCTAATGTATCGGTGGTTTTAGTTAATATTAATAACTTATAATTTCTAACAAAATTAGCTTTTTACTGAGCAGTTTAGTTTATTTATTGGATAGGGTATACCCTGAAGATAAATATAGAAAAAGTGTGCTGATCATAATATTATGTTAACATATACATACATACCTATAAGTCAAAGGTCAGGAACATCTAATATTGGAGCTCAAAGGGACTAGTAAGCTAAAAAATACAGAAATCGCGCCTTAGCCAGAATTGCGCAACAACAACAAATGAAGGCTTATATGAGTTCTCCCACTCAACACGCAATGCCTCCATAATTCGGAAAGTGAGAAACGGAGATATTCTTAGTGTCTTAACACTAGGTTCCCAGGTTCTCTCTGCTTACATTTCGATGTGCGGGATACAGCGTAAAGCTAAAAAAGAAGAAAATAGAAAGTAGACTGCGACATCCTGTTCTCCACATCAATTAATACAAATAAAATTAAATTTCCAGAAGTGCTATGTTTACAAGAAAGCAGCCGTCGGGCGTCGTACGAGTTGCGGCGCGCGTGCCTGCTGCCGTTGCAGATCGCGCTAGAGAGCAAGCGCCCCCGCCTGGTCGCATTCGCTCTCCAGGGGTTTCATGTAGGTGTTGCAATACCACAAGTCTACCTTCAAGGAAGTTAAGGACCATAATAGAAATGTATAAACAGAAAGTTTGCAGCTTGTTTTAGACTGGCAAGGAAATAAATGGAATGGTGTAATTACGCAAAAAACATAATTGTTCTAATAGACCATGCATTAGCAAGACTTGAAAAACTTGTTAAGCATCATCAGCAACATGTCGGTTTCATCATATCAACAGAATAACTGACAAGCTAAGTCCTGCACTCGTGGCGGCGCGTTTGAAAAACAAATAAATACACGTGATAGTTACTACACCCTGTCCCTCCTTGGAATATTTCTTGATTTTTGCCAAACCTCCTTTTTCTAGCCTCGCATGATTAAAGGCGGCCCCTTAGGAATATGTCAATTGGAGGTTTAAGTCGTATAACAAATTACGATATAGGCAGCAATGTACTTACCTAAGTATGTAAATATATATATAAAGTTATATTACTGCTCCTTTTTCAGAAAATATTACGCGATGATAGATTTCACCGCGGAATTGAACCAGAAGATGATTCGCTATGGATGCCGTCTCAGCTCCTCTGCGCCACCACTTCCGTTATGTACCATCTTCCCGACACGCAGGTATTAAAAAAATATTATAATATCATTAAAAATATGGTATATTGCATATTTAAATCTTATGAATCTATAAAATGCGTAACTGTTTCGCCCTCTCTTTCGCCTCTACGCCCGATTTGCCTTATTGCACCAGAGAAGCGTGCCTGAGAAATTAATAATATAAATGAAAAATATTAATAAATAATAATTTACTTTCTGAGTGAGAAACAAACCCACAACCATTGCGTTTAGTCACACACTATTGCCACTTCGTCATGACGACCTCTTATTAATAATGAAATTTCTATTATTATCGAAATAAAAAACTATTTACTTTTGGACTTTTATAGTAAATTCTGTTCGCAGGTACAAATATTCCGCATGTACCTCTCAATGGCGCTCTCCCCGCGTCGCACCCTCAACGGTCGTCTGTGCGTGTGGGCGTGCGGGCGCTGCGGGGAGGCCGCGGCCGCCGCGCCGCACGTGGCTGCTGCCGCTAGGGCCGCCGCGGCGCAGATGTTGAGAGCCTATTGTGCGCAGTTGGGTAAGATATATACTTAGTATCAATATTGAAATAGGCGATTTTTATCAACTGCCTTTTCTTGCTTTATGTTCAAAAGTGTATTTGAATGAAAAATATTTCAAATTTAGATACAATAACCTTAGGAATAAGGATAAAAGAAACACCTTCCAGGTCACGCCTGGATCTTCTAAACTTCAGAGATCTTATAAACTTCAATTTATTTTGCTCCAGCCAATAGAATAGAGAAACAAATTTAATTAATAATTTAATTATATAAATAATATATATTCTTATATTTATGATATATTCTTTCAGATGAAGAATGTCAAGAACTTCTATCTGAAGGTTCACCACTGGGTAGAAACCACATAGTGGCAGTAGGATGTTACAGTGAAGTGATACCAGTAATACAGTATTTATGTAGCAGACTTGCAGAGACACAATTGTAAGCTCCAGCCACGCACCATAAATTTATTAATAGTTTATTTTTATCAGCTTCACACTTCACGCTGTATACCGCAAATAGACTTCTATTTGACCTATACTTATAGGCAGTGGGAACCTAAAGAAGGACTTTAAAATAGTCCGTTCCCCATTTTCCCCTGAATTTTTGACGCATTGCGTATTGAGTTGCGGGACTCAACGCAAAGAAATGAAAATATTAATAAATAATAATAATCATTCCACCAAGTGGAACCCTCGAACCCTCAACCGTCACAAACATACACTTGTGCCCCTGCGCCTCTATGGCTTCATAAATAGTTGTATTGTAAAATTTTGTTTCAGAATACCAAAACAAAATCCATTGGCTTTGTTCTTCCTAGATTGTCTGTTAACTTTAATGTCAAGCCTCTCGGAGCGAGTGAGTGGGAACTCACACTTTACAACATTNGATGATAGATTTCACCGCGGAATTGAACCAGAAGATGATTCGCTATGGATGCCGTCTCAGCTCCTCTGCGCCACCACTTCCGTTATGTACCATCTTCCCGACACGCAGGTATTACAAAAATATTATAATATCATTAAAAATATGGTATATTGCATATTTAAATCTTATGAATCTATAAAATGTGTACTTGCGTTAGTCACACACTTGTGCCACTTCGTCATGACGACCTCTTATTAATAATGAAATTTCTATTATTAATAAAATAAAAAACTATTTACTAGGACTTTTATAATAAATTCTATTCGCAGGTACAAATATTCCGCATGTACCTCTCAATGGCGCTCTCCCCGCGGCGCACCCTCAACGGTCGTCTGTGCGTGTGGGCGTGCGGGCGCTGCGGGGAGGCCGCGGCCGCCGCGCCGCACGTGGCTGCTGCCGCTAGGGCCGCCGCGGCGCAGATGTTGAGAGCTTATTGTGCGCAGTTGGGTAAGATGGATATATACTTAGTATTAATATTGAAATGGCGATTTTTATCAACTGCCTTTCCTTAATATAAATATTTCAATTTCAAAATTAGATACAATAAATAACCTTAGGAATAAAGATAAAAGAAACGCCTTCCAAGCATGAAGATCTTATAAACTTAAATTAAAATTTATTTTGCTCCAGTTAATAGAATAGAGAAACAAATTTAATTATTTAAATAATTATATATATTCTTATATTTATTATATATTGTTTCAGATGAAGAATGTCAAGAACTTCTATCTGAAGGTTCACCACTGGGTAGAAACCACATAGTGGCAGTAGGATGTTACAGTGAAGTGATACCAGTAATACAATATTTATGTAGCAGACTTGCAGAGACACAATTGTAAGCTCCAGTCACGCACCATAAATTTATTAATAATTTATTTTTATCAGCTTCACACTTCACGCTGTATCGCGCAAATAGAAGGATAGGCAGAGGGAACCTAAAGAAGGACCTTAAAATACTCCGTTCCCCACTTTGCCCCGAATTTTTCACGCATTGCGTATTGTGTGATGGAACTCAGCGAAAAACGCAAAGTAATGAAAATAATAATAAATAATAATAATCATTCCACCAAGTGGACATCGAACCCTCAACCGTCACGTTACAAACACACACTTCTACCCCTGCGCCTCTATAGCTTCATAAATTGTTTAATTACAATTTAATTTTGTTTCAGAATACCAAAACAAAATCCACTGGCTTTGTTCTTCCTAGATTGTCTGTTAACTTTAATGTCAAGCCTCTCGGAGCGAGTGAGTGGGAACTCACACTTTACAACATTCCTGTGGCAGAAATTCTGTCCATCACTTATATCCTTCTTAGGAACACCAAGAGTGGATAAAAATATTAAATCTAGGTAAGAGGACAAAGAGGGCTTATTCAAGGCAGATATTTAATAAATTTATTTGTTTACATAAATTAAACCTTATTGTTATTTAAAGGGAACATGATGGACATTTAGTAGATGACTCGGGAAGAGGATCTGGTGCGCTGGTCTGTGCTCCTAGTTTTAATAGTAAACAAGCTAAAGCTATTTACAGGTAAGTGACCTCGACTAATTAAAATGTCAAATTTAAATGAAACCCCAACAGCTTTACCATAGATTTTTATTGACTTGTATATTTTTTTAGCATCGCCAATCAACTGGTTCGCCTTGTCGGTTCAACATCAAACTTACGCCCAGTCCTTGAGGCGCTCTACCACAGAATGCTTCTGTACCCGCCAATACAACATCGGGTAGAGCCATTGAGGAGTGTGAGAGAGCTGCTTTCGAATCCCAAACGATTGTCCCAATTGGTTTTGATTAAGAAGACTGATCATCCAGAACGACATAGCGATGATATGGCCATTATAAGATTGTAAGTAATTTATATTGAAAGATTGTTGTTATACTTTTAATAATTACTTATTCTTATTGAGTACTTATTCTTATTGATTTGAGTGAGTCTGAGTGTGAATAAAAAACATTTTGATGTTTTTTATGACACACTGACACAAGAAAATAAGAAATATTTAGAGACTAAAATTGGGATTTGAGACCGAAATTAAATACAAGTTCCAGATAGTGTTTCCAAGAGATAAGAGTAATGAAAATATTTTATTTCCTCAATTGGGAATTGCACTTACAACCTGTCGTGTTTACAATCCTGCGTCACTACTGGCGTCAATTTCTTTTCTCGCTACCAATATAATAGAGATAAATATTTCTTCTATTTTCACGATGTTAGAATAATGGATGGCATAGAAGATTGTGGAAGAAGTGGCAATCCGGAAGTAGTTGCAGCTGCTGTGGAATGTGTGTTCTCTTTACTGGATGCTTTAGAAAAGTTCTGTTCTGGCTCCGTAGAATATTTACCGCTCGATATAGCTACATTGATCACCAATCATTGGCCAAAACTCCAAGATGCTGACTACACAGGACCTCTGACTTATCAGACGTTGGCGAGATTACCAAGTCCATACAGGTAAGATCCCAAAATTTTCATTTTAGTAAAAGCAAAAATGAAAGGGATTTTTTTATTAAATTGAAAATATTATACATAGCCTAGTTAACTCCTTGTAATGTTTATCTTATTTTTACAGAGATGTTGTCGCGGTGTTGCAAAGTAGTGAGTCCAAAGACCATGATTCATCTGGTAAATATTTTAGTTTTTTTTTATTATAGGCTTCTAACTTCTACTTATAACCCTTGAGTTGCTGACTCTCCCAGAGTTAGCAACTCAATATAAACTAAATGTAATTTTCAGATACATCGGGTCCAGAAAACATAAGCTCGGGAAGTGAAGCTGAAGCTGATTCCGATGCCGATAATGTTTTTTTGCCCTCCAGAGCCAATAATCCTGCGTCACCTAAGACCACAAGGAAAGAACCTTTTAATGATAGAACCAAAACTGTGCCCAAAACATTGAACCTTGGAAGGTACGTGGATAATAAGTTACTATCAGATATTAGGTATATAAAATGCCGAATAAGCAGAAAAAACATTGCATTTTCCATTTTTTTATTACAAGAAGTTATGTATTAAATGGCGGAGCCGGCGCTACTGCTCTATTGCTATATAAACAAAACCAATACCTGCCAGGTTTATAATTTGCGTAAATTAAATTTCAATGATAATTTGCTCAAATTATAAAAAGATGCATTCTTTTTCAGGTGCACTATAACAGAATGTAACGTGGACCTCGAACGACATAATGCCAGACAATTTGTGAAAACTTTACAGAATTCTCTATTGCCAAAACTTATTAATCTTAGGACTTGCATTGAGGTGATAGTCTTTCTAATTATTTAAATATAGAAAGTTAACGGAAAAATTAAGTAAGCAATAGCACCACATTCCTTATAAATCGAAGCATAAAAATACAGTTATATGTGAAATCAAATAAACAGTAGATAATATGTAATATCCAGGTGGACGAAGCGATGCAGGATTTCGCATCAAAATGTTGCCAGCACAACGCCTCGCAGCCACCCGCCACCGCCTGCATCATGAACGCGGACGGTGTGTACCTGGCGACGTACGCCGCGCTGCTGCTCACTTTGAAACAACGGGCGAGGTACTATGGGGAACATCATGTGAGTATTTTTTTNTGTAGTCCTGGGACTTGAAAAACCATCACAGGGTGTCGGTTTTTGCGATATTTTTTAAAATCAATATAATATGAAAAATACATGACAAAGATTTTTTTTTATATTTTTCTCATAACTGTCACGACTTGGTCTATCACCTGGTTTCGTTTTATCGTTGGCTCCTGGGACACCCTGTATATGCATACAATGCACGCCCAGAAATTAGATCGATTTTATTATTTTCTTCCCGAGTAAATAATGCGCAAAATGTTATAGTGGCCACAACTCATTGACCGTACTGTAGCAATTAAAAAATAAAATACATGGTTAAGTTATCATTTTATATTATTTATTTCAGAAGACTCATGTACCACTAACAGAAGACGAATTCGTAGATGAAGTGCAAAATAGTGGTGTATTAGTTTACCTGTCAGCGACCTGGCTCCGGGAGTTGTACCAGCAAGTACTCGCTAATGATCTGCTGAAAGACGTTACTACTTCTGAACATCCACTTATACATTTGTTATCAGGTACACATTTTATATTTCAGCTTCACGCCTTCGCCCGCACATAGTAGAGTAGGCAGAGGGAACCTAGGAACCTATTTATAAGAGACTTCGTCCCCATTAAGAAACTTCCGATGTCTATTTCCCGCCGAATTCTCGAAGCTTTTGCCTTTGCTAGAGCTAAGAATTCAAAATATTTAATGTTTCACTCCCTGATTACCTAATTGTAATTACCTATTTAAAAATATAAATATACCCTTATGAAATATTTTTTTCACAGATCTAGGAGGTTTGGATCAAAATCCTGTAATGTCGGATTGGCAGAAATTGAAAAAAGTATCTATGATATATAACAACACCAACGACTCTCCGCAATACCAGGCCAGCTTACGTTGGGCTAGAAGGTATTACGACTTCACACTGCTATCAAGACATCTAAAGTATATATTTTTACATAACTTTTCAATATTCATGCAAAAATATACACAACGTTTCGAAAGAAAAAAGGATGGAAGGATAAATCTTTCCGTAGAAAGATTAATTTCTAACAGCGTAAATATATAAAAGCACATGTTTTAAAAGTAATTTAACAAATTCAAAACAAAGACTTAATATAATTTATACTTAAATTTATAAATATTTTTTAAGCTTTGAGCTTATAACCTTTTTGAGTGAGTATAGTATGTTAAATAATCAAATAATATTAAAATGCTTTTAGAATTCTCACCTGTATTTGGGATTCTATGGTAACAGTTCTGAGTGGTCCACTGACAGGGTACAGAAACAAAAAGCACATACGAGGCATAATTACTACGAAAATAAACACTTTCGGAAAACGTAAACGTATCGCCTGGGAAGGACTAACTATACAGTGCTTGGAAGGTCTTCATAAGGTTATATTGGATTTTTAATTATTTATATAATTTATTTTTATTAATTACGAATTTTCTCTATTTAAATTATTTTAATATAATTATGTTATTTTGTAAGTACGGTAGTATAACAAAATACTTACTAATACATTTTGTTTACAGGCGGCAAGGATAAGCACAACTTTGAGTCTTCAGAATCGTTGCAGCAGCATATTGGCGCTCTTAGCAAACTCCGCGATCTCACAACCGGCTAATGGGAAAATATTATCAACACACGCTTTATCATTAGATATTCTTATATCAGGTATCGTAATTATACATCAGCATGAGTTCCGTTCAATTCAACACCCAAATCCTCCAGAATGCGACGGAAAGTGAGAGGACTGCTCCTCTACAGTGAATAACACTAAATATTATTAGAGTCCATTTTTTTACTTTTGAATAATATTATAAATATAATACATTTCAGGTGGACTCGAATTAGGTTCAAAAGCACCAGAATGTTGGGAGCACATCTTCGCAGCTTGCCAATATGTATCCAGCTTCGAACACTCACTATTCGGTCAGCAAGGGAATAACGCAACTCCTATAGTTACAATGCAAACGGGACGAAATAAAACTGTTTCTATACTTCAAGCTGATGCGAAAATGAGTTTGGATGGACGGGATGATGAAACTTGGTAAGATATTCAATATTTTTTTTGTTTCACACTTTTCCCCTTATGATACGTAGGATAAGCAGAAGAGAAAGCACTTCATTCATTACTTTCCGCTCAATTTTAAGTGTCACCACAGGCTCATAATATTTTTTAATATACGATGAGTTATAAATATAAAATTTAATACAATGAATTATAATTAATTTTGTAAAAAAAGTTGGTCGTATTGTTTTTTTCAGCGTCGATGTTTTTAACTTTCTACAGCCTGTACTAGATGACAATCCTAACAACGATATGTCTGTGGCGAAAATAGTAGAAACATGCAGACAAGAGGTATAAATATATTATTTAATTAATATATTTAGTAATTGTTAACTCTTCATCTTCATTGAACATGTAGACCTAAAATCTAGACATGAATATTCCACCACTCAACACGAGGACGAAAGTATCTGAATAGGGCACCAATAATTAATACCAGATTCCCAGGTTCCCTCTGCCTACGCTGCTATGTGCGGGATACAGCAGGAAGCCAAAATATAATAATTCAACTTTCATTTCTCAATAGGGAGGCAACATAATATCAGGATCGGGAGCCGCGCGCGTCTGCTGTGCGCTGTCAGCGGTGGCGGACGCGCTGTTCACCAGACTCGCAGCCACTACTACACTACCCACGCTCAAAGCGGCGTTACAGCGCTTGGTCGCACATAATCATAGATTGGTATTTATTTAATTTTGTTTTCTATTGTACTTTTAGGGTTCTGTACTTCAAAAGAACAAAAACGGAACCCTCATAGGATCACTTTGCTGTAAAAAAAATCCAAAAAGTGTGATTCTATAAATATTTCATAGAAAAAAATCATTACAAATTTATTTTTGCATACTCATTACATACTTTCATAAGTTATTGTTTGTTAACTTATAAAATATAGAAATTTTCCCGTAGACCTACAATTATGAAATTTGGCTAGAAGTGAGATCTTGCAATAAAAACTTACAAAAATTTTCAATTTCTCTAAAGGCCACTATAGTGCCCCTTTCCTTTCTCCATAACTTCTCTCTGCATCACTTGCTATATGCGTGATACAGCGTGAAACTAAAAAAAACAAAATATTTTCATAGCTATTCTCATCATGGGATCAAGACATAGTAAACAACAACACAACATGGTGGCGTAAGGGCAAGTCCGTCTCCAACGGGGGCGAGGCCGCACGCGCTCTGTGCCGGGCGGGCGACGTAGCGTTGCGGTGCCTACGGGCAGCGCGACCGTTGGCACACCGCATGGCCATATGGACGGTTGTTGGCCCGCATTTTATGCAGGTTTGGAGGAACCTTTTCTTGTTAAATCGCCCCTTTTTTCTATTTAACTCATCAACTATGGCGAATAACTCTTAAAAATATAAACGCCGTGTCAAAATTGGCAAGTGCTTGAATTTACAAATGAAATTATTAGATGTAAATTATTTCCATTTCCTAACTTGAAAAAACAAATTTTGATTTTAAAATTGAAATAAAATAAGACAAGTTATTAAAATTTCTATTTAATAATATTTTAAATATTCTCTTTCATAGGCGGCATGCCACAAGGATATTCAAATATCTAGTCTCGCCATACAATGCCTCCACGACTGTGCCACTGCGTTATTGAACCAGCAAGTTGAACTCCCACATTTCCATTTCAACGAAGCTCTTTTAAAACCTTTTGAAAATCTACTGTGCTTAGAATTATGTGATGATGATATTCAGGTAATAAAAATAAAACTAAAAATTATTCAGGTAAAATTATAGTAAATTGTTATACTATATGATATTATAAACGAAAATACTAAATATTTTCTTTAAATGTCAAAAGTTTAATCATTATCATCACACTATAAGATGGTAATATATTAGGTATAATTAAAATCAATTTATCTTGTTTTCAGGAACAAATAATTTCTTGTATATGTGAATTTGTCGAGACCAACAGGATGGAAATCCGATCAGGATGGCGACCATTGTTTAATACTTTACGCGCTGCCAACAACTCAAACCAGTACTCCGCAATTCTTGAGATATTTAAAGTTTTTCTAAATACAGATAATACTTTAGTTTTCGCTAATGCAGCACTTGATTGTATTTTATGTCTATTAAGCCATATAAAAGGGTTACATTATGAAGAAGCACAACAGACTGAAGTTAAGCCAAAAAAAGTGACAACGCCAACCCAACCTAAACCAAGCTTGAGTTTAAAATTTTCTAAAAATAGTAAATTTATACCTTTGAGTGAAGAAAAGACAGAAAAGGTAATAGTTGATATGTGTAGAGAAGCTTTGTATCATTTGGAAAGTTGTGCCGACATTTTGACTATGATGTATAACATGCCAAAGTGTCCCATATTCAATACAGGTAACAAAATCAAAGGCGACTTACCCTTATCTGTAGTAGACCCTATAATTCCAAGTGGCTCATTAGATGTAACGAAATATATTGTTAATGAAAATTGTGATGAGGAGTTAATTTCATATCGAAAATTATCAACGAGTTTGCCGCCATCAAATACAACGAATAATTGTTTACTAAAACTCGATAAGCCTAGTAATATTCTAAAAGTATGGTATGTTCTAATTGAAGGACTAATATCAGCTACAGTCGTTTGTTCAAAGAAAAATCAGCCGGCTGCTATGGAGACTCTTTTTAAGTTGTTAAGAAATATATCGGAAGTTCCTGGAACACATTTTGGACTGCATTGTATTAATCACTTACTTTTGCCAACTGTACAAAATTGGTTGAGGCAAATTGCAAATGTCAACTCTCACTGGGACAGTATTATGCCAAACTTTAAACAGTGTTGTGGTATGACCACTGATACTATTGTAGTATATTTACACCAATTACAACAAATCAATATAGAGAGGACAACTACTGAAGAAAAAAATGGAGTAATACCTGAACCGATAGAAAGTCTAGAAGCTTCATTTGCATTGAAACAAATAATGTTGATACTAGTCGAATGCATTGCGCAGCCTCAAGAGCCTATTGCTAGATTAGGAGCGTCTTGTATAAGACATATTATTTTAACTTCCGGACATTTACTCACAGATAATCAATGGGAAATAATTTGTACGAGCTTACATAGAGCATGTAATGTGAGCTTAAGTCCTCTCAAACAACTGACTTATGCTTTCAAAGAACATTCAAATAGCTTTTACGGTGATCTAGCCATAGTGAAAGTGGCAGCTCGCCGTGATTGTTCCGTGAACGACAATGTACGATTACATGCTATGGCTCAGCAAGTGTTTTTGACAGATCAACTAAGAGGTGATAATAATCTAAAACAATCTTCCAAAACTTCTGCACAAAATTTAATTGACGATCGAAGTTATATTTTCCTCATTTATCTTCAAGAAACTTTGAACAGCTTAAATCCTGATTTGTATACTGTTAGAATACCCAATAGAGGATTAGTGGTCGGCCTTTTGGCTCATCAGATATTAGTCCAAATCATTGCGACCGTGTTAATACAAGCGTCATCGGACGTTTTTCGTGGAATCAACAGTATATTGTTAGAAAGTCTTAAGAGTGGCACAAATACATGTAATTATAAGTTTTTCTTAAACAAGAATAACATGGACCTTCTACTCAAAAGTTTAGAATTGTCATATACAAGAGCAATGCAGTTTGATTCAAGACCTGGACTTAAGTTTCTTGTTCAAAAAGTATCTAACTTAGATCATGCTGCTAATTTATATAAACAAACCTCTTCTTCTTGGCTAATAAAAGTTATATCATTGACAGAAATATTTTTCAGTGGCGTTGCTAAATTTAAATTGAAATCAAACGATGTATCGATTATACTAAATAGCTATAAAACTACGTTAAATATGACTCTAGAATATGATCAATTCATAATGAAAATATTTGACTTAAAAGCAACATGGGAACTAGTATGCAACAGCTATGTAAAACATCTTATAAATGTAACCGATTTTGAAGATTGTGAAAATATTAAGGAACGAGTATCGTGCAGTTCAGAGGAATCGGATACATCTTCTAACAACTACGAACGTTACTACTCTCAAGATCCAATCCAAGCACCAGATATAGCTATAACACAAGAGAATCAAAGTATTACCGTATCAATTGAAGAAAAATTTGATAAGCCAAAACCTTTCACATTCGCAGATTTTAAATCTAATACCACTATTAGTGAAATAGCAACAGAAACTGTATGTACTGTTGAAGAACATAGTGATGATAAACTAGATAACATAAAAAACATCATAGAAGAGTCCAATAAAAATATTAGTAATAACAACGATATTGAAACAATGAAACATAGTAGTCGAAAATCTGTGGAATATCCACAAACTAGTGTAAGCCCAGTTCAATTGAAACGGCGTTGCGCATCAGAAAATAACGATGGGAGCAGAAAAGTGAATATAACTATATGCGATGGACCTACGTATGAAAAAAGTAAAAATATCGAACCTTTGATCCCACCACAACCTGTTCCACCTGAAATAGAGCAGCAACGAACACTTAGTATTAACAAGGTAATTTTACAATAATAACTGTTTCAATAGATGTTTTTGAATTTTTTTGTTTTTTAGACTATATAACCGGACTTTGTCTTGATACCAAACCCATAAAATGAAAATAATTCATTCCTCCAAACGGGAATCGAAAAACTGCTTTATTTGAGCTATTTATAATTGTTAAGTTTAATCTTATTAATTCCAGGACTTGGAGGTGCAAAGGAATTGCTTCCAGAACATATTGATGGCATATCTAGAGTTAGTTCTAACATTTCCTTTAGAGCGGTTCCAGCTCGTATATCCAGTGCTACAGACTGGCTTCATGCAGCTCGCCAAAACTGTAACAGAACCGCAACTACTCGATAGAATTAATATATTTTTCGATAAAAAAGACTTAACAGAACTTAGATGTAAGTAATCAATTAATAGTGATATTATAAACTCCACATTATAACATTATATTCCAATCAATAAGTGTTGTGCGTATATAAAATAAAATGACTGTGTACTCATGAACCGAATTTTATTATAATTCAAGCTCTAAGCATAAATATATATTCTTCTTATAATACAAATATATTGAAATAGTTATTGTCAACAAAACAACAAAATATAACGTTTTACATATTTGGTATATATAGACTACGCCTTACATGTCTTTTTATAAAATGCCTACTTCAGTCTAAATAATATACTGATGCATCTAGTTTAACTACGAAAATGGCACATATAACTCACAATATCAAATATTCTACAACGAAAGTGCCGATAAAGCGGACCAAAGCACAGTTACTCTAATAATATAACGCTATCATATTTGGTATGTAACATGTCTATATACAATATCTATTTACAAACGATACCTATTTACAAATGTAAAATATTACCTTAATATTAAAAAACTGAAGTATGTTAATAATACAATAATTGATAAACTTATGCCAGAAGCACCTTTAGTTGGATACGTATGAACTGTTAAAGCGTATGATAAAGCACTAAGTCCTAGATCACTAGATATGAGCGGGCTCTCTCTATTAATTAGATCAGCTAATTTCTCCGCTTCTAAAATACACACCTGTAATTGTAAATCCGTTGGATTTGGTAGAATAGATTCAACGGTAACAAAAATCTCTGTTTCAATAGTCAAGTACCCTCTTAGCACGCACTCAGCTACTTTCACATGTCTATCTAAGGCTGATAATACGTTATGTAAATTAATAACTGTTGCGGAAATATTAGTAGCATAGAGTGCTCTATCGATTTGTTTTTTCGAATATAATATTCTAAGAGCACCACCGCATTTAGGGCAGCAGGCTCCAGGAGCGGTGAACCCTAAACAATCAGGTTTCTTTAATGGGAGACATATTATTCTTTCGAAGAGACATTTGGGTTTCATTTCATCGGATATGGGACCAACAGCGTAGCAAGGGCCGATGTAATCAACGCTGACGTATTCGGCCCACGCGGCGCATTCTGAAGCGTACGTGACGCCATTTAGTCCGCAAACTGTGCCACTCTGGAATCAGAATATTAGACATTTTATATATGTTAAATAATATTTTGCTTAAGTTTATTTCATATATTTATTTTTGTAGAGTTTTTCATAATATTTTTTAAAATGTGAAATTCACTGTCTCTTGAGCTTATGAGGATCTTAATCAAAGTAATTTAGAAACGGATGGATTTAGTAACATATTTTTTTTTGGTTTATATATTTTTTTTGAGATTTTACTTTTTTGATACATTTTAACGATGCGTTGATTTATATATAAAGTATTATATCCATGTATGTCGCAGGTATAGTTATTCTAAATACTTACAGAAGAACATCCAGCCAGGCACGGTCCCCAGTACGCGAAATTGGCTGCGCTCATAAGTAAGCTGCAGGGGTTGGCGTGCGTACGGCCCGCGCTGTCGCACACCGGAGACGCCGGCTGCGATGAACACCTCGTTGTGTTGACTGTGTAGAGAATTCGTTTGTTAAAAAAACATATAGTTTTTTTATTTAATTAAAAAAAGCGTAATTTCGTAGCACACAGCGTTTTAACAATATATTCTGTCTACTGTAAAAAAGGTAGGAAAGACACGCACATATATTTATATACAAAACATTCTTTCAAATAATTACAATACTACAGACAGTGAAAGTCATAACAAAACGAAAAAGATATATTTTATATTGTCTGTAGTATATGCGGTTTACTAACTCATCCGTCATACATTCACTCCATACAATAATTCATTCACACATACACTGACTGGAATAACCAGACAAGAAAGAGTAATCCTGTATGGACCACGTTATTACTGGAAAGTGTAAGGGCCTCCGTAATCTCCCTCCGTTCCCACTTTCCGCCAAATTTCTCTCGCATTGAGTATAGAGTAGCGGAACTCAACGCCGTGCTTTTGCCTTAGTACCACGACAGTCACCAATAAACAACAATATAATTAATGATTTAAAGTCCCTACCGCACTTATACTGAGGGCAGGCGGTCTGTAGACGCGACAGGCACACGGAGCGCAGCGGCAGGCAGGCGGTGTGTCGGCCGCACGCGGTGCCTGCGCTCGCGCACGCGTCTCGTACGCTGAACTCTATTTCAGCGTCGGTCGTGCCTGCACATCTGTAGATATGGATGCTGTTAATGATTACCTACTATTTACTTATAATTATTGACTTAAATTATTAAAGAATTGTTCGTCCCCATTCTATTTAATCTACAAATATGAACTTAATAATAATATATCATTCAATTAAATATATATTTATAGTTTAAGGTAGATTATGCCCGAAGCTAAAAAAACAATTAAAGACTTACAAGAGTACTTCTTTTACCTTCCCACGCGGTAAGTAAAGAATTGTTTTGTCAAGCTACTCTATTCCCCCCTTTTCGCCAAATTTTTGATTGCGTGTTGAGTGGCGGAACACAACTCGCTCTGCCTTGTAACCAGAACGAGCCGCAATCGAACCCACAACCGTCGCGCTTACAAACAAGTGACTAACTTAGCGAGGCACACGTTGGGGTAGGTCCGTGCGGGCGCGCGCACAGGCAGGTGGTGCGGCGGGCAGTTGCAGGGCAGGCCCGTGAGGCCGCGTCCGCACGCACGCCGCGAGCACACACGCTCGCCCGCCGCGCACGCGCACGCGTTGCACTCCATGTAGTACTTGTCGCCTACCAACACAGACGAATGAGTATTTACTTCATATTAGGAGGTATATTATGTGTTTTGATTATGTATATTCGTTTTGAGAAAGGTAAAAATTTTGTTTAGATAATATGTTTAATGTTTTGATTTATTTGTTTCTTGAAAAAAATCTTCATGAAAATATTTAATATATAGTCTATCGCGTTTATAATCACACGCTTGAGCCTCTACGTCACGATTGGTCCCTGTTTTTTTTTTAAATTTAAATATTTATAGAATAATTTACATTATAAATATTCACCAAATCAGTAAAACACATTTTAAATTTAAACAGCTCACCATGTTTAACAACTTTGTCGTGTAACCGGCAGTTATCAAGCGCGACAGTGGGCAGCGGCTGACAACGCGCGAGACCGCGCGCGCCGCAGCGACACACCTTCACGCACGCACGCTGCGCCGCGCACGGCATCGGGACGCGAACCCACGACCCTATTGGTACTACGTAATGGCTGCCATCGCCTGAAATATTAAAAAATATATTTAATAAAAATAAATAACACTGCCATAGCAGCAATTAGCAGAAGGAAAACAAGTACCGTAGTAGTGTAGTTTGGAACTACAACGTAGGTACAGAATATCGTAACCATGTTAATACGGTTCAGTGATTTTATAAACAATTCTTTATATGATTTCTTTTTGAATAAATCAAAATTCTTTATATAATTTATAACGACGTAACGTAAAAAAATATAACCTAAAGGACATCCATCCACGCAAGTAAACCTCTGGCACGCGTCACCGCGCGCGCACGCACGATTGACGACGCACACCTGCGTGGCGTTGCAGGGCGCGCCCGCGCACGGTGACGTCACCATCTCACCCGCAGATAGTAGTGGAGGTTCTGTACCTGGAAAATTTATATACTCATGTTTATGGAATCAAAATATTCGTCTTTTCTCAAAAAAATCTTAGAAACCACGTTTTAAAACAATTTTGACATATTAAGAAACTAAAGATGATGATGATACAATAGCTTTGATGATCCCAACTTGGTTAAATGATTAATTTACCTATTTACAACTCGGGTAATGTCTAGTTCCGCTCAACACGTAGTGTCTCGAGTTTGGGCGAAAATCAAGATTTTCCTAACACTCAATCTCTCTGCTTACGCTATGCACGTTCAAGCACGGAGCCGTTTCCAATAGAAATATGTGAATATAATGTTTTTAGATAGTTAAATTTGCACCAACTGCACAAACTGCAACTAATACATAACCAATCCTTAAATAACAACAACAATAACTCACTAAGTGACATAAACTCCCTCAAAGACACGCAGGGCGCGGTCTCGGTGTCCGGCGCTATCCTCGCGCAGAGTGCGGTCGCGGATAGCGACGCGCGCGACCACTCCACGCACGACGACACCAGCCTCTTGCAGTCCTCCATGCAGAGCAGGCTGCTGTGACCCTTGGAATTGAAAATGAGTTTTTTATTTTCTTTCTCATAGAAATGGTCAAGCAGAATAAACAATTATGAAACTTTTTTTTAGGTTCGAGCTGCATTCCGCACACAGCAGGGTAGGCAGAGGGAACCTAGTGTTACCCCGTTACCTATTTTCCGTCGAATTCTGGATGCATTGTGTGTACGCCGTGTTTTGCCTCGACAACTTCCATCCAGTGAAGAAATGAAAATAATAAATATTTCATTTTCTCGAATGTGAATCGAACCCCCAACACTTTGCACTACAACTAGACTTCCTTCTTAACTTCAATACTATAAGAATTAGTAGAAACTAAAATCTGTATCGGATTATTGCTAGATTCTTTAAACCAGTAATTAATTGAAACTCTTGGATATCATTATGTCAAAATGTATAATATGGATATATAATATATTGTTGATATAAAATATTTTGAGTCACCAACACGTATATTGAAATTTTCTGAATTTCAAATAGTGAAAACTACATTTACATAATAGACATCTAAGTTACTTTTTTCATATTAATTACCTTAGCAGTACAGGGTTTCACATGTAACGCACAGGCGACACTTTTCCACACGTCTGCGGTGCATTGGGATGAATTCTTTAACGGCAACTGTAGTCCTGCTACTGTCACGTGCCTGTAGTAGAAATAGTGAAGAGATTAGTTCCAAGACATTAAGAAACATTTGCTTACATATACATAGATTTTTATAGATTCACGCTATATCCCTCACATAGTAGGGAACCTGGGAACCTAATGTTAAGACACTCTGTTTTCAATAAGACACTTCCGTTTCCTATGATATTCCGCCGAATTATTCTGAAGATATTAAGTACGTATTAAGAATAGCGGAATTAAGTTATCCCAAAACAAATCTAATGTAGATTTGTTATTATATGAACATTATTAATTAAATAAAGTCACTTTTAATGAATTTCCACATTTTACATTAATTCTATTCATAGAAATACTTATAGAAGTTTTTTTATCGACCCTTAGAATTCTTTTTCTTGTCAAAATAAGTAATACTAGAATTGTAAATATTAATTTAATTAAAAAAAATCTTACCCACTACCCTTTTGTTCAGCTACAGCCNTATTAATTACCTTAGCAGTACAGGGTTTCACATGTAACGCACAGGCAACACTTTTCCACACGTCTGCAGTGCATTGGGATGAATTCTTTAACGGCAACTGTAGTCCTGCTACTGTCACGTGCCTGTAGTAGAAATAGTGAAGAGATTAGTTCCAAGACATTAAGAAACATTTGCTTACATATACATAGATTTTTATAGATTCACGCTATATCCCTCACATAGTAGGGAACCTGGGAACCTAATGTTAAGACACTCTGTTTTCAATAAGACACTTCCGTTTCCTATTATATTCCGCCGAATTATTCTGAAGATATTAAGTACGTATTAAGAATAGCGGAATTAAGTTATCCCAAAACAAATCTAGATTAACATTATTTATTAAATAAAGTCACATTTAATAAATTTCCACATCCTACATTAATTCTATTCATATAAATAGTTATAGAAGTTTTTTATCGATCATTAGCATTCTTTTTCTTGTAAAAATAAGTACTATTAGAATTGTACATTTTAATTTAATTTAAAAAAATCTTACCCACTACCCTTTTGTTCAGCTACAGCTAAATGCGCATCGACGTCCGCCGGCGTCGAACAGGATCGAAACAAAGTCTTAGGTCTATTATTGAGTTGACTACAATACGTCAAACCGCCACATCCAAGAGAGCAAGGGGCGTCCACTGAAAAAAAAATATCATTGTATATGAAATATTTTCCTACGAAACTAAATAAATTTGCAATTTATTTAGAAATTGACTTGATAAATGATAAGTAAAACGAATATTATTATTACCTTCTTCCAGACATTCAGCCATTTCAGTCTCTTGAGGGTCTCCAAGGCATTCTGTGTAAAACTTTTGCCAATTTAACTGCCACCCATTATTAAAAGTGTTGAAACAAAGTCTTCGACAGTTGATCGTAGCGCCCTAAAATATTACAACTAAATTAAAATTTATTTTTAAATAATTAAAATTGTATCAAATGTCAATGTAATCCTTATAGAAATACTTTAAGAATTACTTATTATACACTTAATAAATACATATTAAAAAAACCGATTAGTAGCCAAGAAAACCTAGTGTTAAGACACTCCGTTCCCCAAATGTCTTTAAATGTTTTAGAATGACCACTCCTGTCCACTCTATCGCACCTCAGCAGTAAATTCTCTCTAACACAAGAAAAAATGGAAAACTGAAAAAAAACACATATAAAAACGTAATATTAAGCAACCCAAATCTACCTCCATACCTTCTGACAACAATGTAACTTCGCCACATCATGCGGTATAACATCCTTGGTCTCTGGCGGCGCATCCTTCCTGAGGAAGCACTGCCACATGCCGTCATGTATGGCGGGTGCGCCGCACTCTATTGACAGTACTTCTGCTATCTCTTGCGATTCCCCTGTTCTTCTTAGTACCGTTTCACAGGTGTTGCGACATTCGGGACTTTTTGATTCATGGCAGCAGGGTAAATCTAGAAATAACGTAATTATATTACAATATTTGTACTTAGAATAATTTTGTTTAACTTACAATTTTTGACACTTTTTATTTTATTTTTTAAATCATAAATACAAGAAACTTCTAGAAAATTAAAACAAATTTACGACGAATGTGCACCGTAGCAAGTGTAACTATAGATAAAATAATAAAATAATCACTTTTACTTTTATTACTATAATACTTATTTACATTTAGAAGTATCAGTGAGGACTGAGGAAGCAGTAAGATCCCTTAAGCAGTTTAATAGTTGAGGAGATTGTTCACAAAGTTCGAAAGCTCGTTCTCTCGTAGAGCTGTCTGCGCGAGTTTGACCGACTCTCCATACAGCGCGCCTGCACGCTTCATGGCAGGATAGGGATTGAGTTTGTGCTGAAAGAATAAAAAAATAGATTTATTTATTTAGTTTTTCTAATAACCTTCGAAAAGCCTATCATAAAAGATTGTTTTACGTATTATAGGTTATTTTACATAAATTTACGTATACATTTCAGTTGATAAATTTATTTCAAAACTTTCTTAAACTTTTTATTTAAAAAAAAGTTTAAAAAATAATTAAGAAAGTTTAAAAAATAATTATAATGTAATGTAAATGTATGTAAAGAGAGTTAAGGTACTTACCTAATTAACAAAAAAAATCAGTTTTGTTTTTTATTACTTACAGATTGTTGCCAATGTATTAATTAATTGATTTATACTATCGTAAATAATAAAATCCCAATTAATGCTATATTTAACTTAAATTGTTACGTTTTCGTTTCATTTCGTTAGTTACGCCACTCAAGAACCATGTTTTTATTGATAACTGTAAAAAAATATCGAAAATATAAATATTGCTTACTCACAGCAACACCAGTGCCCTTCTTGCTGTCGTTGTATACAGTCGAAGAGGGCGATCTCATCAGATCTCCTGCAAGGTTCGTATAAAGCTGAAACTTCAGATACTGTGGCGCAGGCGTGCCGACATTTTGTATGATGGCCTAGAGCACAGCACGCTCGTCCCCACCAGCCTGATCCTGTTACCACTTCTGGAAATTTAAATAAACTTATTTATATTATATTTTAAAGTAATATTTTTAAAATAATTCATAATAATATTATGGAAAATTAACAATTAAAGGCATCTACGAATATCGTCTGTCGATTTATAAGTAAATCCAACTAATATTGTAAATATAAACGTTTGTGAGGATAAATGTTTGTTCTACTTTCATGTCAAACGGATTCAAAGTAATGATTGCAGTAATATAAATTAGACATAAGCATAACATTTACGCTACAATTTGTTTAAGTTCATTTTGTTTAATTTATCTATAAGCTTAAACAGCCGAAGCCGCCGTAGGCCGCTAGTTTATTGATAAAACGCAATAAGCAAGCGAAACCACAAATAATAAATTTATAAATTTCACATATTTATTATTATTTTACAAGGAATCGATGAAAATATCAAATACTCCTTACCTTGTATAGTTTGATTCATACAGGTCCAAAATTCTATCTGTAAATAAACGTACACTTTAATAAAAGCTAGTAAGAAACTTGTTTGTCTTTTCATAATTGATTGTCTATTATTTGTGAGTAATTCTATACGTCAGTAACTCGAGATCTCCTCAGAACCTCCCCAATTACAATACAATGCGATAGGCGGTTTATTGACGACGGCAAAGGAAGGTTTAGTTCAAATGCCACCATTAAGACCATGTTAAATGAATGATATCATCTTACTGGCTTAAGAAATCAGAACTTTTGAACGAATTTGATTTTTAAACTCGTGAAATATATATGAAATTGATAATTTAGAAAGTCCTTAATATTATTTTAAAACTAAATGGAGATAAGGATATTAAATATTAAAAAAAAATCAATTGTAATATGTTTCTCTTAATATTTCATATTATTAATATTTTGTCATAAAAAAGCGTAGCAAAAATAAATGATTTTTTTTTTCAGTTTCGCGCTGTAACCCGCATATAGCAGAGTGGGCAGAGGGAACCAAGTGTTAAGAATTTTCGAGATATAATAATATATTGTAAAGGAAATATTTATAAAAGTCAACAAAAGATTAATTACCGAGTGTGGTATGCAAAACTTATGAATGTTTTGTATTATCTCCTCCCGCGCTGTAGAGTCGGACGCTATCTCCACCAGTGACATCTAGAACAAAACAATTTCAGAGTTAATGAAGAGTGGTATGCGAATGTATCTATTATATGTATATCATTTATCTATTTCTTTATATAAATAATCATAGTTTTTACTTTAATTTTAAACCAATTTATTTTTTTATAACAATTTTATAGTTCATCGTGGCGCAGCGATGCAAGGGTGTGACTGCAACGCAACAGTTGTGGGTTTGATCCCCACTCGAGGAAGTGAAATATTCATTTATATATCTTAAATGGCAAATATTCATTTCATATTTCCATTTCTTCGCTCCGGTGTCGAGGCAAAGCGCGGCGTTGAGTTCTGCCACTCAACACGCAATGCCTCGGCAGAGGGTGGGAAACGAAGTGTCTTAATAATAGATTCCCTCTGCCTACCCTGCTGTGTGCGGGATACAGCGTGAAGCTGATTTCTTTTTTTTTGTTTTTAAATACATTCCAAAATTTTTACCATATAAATCAAACCAAACCAAACATGTGATTCAAATTAATATGAATCACATAAAAATTAAAAACAACTGCCTCACAAATAGCCCACATCCAATAAATCTTCTAAGCAGTGTCTAAGCAATAAAACCTATACTGAGTGTATATCGAAATAAACACATGTTGCTCTTTATTAGAAGCATTAGGGCTAATGAAATTAATTGACGCACGAACGTCCGCATCCACATGCTTATATCTTGTTACAACGAACTAAAATGGGACATGTTTTTTTTTGCTTTCACGCTATATCCCGCATGTAGCGGGGTAGAGGGAGCCTAATGTTAAGACGCTCTTAACACCAAATTCTGGAGACATTGGCGGATTCAGTGACGGAGTTCAACGCCGCACTTTGCTTTGACACCAGAACGAAAAAAATGAAAATATTAAATTTTGTTTAACTGAATGTGCTATTTAAGAAATAATCCTAGTAAACAAAAATTAAAGTAGAACGGGCTTAAGCAAATTACTCTGGTCTCTGTGTAACTACTAGAGTGCATAACGTTGTGCTTCTCCCTGACTGCGCCATGATTTATGGAACATACTTCAGTGCCTCGAGTAAACTAACTATAACAAGTTTTATATAAACAATTTATCAACTGAATGCTTCTTATGTGAAGAATAAATATTAAAATTGGTCTTTACAATTTTATTGAACACTTTTAGACCCGTATTAATGAACTGCTCTCATTTCTAAGAGAGATCTTGAGACTCTCTTCACTAAGATCGATCTTGAGATGCTCATTAGATACTATAATCGATGAATGAATACGGCATCTCGAAATCGCTATCGTTTAAACTTACAAAATGATCACTTTAATTGTTGTTTAATATGTCTAATCCTTAACTTATTAATAAATAAATTATAAAATAGCAAATAAATTACTTTTAATAGGCAAAAGATCATATATCGAGGACATTTATTCGTCCTTTTCCCAATAATTTTGGGCCACATCTCTATCTACATAAAGAGAGAGATGTGGAGAAGGAGAACTTTGTCAAATCCACGTGTGGCACATACGTAATGCAATACCATTATTGAATGCATATCCTTTCTTAGTCAGTGAATATAACAGAATGATTAAACCACTGCTAGTCACTCACAGGAGGCTCTATATGCGAAACGTACATTTATATATAGCTGTAAGCTCTACGACTAATATAGCTGTTATTTACAATATTTTTTACCCCGACGTATAAATCTTTGTCTGCCATTCTGTCTGTCTGTGTGTCGGTCTGTGGCATTGTAGCTTCTAAATGAATCAACTAATTGTAGTATGGTTTTTTTTAGTCGAAATAGTTGATGTTTTATGAAAATCGGATTAGCATTTTAAGAACTATAAGTAGTTTGCTAAAGGCAAGGTAGAAATTTTTTGGTCGGGGTTTTTTTTTGTCATTTTAAATTTCACTATTCTGTCACCCTTCCAAGAATGTATCCTAGCATGTTGACATCACACAATCTCAAGCAATTAAGTAGTTGTTTAACTCCCCACTATCGCTCTAAGTTAATAGGGTTATCTGGGATCGCTCTACATATTTGATGAATGACAAACTTGGTATCTGTAGTGATGATAACTATAATTACTTTCTACTTATAATCAGTAAAGTTATATACAAAAGTACTATTAAACTGTTTATTTAATACTCTTAAAATACATAATAATAAGAAAATCAACGTTATACTCTATCCCACATATAGCAGAACAAACCTAGTGTTAAGGAGTGTCTGAGTTCTCCACTCTCCGGCGAATTTTTTGAGACATTTCGTGTTCAGAGAGATCCAACCCACAACCCTCGCGTTACAGTCACACCCTTGTTCCCCTTAGGCCACGACGTCGTCACATACATAATAATACATATTAATATGTAAGTATTTTACAATATTTATAAAAACATATCGAATTATAACGTCTACGGAATATAGCTTGAGAGACTCGTAGCGGCAATAAAGAAAAATATTTTTTATTGAAATTATATGTAAAATAATGATACAATTTTGCAATGGCATTGAAAAGAAGTGATTATAAAGTGTGTGGGCCGATTTGAACGTGTTTTTACAACTGATTTGTATACAATGCTTATTGTTAAGGAACGTGTAAGCTACGACGCGAAGCTTAATCGAAGGAATCATTAGTTGACTTAATATTTAAACAAAAGACTGGATATAGATATGGTGCAAGTCAAATCAGTATTCAGTTGGTGTGAGGTTTTGAATAAAAGACCACGTTTAAATTATAATGGCTGTCACGCGCTTCCTGTTTACATAAATAAATCTAATTCTTCAACATTTCTAGATAATAAATACGTAGGTTTGCATTGTAATTTCCAATATAATGATATAAAAATCGTGGTTTTGGTAAATCTTTAGATAAATACTTATATTCATTAAAAATTCTTAATCTAAGAAATCATATCATAACTGATAAGAAGCAAAATATCACTATTTCATATTATTTCATTAACATTACAAATAGAAATAATTATACTGTCGAGCTCAGTGTTCATTATTATTTAATTCAAAATTTTAAAGCAGTATTTCTCTAGAAAATTTACAGAGAATACTATCACTAAATATAACAAGTTATGAATTATATATTTTGATATGTAACGTTTTAGTGTCGTTAGTGTTAGTGTTTTAGTGTCTGTTGCTTTTGGAAAATTACATACAACATATTTAAAATCCTCTTAGTATTAACTTAGTAGCAAGAAGCCTATAGTTTATCTTATCAGTATATTTACTTACTTATCTCGTGTTTACTAACATAGTATGTAATGTAATCTTACGAACTGACATAAAATTTCACTTTGTATGTCTCTTCTTTTTCAGCTTNCGGGGTAGAGGAAGCCTAATGTTAAGACACTCTTAACGCCAAATTTTGGAGACATTGTGTGTTCAGTGGCGGAGTTCAACGCCGCACTTTGCTTTGACACCAGAACGAAAAAAATTAAAATATTAAATTTTGTTTAACTAAATGTGCTATTTAAGAAATAATTCTAGTAAACAAAAATTAAAATTAAAGTAGAACGTGCTTAAGCAAATTACTCTGGTCTCTGTGTAACTACTAGAGTGCATAACGTTGTGCTTCTCCCTGACTGCGCCATGATTTATGGAACATACTTCAGTGCCTGGAGTAATCTAACTATAACAAGTTTTATATAAACAATTTATCATGTTAATGCTTCTTATGTGAAGAATAAATACTAAAATTGGTCTGTACAATTTTATTGAACACTTATAGACCCGTATTTATGAACTGCTCTCATCTCTAAGATCGATCTTGAGATGCCCATTACACAGTATAATTGATGAATGAAAACGGCATCTCGAGATCACTCAAGATTCATCTCAGCATAAATACAGGCCTTAGAGGACTATCGTTTAAAATTATAAAATTATCACTTTAATTGTAAAGTTTTTTTATTTATTTAAATTATTAATTTTATTTATTTAAATTATTAATTTTATTTATTTAAATTATATACTTTAATATTATTATATACTTTTAATAGGCGAAAGATCATATAATTATTGAGGACGTTTACCAATAATTTTGGGCCTATCTCTATCTACATATAGAGAGAGATGTGGAGAAGGAGAACTTTGTCAAAATAAATCCCGCGCCTAAGAGCCACGTGCGACACATACATAATGCATAAATAATATTGAATGCATATCCTTTCTTAGTCAGTGAATATAACAGAATGATTAAACCACTGCTAGCCACTCACAGGAGGCTCTATATGCGAAACGTAAATTTTCATACAGCTTGTAAGCGTTATCTATTTTCATACAAATAAGCGCACTTATATAGCTGTTATTTACAATATTTTTACCCCGATGTAAAAATCTTTGTCTGTGTGTGTCGGTCTGTGGCACTGTAGCTTCAGAATGAATCAACCAATTTGAGTACGGTTTTTTTTAGTCGAAATAGTTGGTGTTTTACGAAAATCGGATTAGCAGTTTAAGAACTATAAGTACTTTGCTCAAGGCAAGATAGAGATTTTTTTTCAGCTTCACTCTGTATCCCGCACACAGCAGTGTAGGCAGTTCCCCAGTTTCTGCCGAATTCTGGAGGCATTGTGTGTTGAGTGGCAGAACTCAATTTCAATTTCAAATTTCAAAACAAAAAGATTTTTTAGTTATTCTGTCACCCTTCCAAGAATGTATCCTAGCATGTTGACATCACACAATCTCAAGCAATTAAGTAGTTGTTTAACTCCCCACTATCGCTCTAAGTTAATAGGGTTATCTGGGATCGCTCTACATATTTGATGAATGACAAACTTGGTATCTGTAGTGATGATAACTATAATTACTTTCTACTTATAATCAGTAAAGATATATACAAAAAGCAATAGTCTAAGTTTAATACTATTAAACTGTATATTTTAATACTCTTAAAATACTTAAGAATATATATTAAATCTAAGAAGATTAGCGTTATACACTATCCCACATATAGCAGAACTAACCTAGTGTTAAGGAGTGAGTTCTCCACTCTCCGGCGAATTTTTGAGGCATTTCGTGTTAAGAGAGATCCAACCCACAACCCTCGCGTTACAGTCACACCCTTGTGTACTTTACGCCAAGACGTCGTCATATACATAATAATTAATATGTAATTAATATGTATTTTATAATATTTATAAAAACATCAAATTATAACGTCTACGGAATATAGCTTAAGAGACTCGTAGCGGCCATAAAGAAAAATATTTTTTATTGAAATAATATGTAAAATAATGATACAATTTTGCAATGGCATTGAAAAGAAGTGATTATAAAGTGTGTGGGCCGATTTGAACGTGTTTTTACAACTGATTTGTATACAATGCTTATTGTTAAGGAACGTGTAAGCTACGACGCGAAGCTTAATCGAAGGAATCATTAGTTGATTTAATATTTAAACAAAAGACTTTGGATATAGATATGGTGCAAGTTAAATCAGTATTCAGTCGGTGTGAGGTTTTGAATAAAAGACCACGTTTAAATTATAATGGCTGTCACGCGTTTCCTGTTTACATAAATAAATCTAATTCTTCAACATTTCTAGATAATAAATACGTAGTTTCCATTATAATTATAAAAATATGATATAAAAATCGTGTTTTTTGGCAAATCTTTAGGTCGACAGTTAGGTGTATTAGTTAAACATTCTTAAAGAAGAAAAATATCACTATGTCATATTATTTCATTAACATCTACTTTCTACATATAGCAATAATATTACTATTAAGCTCAGTTTTCATTATTATTTAATTCAAAATTTTAAAGCAATATTTATCTAGAAAATTTATAGAGATTATTATCACTAAATATAACAAGTTATGAACTATCTATTTTGATATGTAATTCATTATATTTCTTTCTTATTGTTGTTTTAGTCTCTGTTGCTTTTAGAAAATTACATACAACATATTTAAAATCCTCTTAGTATTAACTTAGTAGCAAGAAGCCTATAGTTTATCTTATCAGTATATTTACTTACTTATCTCGTGTTTACTAACATAGTATGTAATGTAATCTTACGAACTGACATAAAATTTCACTTTGTATGTCTCTTTTTTTTCAGCTTCATGAATTCACGGAGTAAGCAGAGGAAGCCTAGTGTTAAAACACTCCGCTCCCCTCTTTCCGACTAAAGTTGAGTTGCTCAATGTCGTCATGGCATATAATTCAAAGAAATAAAAGTGAAGGATTATATTGTAATGTATGTGATATTTGATTAAAGCAGTTTTATATAATGCAAAAATCAGTATTCTAGACAGAGGCGTGTGAACACAGCGATACGATAAGTCCCACTCTATGTGAATCCACATGTTCGCTATAAAAACTGGTTATTCACCGAAAGACCAATATAAAAATTCATAAAATAATATTTAACTATAATAAAATTTATTTAAAAATATTTTCTATTCAAATACAAATCTTTGGTTATAACCAACTCAAATGACATAACAGACATAAGTAAGTTTCTAAAATGCGCGAGTTTGAGTCCCGCTACGTACATTTTCTATATATTTCGAAAATATATATTCTTAATCCATTATAGAATAATTGAGGCAAAATAAATGTTAATAAACACGTTAAACTATAATAAAATATTGTAAAGCCCGGTAATATTTTGATTCCCGGTCTTTTTTAGCTCTATTCTCTATCTATTATGTACATATTAAGGTAGGCAGGGGGTGTTAAGACACTCGTAAGACACTTCCACTCTCCACTTTCCGCCGAATGTCGAAATACGTATACGTAACGAGTGGCGGAACTCAACGCTGTGCTTTGCATTGTTACCAGAGCAATCAAATAAAAATACTCAACATTTGATGGAACCTACAATGGCCGTGTTTACAGTGGCACGCGTGTGCCTATTACCCACGATGGCATATCTCCACTCAAAATCACAAATAAACTAATCACACATAAATGTATATAAAAAATATACAAGAGAAGGTAGACCACCTTCTATTAGCATAAAGACAACCAGGGGAAGGTTGACATCATCATCGACGAGGCACCAACACGTACCTGAAACGTGCATAGCATCCTACATCCACCACACCACCACATACCAGGAAAAAAAATTAAAATAATATAGCTATAGACCTACATGTTAACAGGACATGCTTATGGAATAATCGTTAGGAATGTCTTTATATGTGTTATGCTTTCCGTTTCGCTATAAGCTCGTCTCGATCATAGTTTCATACATCCTGTTTATAATATGAGTATTATAAATTGTTTTTCACCTTCACGCTGTATCCCGCATGTACAAGGGTACGCAGAGGGAACTTAGTGTTATGACACTCCGTCTCTCTTCTTAAAACACTATCGTTCCCCACTTTCCGCCGAATTTTAGAGACATGTATCTCGACACCAGGGCGAAGAAAAGAAAGTATTAAATACTCTCAGTAAATATTTAAATTTTAAAGTAATTCGTAAATAAATTGTATTCTAGAAGAGATGGAGGGTCGTGAACCCTCTCATTTGACATGTAGAGGCACGATATACCACATGACAATGAATCTATTAGGATTCTAAGCGTACTACGGAACGACCATTTCGCATAGGTCGGTATAGACTATAGCGACATAATAATAATGGAGGTAATAAAATTTAACGGCACTTCATCAATGCATATTGTTAGAGCAATTCGTAGTATTTATAATTATTTTCTTAATTTATTAATATATAAAGCTAATATAAATAAATTATTAATAATATGTTCCACAAGCACATATAAATTTCAATCAGTGCATTGGAGGATTAATGATATATTGATTTCTCGAATACACAACAAAATACAAGAAACGTAAAAATAGTATGAGGTTTTTACAGAATAAAAATATATATGCTTTTTATATAAAAAAAAGAATTAAACATGCATAACTAATGATTCCATATGAAAATCCATAAAGTAATATTCTTATACAAAATCCGTTTTAAAGACATTTGAAAGAAGACGACAAACAAATAATAAAATAACTAAACTAAAAACGCAGACATCAAAACAGAAGACAATAAGAAAGACATCTTTTACAGAAACTAACAGAAACTTTAGTGCTAATTAAAACACAAAGGACCCTCGGTTGACATAATAAAACGTTGCAGAACACGTACTCGTACGCCGTTGCCCTAAATAGTTCACCAGAGCCCGCCTGTAATTATTGTAGGGAGACTGACACTGGCAAGCCGGGCCGGCGTGAAGCTGGACAGGGTTAACGCATTGATTAAACAGACAGCCTTTAAATATACATATGTATATTGAGGAAAGTCACGGCGCACAAGCGTATATTCATACGCTAAACGTAAACACGACAGGTTGTGGATTCGATTCCCACTCGAGGTAATTAAATATTTAATATAATCATTGTTAGTCGCTGAGTTCCGCCGCCTAACACTCAATGTCTCCAGACAGAGAAATCGATGGAAAATAGAGAACGGATGGTCTAACCCTAGGTTCCCTCTGTCTACCCTGTTGTGTGCGGGATACAGAATGAAGCTAAAAAAATAGATTGGCGATCCACATGCGTCTTCGCTTGCTTAAACTTATTTTTTATAATAGTCAAATTATATAAAATATTTACATAAATTGTAGCCTATTTACTATTCTAATGTATAAGCTGTTACTGAAAAGTTTAATCGAAATCCATTTAGTAGTTTTTGCGTAAAAGTATAACAAACATCCATCCTCACAAACTTTTACATTTATAATATTGGTAGGATTAGCAAGATTACTTATTTTATTTTGTTTTAGATGACTATTATTATTTAATAAGAAAATATTACTGTTAAAACAAAAATTATGTTTAATACATTTTTCATTGCGGATATCCTTATAATTATAGCAAAATTTTTTTATAAATATTAAATTCCTTGTGATTTCAAAGCCCTGTTCCTATACAGTGGTTGAAAATAGCGAATGGGACGAACTCGGTCGGTAATCAAAGGACAGAATCAGACTGCACCTCGACTCTCTTTGATGTTTCTTTATAAATTAGTTTGAGCTTTGTTAACAACTTTTTTCGTAAATTTTATAGAGATATATATACCAAAGTACAGTAGTAATTCCACCTGTTCTCTAGTACTATAGACCATTCTTTTAGCTTTACGCTCCCGCACGCGCCAGGGTGAAACTAGTGTTAAAACACTCCCCTGGCCATTAGCCGCCGAATTTTGGATGCTGTGTGATGCTGTGTGGCGGAGCTCAACGCTGCGCTTTGGCCTCGACACCAGAGTGAAGGAATGACAATACTTAATACTTATTTTCAGCACACGCTACGCCACGACTGGCCTCAAATATAGATATTTATGTTTTTTGTTTATAGTCAATGTATCACTGATTCACTATTTCTTTCTTTCTTTTAGTCATAAATGAGCATATGTATTTATAATATAATGCAAAACGACATCAAAAACACTGAAAAATAATACAGCACCTCATATATTTCAATTAACATCAAGATCGCCTGTGTTCTAAATATATGAGGAATGGAAATCAAAGGAAATTATCAGAAATATTTTTATTACTCAAAACTGTAATTTATAACAAGCAGACGTTTACGAGCCTAAGGTATGAAGTTTTATTTAAAGGGCACTTTTAAAAGATAATAGATATTCTTCTTTTTTTTTCTAAGGCCAGAGACAAATCAAAATTTTAAGTGGTGTGTTGATATTGAGCTCAAAGTACGACCAGTTGGTCCAATATACCTAAAAGCTGAGGAGTACACTGACAAGGGTTGATTAATGACCAAAGTCTACTTCACGCGGATAGAATTACAAACTTCGTGACTGTTTGGAGAATATTTTGTTGTTTTCAATGTTTTATAAGACATTCTAGTAATATTTAATAATAATCTTTAAAGTTATAGGTTTTGTAAGCTTGTTTTAAATTACTAAATTCCTTTAATTAAAATATATAAAAAATGTGTTATGGTTGAAGTTATTATACTATAACAGCTTAAATTATTTTTAATCATGTAAACTATTATATTTTGGAGACGAATTTATCATTTTAGAGTCATAATTTCAATCAAAGTCTATTTACTTTAAAATATATATTTAAGGAACTATAACTACCTTTGAATGTTATGAAATAAAATAGACACGTGATTTCAAAAGAGGTAATTCTCCAAATCTTCTCACGTTAATGCCTTTTCGTGATACAGTTGTAAAGCTCGAAGCTTTCTCTGAATGTGATGCGAAAGAATATATATTCCATTAGAGCTTAGCATGTCGAAATTCCAAAAACCAATTTCGAACTTTCGTTCTAAAATAACCTTTACAGAAATCCTCAACCTTCCGCCTCTAACGTCTGTAGAACATTTCCTCGAAACGATAACACGAACATAATATTCACATTTGCGACATCTCTTATGATGATAACGTACGAACTGTAAACTATGAATTGAAATAATACAAATATTAATAAATATATTTAATTATAACAAACTTTGCCAAACATTAACACTTTTTACTTGAAAGTTATTATAGTGATTTTACCATTAAACCATTATTAATGTATTCCTCACAAACATAAGAAAAACACCAAAGTCAAAAACAATTGAAAATACGAATTAAGTTATATTTACATTTATATTTTAATTTTTTCACTCTGGTGTCGAGGCAAACAGCGTCGTTAACTTCCGTCAATCAACACACAATGCCTCCAGAATTCGGTGGAAAGGGGGAACGGAGTGTATTAACACTAGGTTCGCTCTGCCTACCCTGCTGTGTGCGTGATACAGCGTGAAGCTGATAATTTGCGATCTTTATGATAATTTATTTTTCTTTATTTATTAGCTTTCGATTCGCCTCTAAAGGTGTTTAAGAAATCTTAATATAGTATAGTATGTCGTTACGCGATGTCGCCAAAGTGGGACGGACGTCGACAGACATGAAAGGATTTCAGATGAATCTATTTTCACCCGCTTTGAAACTCCCGAGCATTAGTTTGTTTGTTTTTGCAACTTTAATAACTTAAACTCGAACGACGGGAATGTTGGCGTGACAGGGTGGACAGAGCGTGTCTTTTTTCCTCATTACCACTATATTTCTTAATGTAAATTACATATTTAAACTTAGCAATTTGTTGCTAAAGTCTTTGAACATATATATTTGTGCAAAAAAAAATTGTTGTCAGTTCCACTATCGGGAGGGAAAATAGTAGATAGATAATTTTTTTATAGAAAAAAAATATTTCATAATATGAAATAAATAAATACAAAAAATAAATGAAAAATGGGTGTATACAAAGATTTCCTTATCCCTATTAGTGATATAAATTATAAGTACTTAGATATAGTAATTTCTAACTAAATATAACATATAACCATATACATATAACCTATATAGTGGAAGTACGATTATAATATAAAAGAAAATCTATACTAAAAACAGCCTTATATATAGGTTGTATTTTCAATGTTCTAAATGCGCTAAAAAACGATACTCAGGTAAGTGCTTCCAAGTTGTTGAAACGTGACCAGAATCTTCCAAATCCCGGATCTTTCAAATACTATGTAATACGAAAAAAAACTTACCATTCAAAGTACATAGAAAAAGACGAAATATTTCAAAAGCGATAACAATACATAAATCACTGGAAAGAAGGACCCTAAATCAATTTCGAACGTGCACTCGCAACCGAATAAGAAACGTATTTCGTTCTAGTGAGTTTGCTAAAACGCAGTACTCTGGTAAACGCTTCGAAAGTTGGTGGCACGTGATTGGAATCCGTTATCCCGGGCCTGTCCCGCCGCCGGGATCCGCGTCACGTCGAATTCCCGGTACGGACGTGATTGTCACATAGTAATCCTTGTAATCAATTGTTACAATGTTACACTGAATCGGGAATTTGAATTCACAGTAGATTCTCTCGTTGTGGTTTATGTAGATGTATGTAAGTATATATTATTTAAGGAAAGAACGAATTCAAATCTTTTATTTATTATGTTTTTTTTTCAGCTATCCCTATAGCAGGAAAGTGCTGTGCTAAGTGTTGTGCTAAGACACTCCGGTCTCCAGGTTCCCCAGGATGAAGCACTGAGCGTTAAAATGTGAAAATAATAATAAATAATATGAAAATATTAATAAATAATAATTCATTCCCTCGAGTGGGAATCGAACCCACAACCGATGTGCTTACAGTCACATACTTGTGCAACTGCGCTACAACGCCCTCAATTATAATCAATATATTTATATTTAACTTATAAAACAGATGATAAATTAAAATATGCAAGATTACAGTATATTCAGAAATTCCATAGACACTACAGAAAAAAATAACCATGAGAATTTTAATCTGTACAAATAACAAATGGCGAACCGTAAGTCAACAGAGATGTAAATACTATACTATATCAATAAATCTAGAAGCAGCTGCGGCGACTACTTAGATCATACGAACGTTCATACATCAAAGGGGCCGCGCGCTTTGAACTGCCCGCCTGAAACCACTGTTATTGCTGAAATTATAATACGCATCAAATATATTTTTCACACTATTAAAATTTTGATGATATTTTAACTTTAATATTTGTCGGGAATCAAACTCACTATCGTCAGGTTTATATTAGCTGTCTCAACAACATATAACGGAACCTCATTCAAATTAAATAAAATTATATTCAAAAGATATTTTAAATAATGATACAATACTTTTTATAATATTTTTATAATAAAACAATACTTTTTACAGCATAAAACTACTACTTGCTATTTTTAAGTAAAACTACAAACATGGCGCAATTGCCCTATAAAAAACATATACCTATCGAGGGCACTCCGAAAGCTCGACCATAAAATTCAGCACCATGTGTACTTTAAACATTTACATTTTATAAATGTCATAAACACGACAGAGGCCAGTCGTAGCGTAGAGGCACGAAATGTGACTGAAAATAAAGATTACAGGTTCGTTTCCCACTCGAGGAAATGAAAGTATTTATGGTTAGGTGAGCTCTGCAACTCAACACACAATGCCTTTAGAACTCGGCTGAAAATGGGGAAAGGTCACCTCTGCCTATAATGCTGTGTGCGGGATACAGCGTGAAGATATAAAATAAAATAAAAAACAAGATACTCGTAGAAGAGTTTGCAGTTAGTTTGTCGTTTAGGTGATAACGTCATGTTTCCATACATAATATACAAATGTTTACAAGACGTGAACTAGATAGAAGTTGGTTGAATGTTTTTCGCGGCCCATCGTCTTTCTTGTTTAATACTAAATCAGTGCTGGTATCTCATAAATTTCTTTAAGTTAAGATTTTTTTTTTTAGTTGATGTCTTGACGAAGTAGTGTGTTTGAATTTATATTATTTATTAACTTTGATTTTTATATGAGTCAGTTTTTTTAATTTTGTATCAATTAGATATTTTTAAATAATTACTTTTCTCGTGGCTTCGCCCGCTTGAAGTACATAATTATTTATTTACTAATCTGAATTATTTTCATGATCAAATAAACATTTTTTTATTTAACCGATGTCAATAAAGCAAACACTAAATATTAAAGGAAGTTTTTCAAAGTATAATAGTGACAACTGCATTTAAACCGGCTAAGCCGTATCTGAGATTAGCATACATAATCGCACAGACAAACAGAAAAGATATCTTTAGTATGAGTTATAATTTTGTATTTGTACAATTTGATAAAAAAAAATTAATTTATATAAAACTGGCTCAATTCATAAAAACTAAAGCTAATTTCGACAACACTTCCACAATAAGTACCTATACCAAATAACTTCAGAAAACCTTTCAGAAAAGGCTTGTTATTATAGTGTCATTATAGACGGGTTGGTGTTATTAAATTTTCACATAGATTCTACCAGTCTGTCAACCAAGCACCTACGTATTTACTTTAGTATGTTATTATTGAACCAAAAATACATATATTAGGATCGTTTAACGTTAATTACACTAATAGGTATATAATTTCGTAATAAACGTTTAATTTTTATATTTATACTATTCAACATACTTAAAGGTAGGTGTATATTTTTGTAATACTAACGCCATTTTCGCCTATAGTGTTGAGGCAAAAGGCGTTGAGTTTCGCCACTCAACACGCATGTCTCCAGAATTCGACAGAAAATGAGGAACTGATTGTCTTAATCATCTACCTATACTGCTATGTAGTAAAAACTAATAATGTAAACTATTTTTATAGTGTATTATAATTTAAAAATAATCATAAAAATAGTAATTCTAGTACAATATTACTTTGAAATATTCCAACAGCTTTTGGTAAGTTCTAAACACTGTAAACCTTGCTATCACGGTGTCATTACTGTTGCCGTGTCGGTAGTCGCGTTAGCTGGGAAGTCCATTAAGCCATTACAGTACCGCTGTTAATTCTACGTATAGTTACAACTACTTACTTAGAAATAATATTAATATTTTTCAGTTTTTGCACACAAAAAGGTAAGTAGAGGGAACCTAGTGCTAAAACACTGTAATGCTTCCTGTATATTTAAATTTAAGTCACGACGCAAAGCCTTTAGAATTCGGCGAAAATAGAGGAATGAAAGTGTCTCAACACTAGATTCACAGATTCCCTCTGTCCACCATGCCATGTGCGGGATACAGCGAGAAACTAAAAGAAATTAAATAACCTATAAATCTAAATAGATAGGTCTATATTATAAATAGATACTTATTAAAAGAACACAAATGTCCCTCATACTATTAACTACTACTTAGAGTGCATACGGGGTTAAATTCGTTAATGGGTAAGTTAACAAGGCACCACTTGATTTGAGTTGTCCGTCTGTCTGTGTTTCAATGCTTTATTAAAATTACCGGATGGGCTATGCGCCGTACTGTATTAGGGGAACCAATCAATGAATTTAAATATAACTTTTTTCTTTAGTAAAAACAAAATATAAATTAAGAAAAATTGTATACTTATTTAAAGGTGATAATATGTTATTATTATTAATAACCAAGTTAATTTTTAAAATAATAGGTGGTTTTATAGTTAGTTCAAATATTAATTTTACTACTTACTTCCGCTATTTCCACACTAAAAAGTAAAAAGGATAAAAATATCGATAGGTACAAGTAATTATTTCGGACAAAAGTGTTGAAAGTATCAGAATTACAACCTAGGAATTTTTACTAGCATCAGAAAATACATAATTATGCATAGTAACTGCGCACAAATAAAATAAATTTTCCAAAATACTAATTTATCCAGATTTTGCAGAAAGACAATTTTTTAAAATATTTAACAAATGAGCATTACAAAATCGAAAAAGCAAAGCATAAAGGTACCTCTTAACAAATAGTCAGTCGACTGCACAATTAAAAATATTCAATATTATTCAAACAGTGTCGCGAAGAGGAAGTCGCCGTCACGCGGTACCCTAACGAGACGGAATTAAATACGAATGTACATATTAGACCGACCCGACTCCGCTTACAAGTTTTAGTAATTTTTCCTTTATTCATTCGACGCGCCTTCTCGGAACGTCACCCAATGTGACGCGATTCCTGATTAGTCCCGACGCGGTGCCTCGAATATCATATAATATTATAAATGTGAATGTAAGTTTGTATGTTACACTTTTACGCCAAAACTGCTCTAACGATTATTATAAAACTTGGTATATATATATTCTTAGAGATATTAAAAAGGACATAGGCTACTTTTTATTTAACTTTTTTTTTATTCGTGATTTCGCGGGCGAAGCCGCAAGGGATCGCTAGTAACATATAAAATAACATTTCCACAGCAGGAAAGGACACAAGAGCGCCGATGATTGTACACATCGCCATATCCTTTATTTGTTTGCTCTACACGGATCAAAGAACACGTCGATGAAAAGAATCAAAGCTCCAGAATTTTGTAGATATTGAATGACCTTTACGCTTCCGAACGTTAAATATAACTCCAGTCGTTTTACGGAAGTAATAAATCTATTTAATTAGTCAATTTAGGTTTCCAGTTAAAACTTTGATTGGGCTGAAGATGGGATTAAGATTCAAGAAGGGACGAACTAAGAATGTCTAATCAATCGTGAATACGTAAGTGTGGAAGTAGTTGCCTGGTTGGTACTGGCCAGCTACATGAGAGAATTTGATCGATGTCTCGGATACATACTCGTAGGTTGGAGATAATAAAAGGATGTGGTAGCTATTTACCATAATGTGTGCTTCAAGGAATTGAATAGATACGTAAATGGTAAGCAACAATGTAATGTCGCCGTGACAAGAATACTTTTGTAAACGTAATTTTTTAGCTAAAAAGATATTTAGATATTTCTTTTTACATTTTGAAAATTACACCACACTTAGAAAATATAAATACATAGAAAACGTTTTAAAACCTCTTCAAAAATCTCAAGCAATCTGACCACTAAGCTATACGATTTTATCAAGCTACCTCGAAATTCTAGACAGAGAGACAAAATATAGACATTTCTCTACGTTCTATAGAAACAAAAGATTAAACCGGTCTCTCTACCAAGCAATAATTTTTTAAGCAAGTTAAGAATTAAGTTTACATTGCATACAAATATTGAACGTAGTAACTTTCATTTAAACCCATTCTTCAAAAAATTCTCCACACAGCGAAGTGACGAAATTCGTGAAAGGAAACCTATTCCTTTCAAAATGCTTCACTTACAAAATACACAATACTTCCCATACGTATATAAAACGACTTACCTTCTCGCAAACGCTTCGGCACGTCCCCGAGGCTTCATTGCAGCACGCCGATATATCTGAAATGAAAAATGTTCACAATAAGTGGAATCGAACGTAGTACTACGTAGTGAAGTGAAAGCAACAGCTGGACTCGCCACAATAAAGTGTCGGCGACAGTTACGTATGGCGGTGTGTGCTTTTGATCTATTCCGTAAAAGCGGGGCGTTGAGCTGACAAANTATAACTCCAGTCGTTTTACGGAAGTAATAAATCTATTTAATTAGTCAATTTAGGTTTCCAGTTAAAACTTTGATTGGGCTGAAGATGGGATTAAGATTCAAGAAGGGACGAACTAAGAATGTCTAATCGATCGTGAATACGTAAGTGTGGAGGTAGTTGCCTGGTTGGTACTGGCCAGCTACATGAGAGAATTTGATCGATGTCTCGGATACATACTGGTAGGTTCAAGATAATAAAAGGATGTGGTAGCTATTTACCATAATGTGTGCTTCAAGGAATTGAATAGATACGTAAATGGTAAGCAACAATGTAATGTCGCCGTGACAAGAATATTTTTGTAAACGTAATTTTTAGCTAAAAAGATATTTAGGTATGAATGAATACTTAGAAAACGTTATAAAATCTTTACACAGCGAGAATTGAATACCTCTTCAAAATCCTCAAGCAATCTGACCACTAAGCTATACGATTTTATCAAGCTACCTCGAAATTCTAGGCAGAGAGACAAAATATAGACATTTCTTTACGTTCTATAGAAACAGAGAGACTGGCTCTGCCTATAAAGCAATATTTTTTTAAGCAAGTTAAGAATTAAGTTTACGTTGCATACAAATATTGAACGTAGTAACTTTCATTTAAACCCATTCTTCAAAAAATTCTCCACACAGCGAAGTGACGAAATTCGTGAAAGGAAACCTATTCCTTTCAAAATGCTTCACTTACAAAATACACAATACTTCCCACACGTATATAAAACGACTTACCTTCTCGCAAACGCTACGGCACGTCCCCGAGGCTTCATTGCAGCACGCCGATATATCTGAAATGAAAAATGTTCACAATAAGTGGAATCGAACGTAGTACTACGTAGTGAAGTGAGAGCAACAGCTGGACTCGCCACAATAAAGCGTCGGCGACAGTTACGTATGGCGGTGTGTGCTTTTGATCTATTCTGTAAAAGCGGGGCGTTGAGCTGACAAAAGTGATTCGAATTAAAGAGAAATATGTCACTTATTAAAAACACTACACCCATTAGGCCAAATAATCGAAATTAAATATATAATGTTTTCACTTCTTCGCTCTGGTAACGAAACAAAGCGCGACCTTGAGCTCTGCCACTCAACAAGCGATGTCTTTAGAATTCGGCGGAAAGTGGGCCACGGAAGTGCCTCATTGGGAACGGAGAGTCTCAACACTACGTTACTAGGTTCCCTCTTCATATTCTGCTATGTGAAGAATACAGCTTGAAACTAAAAAAAGTATGAAAGATTGATGGGATCATTATAACATGGTTTTTAACTTAAAATCCACTTAAAATAAATTATAAAATTAACAATTTACTTAACTAATGTCAAGAAGACTAATCGACCATGGGATATCCTCCGCCATAGGCCCGCACCTATCCCATCTAATTTCATCACATACTTATATTTCATTTTTATGGGCGATTTTAAATTAATTTATATTATTTTTGATTACCCGAAATGTCATCACTATTATTTAAAGATTAAAGAATAGTTTAAATATATACAAAGCAGATGTATAATTTCCTGCGATACTATACTATAAATCGGCAGTCAAGTTGAAGTTTTAAAAATATAATTATTTCTAATGCAAAAATTAAAAACGACGAGGCCAAGCCAACTCTCTTTTGTGTATTCTGAAACTGTTGGCACTTATACTAAAAACTATTTAACAAATAAATAGATCAAACGAATGTTATAGCTGCTCTCATCCCAATTTATATGTATTTAGTTATTTTTCTAAAGTGATCACTAAAATAACAACATTAAACATGTTATATTTATTTGTTTTTTGTTATTTAAATATTACAAAAAAAATAAGGGTAAGGGCCAGTCGTGGCGCAAGGGCATAAGTGCGTGACTGAAAATTCGACTGGTTGTGGTTTCGATCTCCAAACGAGGAAATATTTATTAAAATATTTATTTTAATTTCCTCGCTCTAGTAACTCACTCATTCAACACGCAGTACCTCCAGAATTCGGCGGAGAATAAGAATGAAAGGAACGGAATGTTTTAATAGTAGGTTCCCTCTGCCTAATCTGCTTTGTGCGGTATATAGCATAAAGTTGATTATAAAATAAGGGTAAAGAAAATAACTAACAATATCAATATAATAGCGTTTATGAGATATAATGCGATCAATATTTATTATAAGAATTATAGAGAAATCGTAATATGTGACTTGACGGCTACTCTACTCTAGTGGTACCCTAGTGGTACCCTCCAGCCCGTTTTCAATAAAGCTAAAATTATAGGAAACAGCCCCCATAGATTGTAAAGGACAGGACAGTGATTACTGTAACTACTAGAGATGACCGAGTGATATTCTATAAAGTTGCTTACTATAAAGTATTTAGCTAATAGCAAGGCTTACCAGCTCGCTTCACATGCAAAATATTGATAATGGATTATTGAGAACAGGAAAATCCAAGTTTACTTTGAACTTTAAGTTGAAGATTGTTAGAGCTGTTTTCATTATGTTAATATTAAATGACGTTATTCTTATAATATAGACGTTAGGTGTATTAAAATCTATTTATGGTATGAATAATATGATGATACTGCTACAGTAAATGACATAGCAGAGTTTTTAATAGAAATATACTAACATTATGACTCTACCACAACCATATCAAAGTCAAAAGTCACTATACTAAAAATTCTAATTAATTTGTTTGTTATGAATGTAATATAAAGAAAAGATAAAACTATTGAAGCAATAAATTATTCTCATGCTTTACATTTCTTCACCATTGATAAAACTTCCGTTGTGATAAGAATGTTATCAGAAAACAAATGATTACGAAAGCTATGACTTCCATAATATTTGTTATTATGACGTAAGACATAGTATAATATACATAAATATTGTTAAAAAAGTAAAAATTCAATCAGCTTTATGTTGTATCCCTCACACAGCATGGTAGGCAGAGGGATCCTAGTGTCTTAACTCTCCGTTTCTCGACACCAGAGCGAAGAAATGAAAATATAAATTTGAATAAATATTTCATTTCCTGGAGTGGGGATTGAACCCACAACCAGTTGCATTTAGAGTCACTCTTTGTCCACGAATGGCCTCATTCAATCAGTATAATATATAATAATATACATATAATATTATATATTATAATATATGTGTCGTCCCGCCCCTGCTTTTCTCGACAGTACTATTGGTCGGTTAATAAGGCGGCCGCGTGACGATTACAATGTTTTAGCAAATCCCAAGGTATGCTAAGATATTTATAAATATAGCATTATCTTACGAAAATCCGTTCCATAATTCTTGAGATAAATTCGAAAACAGACTCAACGAAGCTAAGGATTTTGGTATAGAGTAAGTTAGTAGTACCATTGATAAATTGGGCGACCCCAGATATCAAGACATTGTGTGTTGAGTGGCGAAACTCAACGCCGCATGCTGTTTTAATAGAAAGGATGTTAAATGGCAATGTGATGAAGTGTTATTTATTAAACTAAAATAAATTATATTTTTCTTTAGTAATATGGTAAAATAATTATTAATGTTAAATTCGAAAACTCTAATGAATTTCTAACATCACGATTTTATAAATAAACATAAGTAACATATTAGAAGATGATTATAATTTTGAATTATTTGCATTTCCTTTTGTCTGTCGCGTCAAAGGTAAAAGAATGTTTAATTAAGACTGTGCAACATGACTGAGAAACTTTTCAATCTCTTAGCAAAAGTTCTTCTCTAGCAGAACTAACTATTTTAAGCATTTCCTATCGACGAATCTTAATGTCTCTAATAATAGACTATGAAAATAAAGAGATTCCTATTGATTGAGGAATAGAAAAATAAAATATATAATATTTTTGAAATGGTAACGGAGAACTTGTCAATATTTTGACGATATTTAGTAATTACTTACTATATCATGAATTAATATTTTAGTCTGCTCTTGTAATTGAATAAATATTATATTAATCGAAGCACTTAAAATCAGAATAAAATATAAAATCTGCTAAATAAATAAATTAAACTCTACAATCAATGTTAAAATTTTAATTTGTCAATAATATTATTTAAATATTTATAAGAAAGTAAAAGCCATGTGCTGACATAAAAAAACTTACCTTGAGCAATAACGCCAGACAATGTTAATAATACGGATATCAGAATAGTCCTCCACCATGCACCTTCTACCCTTATTCCCCTTCTGGTAGCCNCCAACATGAAAAACATATTAGAAGATTAATAAATATAAATAATTGTAAATATATAATATTATATTATAATATTATTTGCATTTTGTTTTGTCTCTCGCGTCAAAGGTAAAAGAATGTTTAATTAAGACTCTGTGCAAGATGACTGAGAAACTTTTCAATCTCTTAGCAAAAGTTCTTCTCTAGCAGAACTAACTATTTTAAGCATTTCTTATCGACGAATCTTAATGTCTCTAATAATAGACTATGAAAATAAAGAGATTCCTATTGAGGAATAGAAAAATAAAATATATAATATTTTTGAAATGGTAACGGAGAACTTGTCAATATTTTGACGATATTTACTAATTACCTACTATATCATGAATTTTAATTAATTTTAGTCTGCTCTTGTAATTGAATAAATATTATATCAGTCGAAGCATTTGAAATCAGATTGTAAAATTTGCTGAAAATTATTCTCTACAATCAAAGTCAAATTTTAATTTGTCAGTAATATTATTTAAATATTTATAAGAAAGTGTATAGCCATGTCCTAACATAAATAACTTACCTTGAGCAATAACGCCAGTCAATGTTAATAATACGGATATCAGAATAGTCCTCCACCATGCACCTTCTACCCTTATTCCCCTTCTGGTAGCCATGATAACATTTCATCACTGCTCTAATATCACCTCGTAGCCATCTGAGAACAAATTAAAATAAATATATTTCGTATAAAGAACACACAATACAAATCTTACACGAATCTCACTTTACTTTAGCTATCTAATTTGAAGATGAAAAAAAATTATTTATCATACTTTTTATTAAATAAAAAATATATAAATGATCTTTATAATTAATATAATAGTGTCAAAGCTTAAACTTCGGCTATCCGTATCAATCTATAATTGATTGCTGGATGGAAAGAATGATGGTTATTAGGTGACAAATGACGTATGACGGTGACGGATAAATGGATAGAAACGTCTTGTTTCTATTGTATAGAAAAAAAATATTATATAAAGCCGAATATTGTATATAGAAAGCAGTTGTAAATAGTAATAAAAACTTTAACCCTTGTTTTCATAGATTGTTTTTTATTATTACAGCCCCTTTACAGGTTTTAAGGGAACCTTTCAGATTAGGGACCGCCTGGTTTACGTGAAAATCTACGGCCGTTAAGTATCGGCCTAACCACTATAAGCTTACGTCTCCTGCTGCTACTTCTCGATCAATACAAACGGATTAAATGGACCTAGTATAAAAAAGTGATAAAAAAGAATATAAGATATAGTAATTAACTTGAAAAAATACAGCAAACATATGTGCGTATTCGCTTAAATTATTTAAAAGTATTTAGAGCTCGTCGCAAATATTTCAAGGGTGTCTTTTAATTAAAATTTCCACGTAGATTATCACAACTAAGAGTTCTTGCCAAATTACACTGCATAACTAACTGTATTTAGGAGGAGAACATGTAAATTATTTCTAAAAAATATTTTAAAAAAAAATCAGCTTCACGCTGTATCTCGCACATAGCAGGGTACGCAGAGGGAACCTAGTGGTAAGACAATCCGTTCCCCACTTTCCCCATTGCGTGTCGAGTGGCAGAACTCAACGCCGCGCTTTGCCTCGAAAAATGGAAATATAAACTCAAATAAATATTTCACTTCCTCGAGTGGGGATCGAACCCACAACCGTCGCGTTAAGCCACACTCTTGTGCCGCTGCGCCATAACAGTCTCTAATATAAATACGAAAATAAAAACAGTAATGAACGAGAAAAAAATAGCAAACTTTAATCGCAACTATGAAAGCTCAGTTTGTTAACTAGTTCAAACAATCTTTAATTGCCTTCTACTTTTAAACAGTAATAAAGATATCAAAGGCGGCAGGCGGCAAGCAGTTGTGAAATTATATTTTAACTCCTACGTTACTTCTGTTTATATTAATCCTATTTATTAAACGTCTTGAATAAATTATAAGTTAAATTATTTAAAGGAAACGACAATAATGGTGTTAAAAATGTATATGTTATACTTATTTACTTTTATTTCGATAATTTAAATTTCTATAATGTTCACCCGTTTTTTATAAAAAATAACGAAAATATATATGGACCGTTATATGTATGACATGGTAGCGAAACCCTATTAAAAGCAATATAAAGATATACATATGATCATAATATATTGGCTGCTTTTTTTTCCTTTCCTTATAAGTTTAAAAAAATATCGATAAATGCATAAAATTAAAGCAACATGCTTAATTAAAAAGAAGAAAAAAAATAAAAATTAATTAAAGCAACGTGCTTTAAATTTATAGTATAAATGAAATTAATAAGAAGGACTAGTCAAAAGCCTATCGACAGAAATGTTACATTTTCATCAGTTCAGTGTCCAAAAAATATCTAAAAAATTTTTAATGGTGTTAATTTTTTTTATTTATGAAATTAAAAAGTTATTACTATACCAAGTAGAAAGTACTTGCCACATACCTATCATATTATTATTTTATTTGAAAAAATGGACCTAGTTAAATTGACAGCGATTGATTGTTAACGCTACGATTGAGAGCTCGACCTCCACTCGGGAAAATAAATTATTTTCAATTCTTCTTTCGGCAAGACAAAGATAACAACTCTCGACTTCGGGTGGTAATTGGAAAAACAGGGTATCTTGACTTAGCAGATATCTAAATTATTGTATTATTATAGGTATAATCAACACATATTAATATATAATATATAAATCTATCTAAAAAAATAACAATAAATTTAAAATCAACAAAACTTTAGCCATAAATCGAAAAGGACAAAAAAGTACACAGCTTGTTTGGTAACTCTACAAAAGTACGGAAATTGCGCTACGCTTTCCTCAAAAGTTTACACATAAACACCGCGTGGTGTGAGCTTTCATAAACACACTTGTAAATAATAAAAGTACGCGAATAAAAAGGAGAATCTCTTATTGACTTGAAAAGAAAATTTTCCATATAAATCAAAATGGACAATAGCTAAGGGAAGTTGAAATTCATCGAAAATAAGGGTTCCGACGAATTGAGTTATTCCTTTCTAATTGAATAATTCCTATTGTTGAATAATTCTTTTTCTACATGAAGGAATACTATATACTAATTCACGTGACATTCTTTTTCTTAATTGTAATTATTCGTTTTTATTTGTATTTAATATTTTATTAAACTATTCTATTATTAGTCACAACTAAATAAAAGTTAAAAGCTTTTAATTTGAAACCTTAATTTTAACTTGAACGACTTTAACTTTGAAACGTTAATGTCAATGAGTACGTATGTAAAAGAAACATTTTTCAAAGTTCTTTGTTCAAATAAATGCGTACACTAATAACTTCTTATACTTAATTAAAAAAAATTAAAAACCAAAAATATAATATTGTATTTAAATATAAATTTTACATTATATAATAATTGAATTAAATTTATTTAACGTATCTGTAAATTATGTTAGAAATAACATTCATAGTTTTGGTATTTCTAATATCTTAGTTATTTTTGGCTGCCCTCATCTCAAACACTCAAACAATATATCACTTTAAAGCACGCACCCGGGCATTTCTTATCTTTATTATTTACTTACCTATAGTTTTCTTATAACTCCTCTAAAATGAACAAATTATATAACATTCACAACACAAGAACTAAAAAAATATATAAAAATCCACTGTTATCTATTTTAAAATAAAAATTACACAAACTTTTACGTTCCCAAAACAAATAATAATTAACCTGTAAAATGTCAACGGCGTTCGCGGTCTTTTTGTGACGTCAGAGCACCACCTCTCCCACAACCATACTCGCGCCAAATTGACGCGTTACTAAATAGACCGGCATAAATTCATTCAACTTCAGGCACCAGATGCTGTTCTTGTCTAGCAAAGGCATTTTTCTATGTTGCTATCCCGCTCTAGGGCTTCCGCTTGATGAACCCTATTGAGCTCGTTAGTCATTAATTAATTCTGCATAAGAAAATTACTTTTAATTTAAACTGTGCACAGATGTTGTCTTTTGGGCTATCAGTGAAGTGTTAAAATATTTGCGGACTATAAATATAAAAATCATGTGTGGTCTTGACTTTGATAAATAACAATATTAATGTAAGCTTAATAACTTTGAAGTCAGTTTGTTCTTTTGTTTTTTTTTATTTTATTTTTTTTATTTTGATTAATTTGTTGGTTAAGGAAAAAATATAAATTAAATTGTTATAATAAAATAAACAACGACGTTCTTATTCATTAAAAGCTGTATAAAAATTTGCTATTACGTTAAAAATTAAAAATATAAAAAAATGACATCTTAACTTTTTGACATATTATGTCCAACGCAAAAAGTTTTCACGACAATAATCAGAAACATCGTAAATGGCGAAAGAGGAGTATTTTAAGTTAAATCGCCTATCAATTACATCAGACGAACTCGCTACCAAGAACCGATACGAAGTTTTCCGAAGCAAAGTGAAATTTATAGTTTTCCAAGTTGGACGGCGCGGCGGGCGGCACACTGCGCCCGTACAGTGTGTCTTTATTACGTGTAAATACCTGAAACTAATGTATGTATATACGTATATTACTTCTATTTACTACTTCTCGCTGGTTCTTTTGTAGACGCCTTTTACATAACGTGGTCTTATTAAATTTTAATGACTGCTAAACCTATTTCTCTTTGAAATTAAAATCTTTTTTATTAAATAAAAGCAGGAAAATATTCTGAAAAGCAATTCAGAAACTAAGTTATAGAAATTTAGAAAAGCGTTTTTTAATCTTTCTAAGCATTTTTTTTATATTGCTTATAAATGCTTATCTTATCTTATATAGATGTAAACAGATCTTGTTGTTGATTAATATATCAGTATGAATTTAACTATTTAACTATATATATTATATATACATATTATTATTTCCCAGGGGTAATCAAAATGAAATACAATGTCGCACGGTTTACGATTTGAGATATTAAAATATGTGTATGTATACATGTATTTTTTGTCAGATTCACACAGTATCCCACAAATTGCAAAGTAGGCAGAGGGAACCTAGTCTCACTCACACTCAATTCCCCCACTTTCCTCCGAATTTTTGAGGCGTTGCGTGTTGAGTGGCAGAACTTATATAACAATGTATGAAAGAAGAATAATATTTAAAATATAATATTTTCAAAAGTCTATCTATTCTAAAGAAACTAACAGACTATTTCAATGAAGTTTAAAGTGAATCTTGTTAGCGTGGGTCAGCTACCTGCAGGACGTCAAGTGCTTTGTCGTGAGACATACTGCTCAAGCATGGCTCTTTACACCACACTTGAAAGACATTTTGTTTACTTTTGGTCTTAAAAGTAACTTCTTTTAAGTTATATTATGGTAAAATTATTTATTTACAGTTAAATATAGTGTAGATAAAAATGTCAGTGTCTTTTAGTACTATATTCCACTATTAGTATTATATCCACTCAGGAGAGTGGAGCAAATTAAACATTAAAATTAAACCCACAGTTACCCATGTCCAATTTTCAAGGCATTGCGTGTTGAATGGCGCAACTCAACGCTGCGCCTTGTCTTGTTAGTTGTTATCAGAGGAAGGAAATGATNGCGAAAGAGGAGTATTTTAAGTTAAATCGCCTATCAATTACATCAGACGAACTCGCTACCAAGAACCGATACGAAGTTTTCCGAAGCAAAGTGAAATTTATAGTTTGCCAAGTTGGACGGCGCGGCGGGCGGCACACTGCGCCCGTACAATGTGTCTTTATTACGTGTAAATACCTGAAACTAATGTATGTATATACGTATATTACTTCTATTTACTACTTCTCGCTGGTTCTTTTGCAGACGCCTTTTTACATAACGTGGTCTTATTAAATTTTAATGACTGCTAAACCTATTTCTCTTTGAAATAAAAATCTTTTTTATTAAATAAAAGCAAGAAAATATTCTGAAAAGCAATTCAGAAACTAAGTTATAGAAATTTAAATATAATTTATATAGAAAAATAAGAAAAAGCGTTTTTTAATCTTTCTAAGGAATTTCTTTTATATTACTTGTAATTGATAAATCTTATCTTATATTGATGTTAACAGATCTTGTTGTTGATTAATATATCAGTATGAATTTAACTTTCTCTTAAAAGCTGTATGTAAGCTGGGAAGTAATATATTCATATATATAGATACATATTATTATTTCCCAGGGGTAATCAAAATGAAATACAATGTCGCACGGCTTACGTTTTTAGATATTACTATAGAAACATGTATTTTTTGTCAGTTTCACGCTGTATTCCACATATTGCAGAGGGAACCTAGTCTTAAGATACTCAGTTCCCCCACTTTCCGCCGAATTTTTGAAGCGTTGCGTGTTGAGTGGCAGAACTTATATAACAATGTATGAAAGACGAATAATATATAAAATATAAAATTTTCAAGAGTCTATCTATTCTAAAGAAACTAACAGACTATTTCAATTAAGTTTAAAGTGAATCTTGTTAGCGTGGGTCAGCTACCTGCAGGACGTCAAGTGCTTTGTCGTGAGACATACTGCTCAAGCATGGCTCTTTACACCACACTTGAAAGACATTTTGTTTACTTTTGGTCTTAAAAGTAACTTCTTTTAAGTTATATTATGGTAAAATTATTTATTTACAGTTAAATATAGTGTAGATAAAAATGTCAGTGTCTTTTAGTACTATATTCCACTATTAGTATTATATCCACTCAGGAGAGTGGAGCAAATTAAACATTAAAATTAAACCCACAGTTACCCATGTCCAATTTTCAAGGCATTGCGTGTTGAATGGCGCAACTCAACGCTGCGCCTTGTCTTGTTAGTTGTTATCAGAGGAAGGAAATGATAATAACACATTCAGGTCTTATTTGAAATTAAAAGCTTTACAATTATAAAATATACTTTTATTATCCAAGAGAACTTTATATTTTGAAATATAAAGCGTGAAGCTGATAAAGCGTCCAGTCGTGCAAAACAGGTTGTGATTTCGATTCCCACTCGAGATATTAAAATATCTATTTTTTTTAAGTCTCAGCTCTGGTATCGAGGCAAAGCGCGGCGTTGAGTTCCGTCATTCAACACACAATGCCTAAAAAAATACGACAAAAAGAGAAGAGCGGAGTGTCTTAACACTTGGCTTCCTCTGCCTACCCTGCTCTGCCTAACGTGTGAGATAGAGCGTGGAGCTGAAAGAAAAAAAAATCTTTCTCTTATTTACGGTCATCATAAGCCTTTTAAGATTTTTTAATTTAATTTTATAAGCCTTTTTAACGACCATATTACCATTGAATTACTTTCAGTTTACCTAAAAAAAGAACAATTTTACCACTCGTGTATTAAATAGATATATCCACAAACATTGTGGACATTTTGTGTTAGACCCTTTACCATATGCCGCCCTTTTACGTTCCATAAAAATCAAATAAAGTATAATAGCAGTTTAATTTAATATCTTAAGTCGAAACATATTAGCCTATTTATCTTCGCCGGAGCATTTTCAGCGCAGTAAAAGTTACATTTATGTAAAAATATACGGCATATAACGGCGGTACGACATTGACGGATGGGCTCGTTCCAACATATTTAGCTGGCTTTCCTTTTTGATCGTTGTTTAATAAAAACCGATACATATTTTATAAAAGATAAAGATAAGATGTTTTGGACTTAGTTCTAGGGACGTAGGGCAGAATAATCTGTGCCCACCCCAAAAAAATTTACTATTACTAAAAAAAACAACATTTACACGATCATATCTCAAATTCAAATATAAAGTCGAGCCCAAGAAAATACATATATATAGATATGCCCATGCTTAGTTCTAAGCAATTACATACTTCCATCCCAAAAATAATTTTAATACTTTTGCCTATTGATGTTATCTCTATTGATGTCTAAAATCTTTAAAGATATAGGGACTCGTTAACGAGGTGGCGCCATTGGTTTATGTCTTTTAAGTCACGGCCTTATTGATTATTTAGTATACACAAACTACGAACATTTATATACATTATAACAATACAATTTAAAAAGAAAAATTAAACAATATATACAAAAAAAACTATATCTAATAACTAATAATGAGTAAAAATAAATATTTGTTAATACATAAAACAGAATGGGCTCGTATGAAAAATCAAGAGGATACTCGTAACTATGAACGGCCAAATACGAACAAAGAAGATTATATTAAATCTCTACACGAACAATCGCAAAATTGGATAAAAAACTGGCCAGACACTGTACAGGCAAGCTTCATTAGTATAAATCGAATTCTAAAGTTGCACTCATTTAATTTTCCTTAATTCTAAGTAATTGTTATATTTACTATCATTGTGCAATGGTTGTCCCATTTTTGTTTGCTTACGTAATCTCGTTAGTTCTGGGTTCATTTCACATGACAAACAGCGATATCTGTCTCAGCTTTTTTTCAGCTTCACGCTTTATCCCGTATATACCAGGATAGGATGAGGGAACCTTGGTTAAGACACTCCGTCTCCCATTAGGACGCTTCTACTCAGCACTTTCCGCCGAAATCTTTAATTCATTGCGTGTTGAGTGATGAAACTTCACGGGAGCTTTGCCGCGATACGAGAGCAATGAAATGAAAATATTAAATTTATTCACCCGAGTAGGAATCGAACCCACGGCCTACAAACCCACAAACGTCGCGTTAAGAATCGCACGCTTGTACGAGTACCTTTGCGCTACGGCGGCCACAATCAATGTCTCAAACGTGGACAGAAAATGGAATTCGTATCTTGTAACTTGGCCCCTTGCTATATGGAAAACACGAGAAGCTAAAAAATACATACGAAAATGAAAATCAATGTAGAAACTTAAGTTATTGTTAAAAATGTTTTTATTGAACTACATGTTTTATTTGGATATACACAAATATAATACTTAAATAAACATATTTAAAAATACCTCTATTTAAAGGGACACATAAGTCAACTAGAGAAACAGAATAAAGCTGAAAAACTTAAGCTTATAGAATCAGTAAAAGAGTATATTTCGAAAGATAAACATAAAAAAAGGAATATGGAGTGCATTAAAAAAGCGAAGGAATTAATATTTGATGACAGTTCTTATGGCCGGCAATTACTAAGGTAAACAAATACTATAGACGCGACAGGTTGTCAGTTCGATTCCTACTCGAGGAAATGAATTATTTACATAATATTTTCATTTCCTCGCTCTTGTATCGAAGCAACGCGCGGCGCTTAGATCTGGCAACACTCCCTGCTCCCAGAATTCGGTGAAAAATAGGGAACAACATGTAGTAACACTAGGCTCCTTAGCCTATCCTGCTGTGTGCGGGATACAGTGTGATGCTAAAATAAATTAAGGTAAATGACGAGAAAGGATAACCAGCGTATAACTTGCTATAATAATAATTAATTAATAATTGATTACGTCAACCATTGCTCATTTGTTATTTATCGCATTGATGAGTATGAATAATGTAGGTAAACTAATATATAAATCATATTTCATAGGTAGCTGTCATAAATATATTAAGTTTTTTTTTAGAGGCCAATTGTGGCGCGCCGCGACGGTTGTGGTTTCGAACCCCACTCGAGGCAATGAATTATTATTTATTAATATTTTCATTTCTTCGCTCCGGCACCAAGGCCAGCGTTTACTTCCGCCATCCAATGACTCAAAAATTCAGTGAGAATTCAGATACAGTGTGAAGCTAATTTGATTTTGATTCATAGTATATGTATATGCTATCATATATAGATGGAGTTTTCTTTTTTTAATAACACTTACCATATTAATTACAAAACAGCGCGCTTTTGGCATCTAAAACGTTAGAAGAACGAGATGAACAAATAAAATTTCAAAATAAAATAAAACACGAAGAAAATATCTTACGAAACAACGAACCAAAGTCGTCGTCTCTACAAAATGCGAATGAAATGGAAATAAATGAAAAAAAGATAAAGGTATATCAAAAACAGAACGCGTTCGAAATGGCGCATGCAAATAAGACAATGTGAGTTATTGTAATTTTATTTAAGACGTGTTTTACTAAAATTATAGTACCGAATATCATGGTAGTGGTAGTGATGTCGAAAAATGTTTCCTATGTATTTATTTTTGAAAAACTAACATATAAACTACAAAACTTTTTAAACAATCTTACATAGGTTAGATTTGCAAAAGAAAAAGAAATTATTGGAAAAAAAACAAGCAAAACAAGACCAAAATTATGAGGACCTAATGAATGAGTTACTAATTGAAGAAGAGAAGAAAATTATGGTAAAATATCTTCATTTATGTTTATATTATATTTTATTTCATATATAGGTGATACGATCATAAATATAATAATATATCCATTTTATTTATAACTAGTGGACCCGGACGCGGCTACGCCTGCTTGAACTATAGTGACATCTCCTTAATTTTAGAATGTTATATAGTAAACTATAATTTCAATCTAGATAAAATGCTAAAAGTGACTATTATATTCAAATTAGAAATAAGTATTTTAATATATTAGTATATATGTATAATGTAATGTTATATAGCCTATAGCACTTCTGGAGAATGCAGCTTTCATACAAAACAAAAACATAGTAAATCGGACCCGTAGATCCAGAGATCTTAGTTTCAAACAAACAAACAAACAAACAAACAAACTCTTCCGCTTTATTATATTAGTATAGATAGATAGTATAGATTATATTTATATAGGTAATTGGTGATATTGTTGCAATGGCTAATAACATCACTAAACACTCACAGAACACTCACAGAACTCGTAATTAAATATGTCACTTTAATTATCTTAATATATTCTAAATCTTAGTAATATTTTTTCTTGCAAGATTCGATTATTAGATATTAAATATCAGCTTCACGCTGTATCCCGCACGCTGCAGGGTAGGCAGAGGGAAGCTAGTATTAAAACACTCCCTTATCCACTTTCCGTCAATTTTTTCGCGGCAATGAGTGGCGGAACTTAACGCCGGGATTTTGTCTGGGTGCTAGAATGAAGAAATGAAAGTGGATCGAACCCACAACCGTCGCACCCTTGTGCCCCTGCGCCGGTTTGCGGCGGTTCTTAGATATACATATAATACAAAATATCCCTTAATCAAAATAGTATCATCTAAGCAATACATATAAAACTGTATGCCGGTTATATAGGTAGTATTGCCGGTAGTATTAAAGTAATTTTTTAGATGGAGAACATAATATTGCACAAAGAAAGCGTAAAAGAATATGAAAGTAGAAATAAAAAAATAAAAGAATTAAAAGCTTTAACGGAAAAGGAGGACGAGAGAAAACGCGCTATCTGGCAGAATTACCAGGAGAGAGTGAATTATAAGAATCAAATTATTTTTGATCAGGTAAAATGAAAAAACTCACATTTTAATTTTTAAAAATCTGGGATAGGCAGAAGATTATACTGGGGTGGGCACGGCTCACCCGACTCCCTTCTTTCTACGCATATGCAAGTTAATTTTTCAAAATTTGTACGGGAACGAGCCGAGATTTATAATGTTTCGTATAAAATTGTGTTGTATTTAGGTAAATATAAATTATGTTTAGAAAAAAAGCAAGAGTTTTCGACCTAAGCAAAAGTTATGCGTATAAACGTATAAACTTTTGTCGACTCTAACAGAGTTACTCATAGATACAGCTGGAACTACTGCACAAAGAATATATTATAAAATTATATATTAGTATGTATGTACATACGTTGAATAAGATATTTTATTAAATAATTAATAATTCAAAATATATTCATATTTTTAGATGCATAAAAATAAAGCAAATCTTCTACAGTACCGAAAAGTTTATGAAAATATAAAAAATCTAAATGAAGAGAAAGAGAAAATGTACAACGATTTTGTAGACAAGGGCATCGAACTTTTGCAAGAGAGGTACCGGAGTCCCTACCTAATTATGATATACTGAGTTGTAATTGGCTTAGAACCTAATGTTTTATTTTAAAAATTATTGTTACGTAAAATTTTAGGTTTTATTAGATAATAGTACAAAACATGTTTTCAATTAAAAGTTTTTCTATTGCTGTTCGCTGTAAACATAGTCTGTAAATTTTATTTAAAGATTAAAACTAGAAGAAGAAAAAGAAATTAATAATAAAACGTCGCAGTGCAACATAAGGAAATTACTGGATGAAGAAAATAAAATATTAGCTAAAGTCAACAATAAAATATCTTCAAAAAAGAAAGTTATTTGCAAATGCCATAGACAAGCGTTAATTGACAAAGAATCTTTTAAAACAAAAAGGAAAAATGGTATTTTGTTAAATTATGAAATTTCTTTTTTATCTAACTTTTATTTAACTAACTGAGTTAATTTATATTTATTTTGTAGACACAAGTGGTCCATTATTTTTGAAAGTTGAAAATATATTATTGAAAAATCTTTCAAAGCCTGAAAAAAAAACTTCTAAGAACTCGTTGCAAAATTCGCATGCGTACTTTGCAGAGCGCGCAACGGACACTCTACAACAATGTCGTTACAAAAATATGGCGCTTAACATCCTCCATGTGAGTAATACTTTAATCTTTTAACCGATCCAGTGCTGGTGACGCGCCTGGCGCAGTGGCGCATCATGCAGCAATTTGCTAAACAGCGCCAATGCGAAGACTGGTACGTCATGAACCTATTTCGTATTAAATTTTAACTATTTTTTTTATTATATGCTAACGTTTTAAGAGAGAATTGCACAAACTAATCCCACAGATCTGGAGTAAAACATTTATGCCAGAAGAATGGAGTCGAACTGAAATCGGCATCCCATCAAAATTAATATCTCTAACTACAATAACTCTCTTGTCTACTTTCCAATATGGCCAAAAATGTGTCCGAGACGCAAAGATCGAAATCGCTGGCAACATCTTTTACAACTCAGCTCATGTGTAAGAGTATGCGGATGACGTGGATTTGATAGGAAGAACTCTGCCTACAGTCGAGACTGCTCACCATGCGCTGAAAAAGTCATCTGAGAAAGCCGGATTACAAGTAAACGCAGCGAAAAGAAGATATCTGAAAGAGTCAAAAGAACTACACATACCACCGTCCAATATAACCATTGACAATGGCACTCTTAATAGATTCAATGAATTCGTGTATCTCGGCACCTTAAAGTTTAAACAAAATTATTTAAATGTATATTTTCATTTCTTGTCTCCGGTATCAAGGTAAAGCGCGGCGTTGAGTTCTACAACTAAACACGCAATGCCTCCAGAATTCAGTTTCTAAAGTTTTTTTATTTATGACTTAGGATTTTATTTAAAGTTGTAGCTTAATAATGTACTATCAAATTAATAATCAGTAAATTAATACTCATATTATTGTTTTTATAGAATTACAGAAAAGAAAACCGTTTGGACGCTACATCGCTGCCAGTTGCTGATTTTTAAACATTTTTAGCAGGAACAGGAAATTCAGTGTTAAAACACTCAATTTCCTATTTTAAACATTTCTTAATGGATAAAAAAAGGTTTTGATTAAATTGGCAGTATAAATAAAACTATAATATCGACAATCATTATACTACATTTATTTACTCTAACTCTTATTTACAAAACCTGTCCTTATATCCCTTCTTGACACATTCCTGTTTACTACTGAGTTTATAGTTGAATAACAATAATATGAATTGGAATAGAGTATATTGTAGTATTATTAACATACAAAATAAATAACTTCAAGTAACAACAAAATAGTACAGTCGAACGATTAACTGATAAAAAAGATAATTCAACAAAAATTAAGAAACGCCAATTAAATAAGTAATATTATAAACACAGAGGAATAATTTAAAATCTTGTAATATTCAATATTAACATAGGGTTTTTACATTTTTAAAGTTGGCTAGAGAATATATTTTTTAAATAAAGTACATCCGACTGTACTTGGTGCATTTACTAAATTCAATGTTAAAATAAATGATTGAAGAGAGATAAAATTGAAAAATTTATTAACTAAGCTAAATCCCCAGTTACTTTTACATTATAAGTAATAATATTCATATGATACAAAAGTAACTGTGAATAACAATTTCACTTATAAATTAACACGAATACTCAACACGGATAAAATATTGATTTCTACACGATTTAATATATTTTAATCAGAAAAATCTATTATTCATTTATTTATTTAGCGTAAAAGCGTGTATTCGTGAATGTTTTTTGTCTAATTGTTTAGTACGGTGATTGTTTTTGCTTGAGTACTGCCTGTACGCATTTAGCCATGGTGGGGGAGGCGCGGCTGATGGAGTCCGTCATGAAATAGTCCTCTAGTTGTTTCAGTTGTACGTCCAACTTGCCTGACACTGGTTTTTGGAGGTTCTGAAAAAATATAGATAAATGTTATATTTCATGCTTAGTCGCGAATAGCAGGGTGGAAAGGATAATCTAATGTCAAGATATGCCAATCTCCATATTCCACGTGAACTCGAGACATTAACTGGCTGCTAGTGGAGTTTACAATTAATTAAAAATTTAAATTAGTCTTCTTTTTCCTTTTTCATTTATTTATTTTAAGTTAGAGAACAGTATTATAATATATTTGATGACAAAGTTGTGAACTAATAATTAACATATTTTAATATAATCAAAAAAAATGTAATTAGAATGAATTTTTGAATACAAGAAACCACAAACCTGAGCAAGAGCACGTGCTTGCGCAAAATAATTATTATCTTGCACTTCCCCATACGCCACGAGCGCCGGGCTGACCTCTGCGAGGCGGCCGCGCACCTCGTCCAACGAATCGTAAGGAAGACGAGCGCCCACTACTTCTGAGAGGGCTCTGGAAAACAATATATTTTATAATTACGGGATATATAGCGAAAAAATACAACTTGAGACCTTTCCCCGCATAGATGGCCCATGCCTATCTATGCGAGGAATCTAGGGGGATAGCCATCTATCCCGCTACGCCATGATGGCCTCATAATTGTTACCATAGAAAATGATAAAACCACAGTAAATATAAAAAAAATCGCAAAACTATTTACAGTCGCTCTGGTAACGTTGATTTCTGGCATTAAACACGGAATGACTCCAGAAAAATATGTTAAGCCAGTTAAGCTAAAAAAATATGATTACTATTCTTAGGTCAAATTGTTATGAAAGTCCTTAAAAATTATTGCTTTCAATAAAATTGCATAGTTTACGATATATTTTATAAGAAAAAAGGAGGTAGGGAACGTTATTCACTTGGGAAGAAAATTAACAAAAGTAAGAATAAGCCCAATATCAAAGTTACATAAAGTATATAAAAGCTTGCTAGCTATATAAGCCTCGGACTCTCACCTGATTATCTTCCAGTCTTCGCGCGCGCGGCCCGGCGGCGTGACGGCGGGCAGCGTCTGCTGCGCGCGCCCCTCCGCGTTCACGTACGTGGCGCGCTTCTCCGTGTACGCCGCGCCTGGCAGCACCACGTCCGCCATCGCTGCGCCCGCGTCGCCGTGGTGACCTGCGAATGAGGAATTCATAAACAATACTACCAGCAAGTGAACAATATTATATTGTCAATTGAATGTCATGCCGGATAGCTCCCAGTCTAACTATTCTCAGCAGAACTGCCTAAGGAGCCGATAGTGGATTTACGATCATTAGACGATGATCTTTTAGAGTTCCTTACTTTTCAAGAAATAAATTAATTTTTAACAAAAAGAAAAAGCGACTTCTAACAACGAACTAAATAGAAAAAAATATTTTTACAAAGATTTTATAATTTAGAAGTCGGTGCCAAGTAAAACAAACAGGCTTAGTAATTTGATATTGTAGTAAGATTGTTGTAGCATTAGCTTGACGGCCTCATGATTTCCGTATAATAAAAATCGTATTTCTACGTTTATTTAAAAAAGATTTATTGCAATTGCATATTCAACACCATAGCCCGACTCGCACTTGTCAGGTTTTTTGAACTCTAATAAGAATTGCATTAATACATTAAAGAATCATTAATAATCTAATCTAATTTAACGCTTTATCCCTAGCAGGTTAGTCAGAGAGAACGGAGCGCTAAACGCTACTGTAAAGAATCATTATTATGGATAAAATAACAAAACAAAATAATAGACGCAATAAAAAAACAGCAATTCACTCATACCTTGATAAATAACAAAACAGTCCTTAGGTAGTGCCTCTCTGGTCACGACCCCAGCGTCGGCCCCCAGCAGGTACACCACTTTGGGCCCATCCTGCAAGTGCTGCCCCACACCTGGCTTGTAGCCGATATCAAGCGCCGCCACCTGGGACGCTGTACGTTGGAGTACGTTAAGCACCTGGGAAATAGGAGTTGGAGATTGAAAGTAAGAAACCTTTATCTATAATTTTTTAAGAAATACATTTAAAACAATTCAAATTACCTTCCATTCTTTATCTTCCAGCTTATCCTGCAAACGTAGAGCCAGCTCCTGGGTGTAAGCTAACAAAGCTGGTCCTTCCGAAGACTTGAGCTGATCAGCACCAAGTATCACTATCGGGCGCTTGGCACTCTCCAATCTCTTGAGGACTTCGTGGGAGGAACTGCCTGTTGCCAGGTCCTTGACGATGGAGGCTGAGTCACCTACATGCTGTATTATTTATACATAGCTTTTAGCAATTATTTCACTATTTATCATTTAATACCGTATTATTCAATGACGTCATAATTAATTCCACAGGCCATAATATTGGCTTTTTATATGTAAACGTATCTATACTATACTTTATTATAACAATGAAAATATTTAAAACAACTAAATCAGCTTCACTCTGTATCCCGCGCTGAACAGGGTAGGCAGAGGGAACCTAATGTTAAGACACTCCGTTTCCCACTTTCTGCCGAATTCTGGAGGTATTGCATGTTGAGTGGCAGAACTCACCGCCGCGCTTTGCCTCGACACCAGAGCGAAGAAATGGAAATATAAATTTAAATACATATTTCATCTCCTCGAGAGGGGATCGAACCCACAACCAGTCGGTTTTACAGTCACACTATGTGCCCCTGAGCCACGACTAGCCTCAAACTACACTAAAACTACCAAATATATGTTAAGTTACCACAAACACAAATTTTATGAAGTAAAAATAATTCAACTTTCAAAATAAAAATAACTATGAGCAAAATGAGAGTATTGTACAACAATAAGTGCTGATCATAAACGTGATGGTTGTGCCACTCAAGGAAATGAATTGTTTTAATTTTCTCGCGCTGTTATAAATACAAAATTAGGCGGTGCATAATAAACGGAGTGCCTCAACACTAGGTTCCATCTGCTTACCCTGCTATATACAGAATCTAGGGTGATACTAAACATAAATCATAAATATAACTCACCATATATTCATATGTAAGGTCAACGTTAGGTCCCACGAGCGCCACATCAGTCTCCTTATGGACGAAGGCCTTACGAATACGCGCGTTTAGTAGGGGCGCCTCGAAGCGCACGTTGGTACCGATGAGCAACACGAAATCAGCTTCTTCCACATCTGATGGAGAAATTTAATTGTTATATTTTTATACTCTTTTAAGCTATTCCATTAACTATTCCACAGTAACAATAAAATAATATTTTAGAAAACGTACAAAAATTTTAACGTGGAAGGGCTCGGAAGAACCTTGGCAATCGCCCAAGGCCCCTTACAACCTGCTTGTTACAACTTATTTATATTATTCAAACAAGGTTCACTTCCCACTTCATATATTTTTTTAATAAATTAAGTACATAATAAATTATAAATTTTTCTATACAAAGAAAGAAAATAAGTTTATTTTTAAATTCTGGAAATGTTTGACTGGTAGTACTCTAATTTTATTGTAAGTTTTTCCCTGGTTTTGCAATGAACTGAATATTTTTTTCTGTACTATAATAACACAAAATAAATTGTTTTGTTGTATTCCATCACCTAAGTATAACGGTAATGCGGTCGTGTCTTAACACCTCTCCATTTCTCCCCTCCTCTCCCATCCTCTGTCTACACTGCTATATATGTAGAACAGTATGACATAGAAAAAAACAACTTTTAACTAAAAAAACCGTTTAGTAAAAGTTATTCCGTTAAGTCATTATAGTTATTCGAAGCTAACTTCATAATTTATTTTCAAAATTTACCAAAATAAAGCACTCACTGGCAATCTTAGTGTTCAACAAGTATGAAGACCGAAGATCTGTACCGGCACCCTCCAACGGGAAGTACTGTTCAGTACACGCATTCTCTGAGCCAAGACGGTTAATTAAATCCTTTAGGGCCACTAGGGATTCTGCATCCGCGAAATCACCTGCCACCACTAATAGCTGGAAAAATGAGGAATTATTTAAATAAATGAAAGTAAAGTGGCGCAAGGGTACAAGCGTGGGGCTGCTAATGCGACAGGTTGTGAATTCTAAATTCTAGAAATTCTAAGTCTAGAAATTAAAATATTTTCATTTCTTTGCTTTAGTAAGCAAAGGCAAAGTGCAGCCACTCAACACGCAATGCCTCCAAAATTCAGCGGAAAATGGGGAATGGAAGTATCTTAACACTAGATTCACAAGTTTCCTCTATCTAGCCTGCTATGTGCCGTAACAGCGTGAAGCTAAACACAAAGAAAGAAACTTATTACCAAAGACATTAAGCAGAAATGTTTATAAATGAGTCAGTGACCTTATCAAGATCAATGACGTCATCAAGGTCGATGACATCACGATTTACCTTGCCAGGGGGACAATCCCTGAGAGCCCTTGCAGCTGACACGATAGCATCCTCCCATTCTACGGGGGTCAGGTTCCCACGGCTGTCAGCTAACATTGGGGTAACAAGACGCTGGCGTTTGAGACCGTCGCATGCGAATCGAGATTTGTCAGACAACCATTCTTCGTTGATTTCCTTTAAATGTTATATTATTTTGGTATAGAAATGTTTACTATTCTATAAATATATAAAATCAAAATATTAATAGAATAAAACAATTATAAGATCAATACTATCGATCAATATAAATAAACGGCGTTGAGTTCTGCCACTCAACAGATTTGGCTCCAGTTTTCGGCAGAAAGTGAGGAACGGAGTGAAAAAATAAATAAGCTTTACTATTAGGAGATGTAAGATAGTATGATAGTAACAACGTTACTTCAGTTATATTATCAAATAATATTTAAATATTATGTATAATATTTTTATATATATAATAAAATTTACCTCGTTGGTTCTTGGTAGAATACGTAACACTTCGTTGGTGCGGGTAGCCACTACAATATTGCTGCCTAGTGGGTCCAACACATCTACCGAATCAATCTAAAAATATAATAGTACTAAAATGTCTGCAGTTATAGGGTTGTAAGAAGTACTAATTCTTTATTAATTATTTTATAATCATCTTCCAAAAATACGATATAAATTAATTCTAATTATGTCACAATGACTAATGTATTCAATATTAAAATCACAAGTCTGAGAAAAATTGCCTTTCAGACAAATTAATAAACAAATAATTATTACCATGAAAATACAAATGTTATGAGCTTAAAATTGCTGCAGAGTCAGCTAACAATGCTTGAGGATAGTATTTCAAATATATATTGATTTTCACATTAACATAATTATATAAACCACATAGTTATTAAATATTTTTTTGTAATTATTTATATGAGACAGCACTCACCCTCCTGGTCTCCCAGGGTCTAGCAGCGAAACTGTATGGCTTCGAAGTAAGAGCACCAACAGGGCAAAGATCAATAATGTTACCAGAAAGTTCAGATAGGAACATTTTCTCAACATATGTTCCAACCTACAATGATAAAATAAAGTTTTAAGTTAACTAAAGAATATTTAAGAAATAAATATATCAGGCAATAAATAGGTCTGCATGTAATTTTCAATAATAGAGAGAGAGTTAAGAAGTAAGTTTGTATGCCAAATACAAAGATTAGAGTTAAGACATACTGGTGAATGGTGACAAAGTAGTCATTATTGTGTTGTCAATGCAGGAGACACAGTTAGATTTTTATTTATTATTATTTATTTAATAGCTTCATGCTTCTTATCACATAGTAGGGTAAGCCAGGAGCGTTAAAACACTCCATTGCCACACACACCTTAAAAATCAAAATTTATTTTTTTACCTGCATATCAGTTCCTCTACCAGTAGTACCAAAGTCGTCTACTCCAGCAACCTCAGATGCAAACCTAATGCATCGAGTACAGTGAATGCACCGAGTCATAATAGTTTTAATTAATGGACCCACATCCTTGTCTTCTACAGCCCTATGTAATTGTTAAAAGTATGTATTAATATCTAAAGCAATTAAAAATGTTATATTATGTTCAGGTTTATTAGAGGTAAAATGAAGAAAATATGTTGCTAATATTTAAGACAGAAATAATGATAAAAAAAACATATATGACATACTAAATGTCTGTAAGTTTAGAGCAAAGTAAATATTTACCCATTTTATTTTAAGGAAATTAAATTATTTCATACCTTTTTCCAGAGAAATGGATATCTGTAAACCGACTCTTATCAGATCCAAATGCCATAGATTGATCTTGTAAGTCACACTCTCCTCCTTGGTCGCAAATAGGACAATCCAGTGGGTGGTTAACAAGAAGAAACTCCATAACACCTTCCCTAGCTTTTCTTGTGAGGTCTGAATTTGTTTTTACCCTCATACCCTTCATAACAGGCATGGCACATGCTGCTACAGGTTTAGGAGATTTCTCCACTTCAACCAGACACATTCTACAATTTCCAGCCACTGCTAATCTCTCATGATAACAGAATCGAGGAATCTCAACACCTACTTGAGCAGCTGCCTACCAATAAATAAAATTAAAGTAAATAATATATAACAGAAACTTAATAAATAACAATATTCACAAAAATTCAATAGAAAAATAATGTATTTTGTTATGACATACCTGCAATACTGTTGTACCAGGTAGAACATAAACAGGTTTATCATCTATAAAGACCTCAACCTTGTCAGGTTGCGCTGGGACTGCATCAGCAAGTTTACGTGCAGATAAAGGTGCCACTCGGCTTGGTGATAGCGCAAGCGCCCTTGTTAGCGGCTGGCGCAGCATTCTCTATATCAATTAAGACTCAAAATTTATAATTAACACTTACTCTATTCAAAGTTTAAGTTGTGGTATAAAATAATTAAGCCAAATGCCAACACAAAAAATATTTTACATAAGTTTTGCACTTAGAAAAACGAAATAATAAATGTAAACCTTCTTGTTATTATTACATAAGTAGGGTTGTCTAACCTAAATAAATATTGATCACATATATAAGTATTATAAAGTTTAGGAAAAACAATAAATATATTTAACAAAATACTTATAAATATATTAATGGCGTAGTAAAATAGAAAACGTACTTATAAAAAGTATTTCGAATCCGAAAAATTTTGTGACAGCTACAATCAAAAGCTGTCAGAGAATCAACGTCAAAAAAATGTCACTAAGGTGATGTCATTAAAGTTGCGTTCAAATTAAGCACAATATTTCTTTATTTGATTTTTAGATTAGTTCCACAATGCGGGTTATGTTGGAAGTTTAAAAAAAAATGTCCAGATCTATGGTTGTTTTTAATCTTTGCTCTCTTCCTTTCTCTTTCTGTCGTTCTCGTTCACTCAAATAAGGACGTGCGGTGTGGTAGGAACTTGTGCAAAAGATAGAATAGATTTTATAAAAAATGGCATTTGGAGACGTAAAATCTGCACAAGGCCTCGGCGAATTGAACAATTTTTTAGCTGAGAAAAGTTATGTGTCAGGGTATGTACCATTATTACTCAAATAGTTAAAAAGTAAAATATACCACGTCAACCGATGTTAACCTCTATTTATAGTAAAAGTGTTTTTCAGTTACTAACTGACTATAGTAATACCCACGACTTTGCTAATGCGATGTCAATAACAATGTTTCTCTTATCTGGTTTAGTTACACACCTTCTCAAGCCGATGTTCAAGTCTTTGAACAAGTAGGAAAAGCGCCGGCCGCCAGCTTACCACACGCCTTACGCTGGTATAACCACATCGCCTCCTACTCCCCTGCTGAACGTAAAGCATGGGTTGCAGGAGTGAGTCCACTTAAAGCCGGTGCACAGCCTACAGCTGCTGCACCAGCCAAGAAAGATGATGATGATGATGAAGTCGACCTCTTCGATTCAGATGAGGAAGAGGTTAGTATAAAAAACTCCTACATTTTTTAAATGTTTTTAATAAGTACTGTTCCATTTTTTTTTTAAATAAAATATAAATAAAGGTTGTTTATTTTTTATATTGCATATATGTTTATTTATATATTAACTTATTGTTATATAATATCTTTTTTTAATTGTTCAGGATGAGGAAGCAGCTAAAATCCGTGAGGAGCGTTTGCAGGCATATGCCAGCAAAAAGTCAAAGAAACCTGCCCTTATTGCTAAATCATCTATATTACTCGATGTCAAGCCTTGGGATGATGAGACAGACATGAGTGAAATGGAGAAACAGGTGCGCACTATTGAAATGGAAGGACTTCTGTGGGGAGCATCAAAACTTGTCCCAGTCGGTTATGGAATTAACAAACTCCAAATTATGTGCGTCATTGAGGACGACAAAGTCTCCGTTGACCTTCTTACAGAAAAAATTCAAGAATTTGAAGACTTTGTCCAATCTGTAGATATTGCTGCCTTCAACAAAATCTAAACAATGCCATCTTAATTTATCATCTTTTTCAATAAAATAACTTTCTTTACATATAATACTTTTATTATAATAACTACAAAATATTGGTTACAAAGCTTAATTAATTCTTTGTCTTATTGTTTTAAAGTGAACACTTAATATTACATTAAGAGTAAATATCAAAAAAGGTTTTGAATGTTAGATGAATTCAAATGAGATAACTCATTGAGTTCACCAATCACACTGTATTCCTATACCTTGCAGAAACTAGAGCCCCATACATTTATACACATATGCATAAAAATTCTCAAATATCTTTCAAAAATCACTACTTCATGACTAGTTCTGGTGTTTGTAGTGTGATTATTACTCATTCAACCTTCACATTTTGAGGAATATTCTCACCAACATGTGCTTGCAAAAACATCTTGGGAATGTCATTACCAAAGTATATCTTGTTGTTTAATGAAAGTGCTTCATATTTTTTTAAATCCAAGTATTCCTTTGTTAACAGCAATTTGTTAGCTTCGGCCTGTTTCTTCAAGTGGTAATATCCAGCTTCTGCTTTTGTATGTTCCTTAGCTTTGTGGATGCTATCTTCAATAAGCTCAATCTTTTGAAGAGATTCTTTTTCCATAATTTTTTGTTCATATTGAATTTTTGCAACATGAGCCTCTTTCTCAGCTTCTATTACTGCTTTCCTTCTAGCTGTCTCAGCTTCCTTTTCGACAACCTAAAATTTTAAAAATACATAAGTACTTGAAGCCATTGTAGCGCAGCGGCACAAAGGTGTGACTGTAGTGAAATATTTATTTACTTTTATATTTCCATTCTTCGCTCTGGCGTCAAGGCAATGCGCCATAGAGTTCTGCCACACAACACGCAATGCCTCTAGAATTCGGCAGAAAGTCAGGAATGGAGTGTCTTAACACTAGGTTCTCCGTCTACCCTGCTGTGTGCGGGATACAGTGTGAAGCTGAGTGTGTTCATAAGTAAACACAACAAGTTATAGGTTTGATTATCACTATTTTAATATTTAATTTCCTTGATTTAGTAATTAGGCAAAGCATTGAGTTCAGTCACTTAAAATGAATTGCGTCCAGATTTTGGTGGAAAGTGAGAAACTTATGAGAAAAGGAGTCTTAACATGAGTTTCCCAAAAAAGAAAACATTTAACTTATCATAGTTTTAAAAAATAATACAAATAACAAGATTATTACTTTCTGATGTTGTTCTGCTATGAGAAATTTAGATTTTTCAGCCTCCATAAGCTCATAATTTTTCCTGATTGCCTCAGGTATTTTTGGTTTTGTCACACGAACTCCTTTTACTTTAAGACCTGGTGCTAACTCATTCAAGTCATTTTGTAATGCCTGAAAATAAAATAAAAATTATAGGTACAGAACAATATTCCTTACTGTTCTTAGATTATGTCACTATAAATATGCCAGTTAAGCACAAATAATTTCGCCAGTATCACATTGTACAGGGAACACAAATGAAGAAAGATGTATAGTATATATAGAATACTAAATAAAAGTAATATTCAGAAAAATAGTCTTATGTTACATTTTACTCTGAAAATTATCATAGCACAGGGGGGCAATGTCTAAATGCAAAAGTAATATATAAACAGTGGGTTCAGTTTCCACTTCAGGAATTATTATTTTTGCTATTTTCAGTTGTCCAGTCTGGTAGAAAAGTGTAGTGGTTAGTTCTACCACTTGCCACAAAGTGGAGAAAAATGTTTCTCAACACTGGGCTCTCTCTGTCTACCCTGTTGTATTGGAAATGGAAATGAATTGGAATGAAGCTATTTTTACTTCATACATACTGTACTTAGATTTTCATCAATCTGGTCAAAGAGATCAATGTAAACTTCATGCAATGTGTGTGCACTGCAGAATTGATTCAACTCATGGTGTACTTTGTTAAATATCAATGTTTTGTCATAGTCAGCTGTGAAGTTTCTCACAACATCTAGAACTGAAAGTAAAGAAACCATATAATAAAATAATAGCTACAACTAAAAATATTTTAGGTTTATATAAATTTATAGTATTTACCACTTTGAGAATCTAGCTTATTGACAACTTCAATTCTTTCAAAATATATCATAACACCCCCACTTGTTCCACAGGGTACATTTTTCACTTCATCTGTCTGAAGAGTTGTCTGAACATGCAATGGATAAAATATTTAAAATTATAATGCAAAGTATTATTTAAGAAATTTTATATAAGTTTTAAGCACCTGAATAGCTTTGTAAGTAGTTACAACTGGAACCATCATGTGAAATCCAGGTTGACTTGTGACTGGCAGTAATGCACCACCCTAAGTGGCAATAAAAGTGTTAATAAAATTGCAAATTTATACACAATTGAAAATGAAAATACACAAACTAATTTATAATAGTATACTTACGCGATAATAAACTCCGACATAGCCTTCTTCCACTTTATGTAAAGAGAAGTGAACAAGTATTCCTAAAGTTAAAATAAAAATCGCCCAAAAAGAACTCTGATCGGCCATGCCTCTCCTACAAAAATCACAATATTTGTTATCTTAATTTCTTTGTTTACGGTTCAGTTATAAAATAAAATTATTTAGGTTTTAAGGATCCACCTCGGGCGTCCACCGCTTCCTACTGTTCGCGGTATGATGAAAATATATATTATAACTTTTCGTTAAATTTGTCTTCGACAAAATTTTGTCCTATAATAATAGCTTGTGATGAAAACGAAACAGAATTCAATATATTGATCACAATATAAGTAAATGAGACTGAAAATAAAAGCCTATAATTATTTTCATATAAAACTGTCAACCAGTAGAGTAAATTTAAGTCACAAATGACAATGTCATGCAAGCTACGTTTAAAAATACTGGTAAACAGTCAAGGAAAATAAAAAAAAATCGTTTATTTTCTTTAAAAAAAATTAAATATATTTTCGGATTCATTATGTTTAATTATATATATGTATATATAAGATAAAAGTAATTTATGACTGTAGTATGAATTTAAAGATATGTGGAGTGTATTTTCAGGCAAGCTGCACTGAGTTCTTAGCAATTGTTGTAGAATCTAATCGCTAAATGGCCTTAATATTGCGCTGGCCATGTTAATTTTTTTCTTCACCCTCTAACGATTCTTTTTTTTGAGGATTAAGTTTTCGTTCATATATCTTTGTCTTATTCTGTCATTAATCAATGTCCTCTTTGTTAATTATCATAATTTTTACTCGCGCCTTACTTAAATATAAGATGTCATCATTGTTGAATATAAACGTGATAGTGTTATTTCATTTTTTTATTAGAAACCTTTCTACTTATTTCAAAAACATATTAAACATAAAAGACGATGATTTTAAATTTCTAAACATTTTCTACGCTCTCTGTTTGGGTTATATTTATATCTGTAGATTGCCTTCTATATATTTAATATATTTTATTTTAATACTTACATATTTAAATTTAAAAAATACAAACCATATCCTTATCATTTACTATAGGTACATTAATAAAATTAAAAGGATAAATATTAAAAATGTATATTTCGACAAATTATGTTATCAATTGCTACATCAAACAAATAATTTTAGGTTTTACTATTAGTCCACCTCAGGATTTATAGATAGCTCTTCTATGGTAATATTACTTTGGCATGATTTTCCATCGGCATAAATTCCATCTAACGTTTTTGCTATAACTTGTTTGAGCGCTCTGTATTCTTCTAAAGCTTTTGCACACAATTCACCTTCAGGAGAATTTCCTGGTTCCAGCAATAACATTTCAAGAGCTCTCTTTAAATGTCTTTCTGCATTTAGCAATTCATCCTAAAAGAATGATATTATGATTATTTTCTAGTTCATGCTGTAGCAGGGTAGGCAGAGGGAGCCTAGTGTTAACACACTCCGCTCCTCACTCTCCGCCACGTTTCACCTCGACACCAGAGCGAAGAAATGAAAATGTTAAATATTTAATTTCCTCGAACAACAGGAATCTTTGATAAAAATATTTATATTTAATATGAACTTTGAATAAGCATGTAAAAATAATAATACGTAAATCAAGTTATACACACAACATAAGCTGAAGGTGTTATTTCACGAGCGTCCGACATTTTTTTCGCTAGCTGCACCATTGTTTCGTGTAATTCATATAACGTAATAGCTGAAAAAAGTTTAGTCAATAATTAAAAAAAAATGCTAAGAAAATCATTTAGTTATGTAATTATAAGAATATCATCTGGAAAAGAAGTAAGAGTTTTAAGTTTGGCTTTATCAAAAAACGTAAAAGAAAAAACTACTATATATTTTTTACCTGTGAAATATTTTTAAAAAATGTACCAAATATGCTGAATTTACCTTTAGTTCTACATATTCCAGGACTTAGTATTTCCAATACTGGTAATATTTCTTCACATAATTCAATTTTTCGCCGCATTATCTTTTTTGTGGGTCTCGGTTCTCTATTGATTGTATCTCTTAGAACTCCAGCTAGACGTTGTTTGGCATCTAGTAATAAATAATGCCTGGGAGCCAACACAAGTGATACATTTCTTATATATTCTTCTAACTCCTTTTCGTCTTTTTTATCTTTAAGGTATATGATTAGTTAATAGAGATATTGAAAGTTGGTTAAAAATGTTAAGCAATATAATAAAATTACAATTATTTCTAAGAAAATGTACTATTAGAATATTTACTTATTAAAAATGTTAATACAATTTAAACTTGATAATTTCAGAAAAATATGTACACAACCAATACTTTGAAATTTAATACTTACTTATCACTTCTAATTTGTCCGAACAACATTGAACCTTATAATTAATACCAGAGGGTTCATTTTCTTTTTCACAACTATGACAGACCCAAGTCTCGCCCTTTCTCGATATATATCCCTTCTTGCAATGAGGACACAGTGCAGAACTGAGAAATGTGCCAAGTTCAGTAACATCCAAACACCGGGAACAAGTGCATTTAAAGTATTTACCAATCATTAAATGTTGCTGTCTTAAAACAGTTCCCTAAAACAATACAAATGGCAATAAGTATTTAATTTTTTAATAAAAATAAATATTTGGTAAAGAGAAAAATCTGATTTTTTTTTCTTCAAGGGAAGAAAAAAAAATCTCTTAGAAAAATTATCTACTTCGTAATGGTGATTGCATGCTACCAGTTACTCTATAGAATTTAACTCCTTTGTATAATTATTTAGATAAGTAACGCAACAGCACACATCATAGCAATCCTACATGCGCAAAAAAAAACGTACTTTCAAAGGATCTGTATAATTATAATAAATCGGTTCTCCTTTCTTAATATCCCTGCTCGCATGGCAGACGAGGACATTGCTATCATTTATCGACATGTGGGTATTGGCGACACAATCGTGGGCCAGCAGTGCCGCTTGTAGGTAGACGCCTCGTAGCACCTCCGCACATCCTATTGCTGGTATGGGGGGACCGCGGACCTCAAAACTGTTGACATCGATGGCTGCACATATTCTTTGAACTATGTCCTTATTGTGACCGTTGTCGAATAAACCCAGTGTTTGGACGAACTGAAAGTAAATTAGTATCAGATTTTTTTTTAATTTTTAATGTTATATTCCTATTAATATTATAAATGTCAAAGTTTGTGCAGCTGAATGTTTGTTCAATTTTCACGCGAAGCCCGTTGCTCGCTAGTATATAGAATATTATATAAAACCATTCTTTGAATTACCTTTACTGTGTTATCATAATATTCCCATACGCTACTTTCCCGTCTTCTGTCCAAATGCGTTTCTAATTCCATAAAAACCTTCCATTCTTGCGGGCTGGTTTCTCTCTTTAATATTGCTCGAAGGACCAACAACGAACCGACGTTTTGCACCATTTTCATTGGACTCATTCCTTGGTTAAGTTTTAAGTTTCGGAAAAAGTCGCATTCTTGTTGATTGTGCCATTCTAAAAAAATATTAAGTATACTTAAAATATATTGATTTGCACTTGATATATTATTTAACACTTACTTATTAAGATGAAATTGTAATATACTGGTATTGAGGTTAACTATCTACTAACTAGGTATCAATTCCGATCCCACACTTTGAATAAGTATGTAAACTATGCAAGTTTCAATAAAATAGTGATGAAATTATTTCTTCATATCATCATCAGTACCTAGTTAAAGATTGTATTTTTTTTAAATTTAGTGTCGTTTCGTTATTAAATCAAAATATACTGACTAGCAAGCTGATTAGAACATCCATCTCCAGGACATATTGGGGCGACGGCACAATTCTTGCACACCAAGAATTTGCTTATTAGAGGTAAGTAGCAATTAAAGCACACTAAGGAAGTTTCGCTGTTAGGTCCCAACACAAAAGGCTGATCCGAAAGAATCCTCTCCCCAGGCTTTAAGTCCTTTGCAGCGACTAGATATCTATTTATTTAAATAACATGAATAAAATAAATATAAAAAATCTGAAATTAAATAAATCAGATTCACACTGTATTCCGCTCACAGCAGGATAAGCAGAGGGAACCTAGTGTTAAGGCACTCCGTTCTGTACTTTCCGCTTAACTCTAGAACGCAATACTGAACTTCCATTCAGTGTAACACCACCAGCTTTGCAGAGAGAAGAAATGAAATTAATATAATTTTCTCGATTGAGAATCGAAACCACAACCTGTCGCGTTTACAATCATACACCTGTACACGTTCGCGACAACTGGACTCTTTAAATAATTTAGATAAAAAGTATATATTATAAATTCATAATTAAAACCATCTTTATTAAATGTTTGTATTATAGAACCCGTATTTACCTGCCTAATTTATCATTATGTTTCACTTCATATTTAGTACTCATGTTTAATATAATATATTAATAATGTATATGAATTGAAAAAAGTGATAAGTGCTTTTGTTAAGCAGACACGAGCGAAACTAAATCGCCGGTCTTATTTTTAGCTGCGCGTAGAACTATTTAAAGCTTCACCACGTTGTGCCGTTCAACGAAATGCAATCATATATTCATTGTCTTTAATAATAATAATTGTTATAATATTTTTCTATCTAAATGATTCCATTTTTTTCGCTTCACGCGGCATAGGGAACCAGGGAAAGTGTTAAGTCACTACGTTCTCATAAAGATATTTCCTTGTACGATTTTACTTTTCTTTAATTATGTGCCTATGTGTGTTTTATGTGACATTTTTTTTTATATTGAATAGGCTTGCGTTTGACCGTATAAGTCTGATGAGCGTTGATGCATCTACGGTGGTGCACGCTTGCCTAGTAGGTACCTATTGACTCTGTTTTTGAAGGCCCCCATATTGCAAGTGCAATAGGCCTTAAACAATTATCTGTTAGATTGATCCGTAAAAATATAACATTTTTTAAACTTTTACACAATATCGATACACTTATTATAATTATAAAAAAACAAAGTTGTTAAGTGAAAATTTTATTATCTTAAAATTACACTGTTACCAACAAAAGGTAGACTTATGACTAGTAAAATATGCAATACACAACATTTATTTACAACAAGTACAAAAAAAAACGATTTTCTAATTTACAATAAAATATGATATAATAGCATTCACAACACGCATATTTCTTTAATTTAAATTATTCTATAGCGATTATATCGATGTCAACAGTCTTTCTCTACAGTGAAGATATGAATTACCTAAAACTTAGATACTATAAAATAAAATATCTAATTGCACCTTTAATTAATATTAATTTCGAGCACATTATTACTAAATAATAAATTAATATTTAGTAATAATATAACAGATTCTACAAAACATTCTGTTTTCTTAAAGACAGCCACATATTTTTTTTATATCACGCAGGCTCCTGAAATAAAGGATAAAATATAAACTATTTTATTTGCCAAGGATAAAAAAAAATTAAATATTACTATAGTGACCGATTCTCTCCTTCATACCAGGGACTAAAAACGAAATTTTCATCCAGGTGGAACAAAAATTGTATAAGCACCAAAGAATAAATTCATTTTTAAAGTAGGAAAATGCGATATAATAATCCGCGGTGGGAATGTCCTCTTCTCCCTCTAGGTGAGATGAGGTTATTATGAAATAATCTTTTTGAAATAATATAAAATGTTGATAATTCTTTATTTATGAGGCCGTCGTTGAGCAATGGCCTACGGTCTTGGTCTGACGGTAAATATAATGGTTGTGGGTTTAGTTCAAACAAGAAGGAAAGAGTTATTTCCAATTTCGCGCTTTCGTAACAATACAAAGGAAAAAAAACTAATTTCATTACACTGTAATTTTAACACAAAGAGGACATAAAAAGTTAATATCGAATGCTATACGTAATGTCTAAAATTTGATTAAAAAGCTTAGGACGTATTATATTTACAATAAGCTTCCTATGCCCGCCATATTTTATACTACAGCTAAACAAAATTAATATAAGTCTCACCTCGTCCAAGACCGGCATCGGCGCGCTCTGATGGGCAGCACTTATAATGTCCTGCAGGCAGCGCGCGAACTCCTCGATGACATCACGTATGGAGTCGGGCTCGCGCTCGTCGTGCGGTTGCGCGCACTCGGTCGCCGCCGCCACCAGGCACTGGCACACCGCCTCGATCACCTCCGACGACATGAAGCTGCACGGTTGTCTGGTGGAAGACATTGTTAGGAGTCATGTTGTGAAATAATTTTAAGTTTAAATGAAAAAGACAATATAAAAAATAATTTTATAATATGAAACAAAATAATATATGGGCTGTGCAATGCAAGCTAATTTAAATAAAAATAAATCTTGTTGTATTAGGTAATCCATCGACCGTGAAATGCATACGAATTTAATATATAACCTGACACAAAGCTCTAAAAAACAAATAGAAAAAGCTAAAATGTTTCAACCAGCTGAACGCGCAATGTCTTGAATCATGGCTAATAACTCTCAATACATCACCTTTCAACTAAAAAAAAACTGAATGTTGTACTTTGAAAAAGAATAAAAGATGCCAAATATCATAATATGTATAATATATGTAGCATTTATGCTTGATTGATAAAAATGACAATAGGTTTTTTGTTTACTTCATTTAACAACCATTCTCTACAACGTCATAAAATGTTACTCAGCTAAATACTGGCAAAATATGATCTGAATTTTCAAAGCATAGACACGAAGAAGAGGTCGTGCTATATGAGCACGCAAGCCCTACTTACTTGGTTCCTTACAGGCAGCCACCTAATGCTTGCATTTTTCCAGGGACAGAGACCCTCTTTAATACCCACCCGGTTTCGCTGTAAACACTAGTAGAGCTAACAGCTTTAACTACGAAATAGTTCGAATAAAAAACCTACTTGTTGGCGGCGAGGGGCGGAGGCCGGAACACGGCCGTCTGCGCGTCGCGCGCGTTGCGGCGCAGCGTGCGCTCCAGCGCGTCCTCCACGTTGCGGCAGCCGACGCACTTGCATATGGATGAGCATGCTATTTTTGCCTGCAAAACAAATTATTTTGAATTCATAATTTAAATAAAAACCTATTAGCAAAACACTAAATTCTCAACACGCCGGGAAATTTTCGTGACATTGCGTGTGACGGGAAATTTTCATTTGGCAAGAGAGAAGGCTATGAAATATTTTAAAGTGTTATTCCACACTTAGGAAAGAAAATTAATTTTTTGAAAAATTTTGAGTAACAAATGTAAAAATCTCCCTACAAAGATGCTAGCAACAAAAATAAGTTGTAAGACTTTCGACGAAGCCCAATGAAAGCGTATCGCTTAGTGAGCCAGAGCACTTGAACGGTTTCCAAGAGTCCAGGGTTCAAATCCCGCTACGTTACGTTTTTTATGTTTTACTTAAAAGTATGTTGATTTAAATTTTACTAACCTCATAACATTCACAATAATTTTTAAGACAACCACTTCTTTTACAGTTACATCCTTTGTTATGCCTTCGTATATCGGGACCACCAATTTTTGATTTACCAATTTTTGGCCTAAAATATGATAAAAACATTTTAAATGTTAACATCAAAACAAAAAAGGAAAATACAGATATGTTTATTTTAATTCTATTTTTTTTTATTTAGGACAATAAAAATCTTGCATAAGACATAGGGAAGGAAGAAATGCTCAGAAATCGGAATTTGTCCGGAATCCCATATTTTTTTCTATCTTCATGCTGTATCCCTATATATAAAATCCCGCCAAATGCAAATAATTTTATCTACTGAGTTAGAATCGAACCTACAACCGTCACGTTACTTATACGCTGTACCACTGAGCCACGACGCGACAACTTTAATTAGATTCCAACGTAACTAAAGCAACTTATATACACATTATCATATATTTACCTGAAAGCATTAGGATTTCTTTCGAGACACCCTCGAATCGCCTTCTGTCTCAACTCTTCGTTTTCCAAGTTATTGTGGCAATTATTGCAATTACACCGATTACAAAACTCTCCGTTTGCAAAACAATCGCAGTACAACTTGAGACACTGTGACTTTGTACAGTTGCAAGCCTTACGGGGCCTCAGCCCGAGATCCGATGTACCCATATCTAATTGAAAAAAAAATGTTTTTATTAATATATACATAAATTTAAAGAATATAGTTCAAAATTTGATTGTATTTTATTTTTTATAAGATAAACGGTCCTCTGGCCAATATTAGGTAGTATTTGCAAAAAAATTAAATAATAAAGATTTTGAACAAAGACATTAAATAAATGCAGTAAAATCAGTATACATTATAGAAGGCCAGTGTGTTGAATTATTAGAATATTCGTTTTTTTTTGTATATAGGATATTTCCGTCCGTTCCCCACTTTCCGCCGATTTTTTTTTTGCAATGCGTGTTGAGTGGCGGACCTAAAGGCCGCACTTATGCCTAGTTACCAAAACCAAGAAATGAAGATATTAAATATTTTATTCTCCAGAACTAGACAGAACTCTTAACAGGGGCGCAAGCGTATACAGCCGCACGCTTGCGCCCCTGCGCCATGACGGCCTCACCAGGGCCTTAAGGGTGTGCAAATTGTAGGTCGATGTTTGAAAACCTTTTTCGCATGTTCCTAAGAAATTTATTTGAAGGATGCTAGATTAAGTGACATTGTACTTTGATAGTCTAAAACATAAATTATACTATTTTAATATATTTTTTTTTATTAATTCTCGTACCAGATTCTGAAGGAGCTGGCGTACTCGGCGAAGGGTAAGTATTCAGTGTATCGCTTTCCAAGTTCAAGTTCAAACTTTGCGAATCGTCCTAAAATAAAAAATAAACATGGTAATATAAACAGGGAAATCTACTTTATGACAATACAATTCAAACTATTTCTAATACTTATTTCCTTCATTCTTTAAATTAAGTTAATCTAAATTACAAAAACATTACGCATAAATAAGGAAGCAACAAAATATGAAATCATTTTATATCATAGATAATAAACAATTTTGTAATAAATTTGTGTATTCACTTAGTAATTTTGATAATTAAATCTTTAAATATTTCATTAATGATGGCGCAGTGAGACAGCATCTTGATAGCACAAAATGCACCGTTGAATTCCGCCACTCAACACTCAATGCCTCGAATTTAGTGGCGGAGGGCAGACTGTCATATAAAATTAGGTTTTCTCTGCATGAAGCTAAAAAAGTTATTAAATTTCACTTACTGTTTTATTGTGTGCATCTGATACAGAAGAATTGTCAAAGTTAGAAGGAATAACAATAAGTGAGTGGTCGTCGGACCTGTTGCTAGATTCTTGATTTTCCCCTCCATCTATACTGGTCTCTGATGCTGTACTCTAAAATATATTGAAATAAATAGACAAATTAAATAAATAACCGATCTGAATGTTAACAATGAAAAAACTTTATTTTTTTCTCTCCTTTACGCTGTATTCCGCATGTAGGGAAGAGAGAGGCAATGAGTGCTAAGTGGCGGAACTCAACGCTGCGCTTCGCCACAACACCAGAGCGAAGAATAAAAATATTAAATGTTCTATTTCCTCAAGTGAGAGACGATCCCACAAACACACGGTTGTATCTCTGCCACAACTGGCCTCCAAAATTTTAACAATGAAACACCGACGACAAAACTTTGTTAACGATAGTTTAATATAGTATCTATCCATTGACCACAGAGTCAGTAGTTAGTGTTCGTTGAGTTCCGCCGCTCAACACGCAATGCCTCAAGATTTCGGCGGAAAGTGGGGAACAGAGTGTTTAAGATACTAGGTTCCCTCTGCCTACTGTGCAGTGTACGAGATACACATTAGTAGGTAAATACTACAAACACGTACAAAGCACACTAACCAGCTCAGTCTTATACTCTAACTCCTCATTGCCACTGCCTTCATTGACAGTCTTCTCTATGAGAGCTCGCAAGGCAGTTTTAGAATCGATCTCCTCCTCGCTCATGTCGCCCTGCGACTCGTCCTCCGCCGCGTCTGTTCCCGGCGAGAGTGGCGCTAGCAGGCTTTGTGACGAACGGGATGCCTGGAAATTGAATATACAATGTGAGTTATATATATATTCGTATAAAAAAACTAAAGCAATCAAAGCGGAGGTTAGTCATTAAATCTGGAGGAACATATTATATAGATTAAATAGTGTAATACTAACTGTTAGAGCCTGCGACGTTTTCGGTATCACAGGCGCTATCCGCATCAACTTTTGTGCGGTTTTCGGAGCTGACGCTAGAAACAAACAAAAAAAATATGTAACTTATTTGGTTATACTAAGTTACTGATAATGGTAATAAAATTGAGCAAATATTTTACATATAGATATTTCACAACAAAAAAGAATCTTATTACAACATTGAACCATTTTTTTTTCAGCTTCACACTGTATCCCGTAGGTAGCAGAGAAGGCAGAGGGAACCTAGTGTTAATACACTCCCTTGCTCCTTTTCTGCCGAATTCCGAAGTAGGTGGAGCTCAACGCCGCGCTTTGCCTCACGCATATGTACCTGCCGCCATGATTGGCCTCATTAAATCGTATCCAAATACTAACTTCTCTTACACCCCTAACAGCATTATGAAAATAAACGTTTGAATAAATACCTTGATTTGTAGATAGAATTAGTGATGGCGGCTGACTGAGAAGTTTCTCTGCTGTCATTGGGATGAGGTTTCCTGCAGCCGATTAGAATAATTTATTAAATAAATTTGGCGAATTCTATTAATGACGTCAATAATGTCGATGACGCCCCAAACGCCAAAAGCGCTAAGTAAGCTACTACCTATTATCCTATATGGAATAGAAAACTTAAATAAACTAACAAAACTACTGTATTGTGTAATTCAAGCACTAGAAATATAAAATTATTAATAAAAATATACTCCATATAATTGACTCCACTGAAAAGTACGAAAAGTAAAATCAAACACACTGATCGGCCATACCTTCTCAAGAAGGTATGGACAGGACTTGACATCCAACTGTGTCTACCTTTTCGCCTAACGCCACCCAGAAAAATAGCACGCATAATTCAGCTCTTGAATTCCAGGGCTCAAGGAACTGAAAAAGTTCATCACATTTCTGGCTGGTCCATTCAACACAACAATTTTCCTTCAATTTTTTTTAATAATGATTCATAAGCCTGGTTAGCACAGATAAAACTGCGGCATATCATACTACCCGAGAACAAAGAAACAAAAATATTGTCATGTTTACAGTCACATGCCTGTGCTCCTGAACCACAACTAGCCTGTATGTCTGTCTCTCTACAACGTTAAATACATTTCGGCGAAAAAAGAGGAACAGAGTATCTTGACACTACCTTCTCCAACTACCCTACTCATATGCTGGATAATACGTGTGAAGCAGAAAAAAAAACCACCTTTGTAGTGAAAATATTAAAAATCACCTTTGTTGTCAAACATGAAAGTTTTAGACGGCACAGCTACTAATGGCTTGGCTACAGGTTTCGATGTCGACGAGTTTGTTACCACACGGATATATTGCACCTGGAACAAACAAGGGGAAGATTGAACATAATAGGTATGTACACTTTCTTACACTTTAAACCTTTTTATAAAGATTCCAATGATTGTTTTCCATATTAATAAATGTATTGACTGTATATTTTGAGCATATATTAGCTATATAACAATAAGTAAATGTATGTTGATGTTTCTAAAATTAGAATAATGTTATATTTACTTACGCCTTTCCCTGGAACATTTATCTCGTGAACCTGGAATATAGAAGTTTACAAATTAAAATACATATAGATAGATATACAGAGTGGAATTGTCAGCACCACTTTAAATGAAACCACAGTTTTAACTACTGTATAAAAGCCTAATATAATTCGGAAAAAAAATAATTCCCAAGTTATTTTTTCAAACAAAATAAATAATAAAATTATCGTTTTAAAATAAAACGCCATTTGTAAAGTATAACATAGGCACGCACACACTTACCTGTCAAATCGGAAACGTCGCACACGTATGTGTGCGTCACACGAAATACAGGTATGGATAAAAATCGTGAAATGAAAAAAAAATCCTACGTCCAAACTGTTGAGGTACCCTGATTAATTTCTTAGGTGTGGGTTTGAAATATATTACCCTATGCAGATTCAATAAAAGAAGCGCTGTCTCTTCCACCCTGTATATACATTTTTTTTACTTCAGGCTGTATCTTATGTATAGAAGGGAGGAATTTAGTATTACATTCCTCGCCACTTCACGCGCAATCCAGACAACCTCTGTTGAGAGAACTTGTTACTTGTAATTAAAAAATAAATAGAAAATAATATGAAATCAGGTATAAATAAAATAAATATGAATCATCATAAAATGAAATTTATATAAGAGAACCAACTTGTGATTTTTGCGGTGCAGGAACCTTCAGGATAACATTCTGTGAACTATTTGCAGGGATGACAATTTTCTGTTTTACTCCACTGCCAACTGCACCTATATTATTATAATAAAATAACATATTACTTCTCATAGTATAGAACAAAGTCAGTTTTCAATTATGTAAAGAATCTTTATTAAAGACCATCCAAGATTTATTAAAAAATATATTTTTGGCAAGATGGCTTAGACTGCAAACTCTCTGTTACACTTGTCTATTTATAATAATTAAAAATAAAAAATTTAAAAAAAAGAAGATTTTATAAATAAAATTCTTAAGTTCCTTAAGAACAAAAGTTATTTATTGTCTCAATTTAATTATTGAATAAGAAAAAATCCAACTAACTTAAAGGAGGAGCAGGCATCAATTTGGGTGATTTTATCGGTATGATTTCTTGTTTTTTTGCTAACTTTAACCCTGGTTTTGATGATGTTGGAACTAGAATCTGAATAAAATTATACATACATTTAAGTTGACTGAAGAAGTTACTATCAATACAAAAAAAAGGTATTAAAGAAATGTTTCACAGATAAATAATATATAACATTATTTTATCTTATCGTCTGAATGAAAACGCGACTATGAATTCGATTTTCACCTAAGAGTGTGAATTATTTTCATATAGCTTTGGTAACAAAACAAGGTACGGCGTTGAGTTACGTCACTCACTCCAATACGGGAATTAGGCACAAAGTGGGGAACACAGTGTCCGACGTTAAATTCCTTATTACTAGCGTGCTATTAAAGGCCTGAATTTCAGGGCGAAATTGAAAAAACCACCTTATTAGTAAGTGATATAGGTATCGCTTTCTGTTGCATGGCGACGAGACGTCCGCCTTTGCCCACAAGTTTCGTTATAACGGTGGGTTGCTGGGCACCTGTCACTTGAGACTGACCTTTACAAAAAAAATGTAAATAATAAAGGCAAATTTCGAGTTCAAAATGAATTATTGTAATCTAATAACACTGTATTCATACATATGAGTTTTATTTTGAAAATCGAATCTTAACAAAGCCTATGCAGGGTAAATAAACATATAACATTAAACAAGTCAATATTACATAAATGTTAATTTAAAAAAACATAATTTTCTCTCAAAATAACAAACTTTATAACATTCAATGAATGTTACTGCAGAATAATTTTACCTTGAACAGTAATGAATTTTGTCATGACTGGCTTTGTCTGTGATCCACTCGCGCTTTTTGTAGCAATCACCTGGGCCTGAAATAAATTACACAAAATTTAATACATAATTCTTTTTATGGCTAGTTAATAATATTTTTTTATATATATCGATTATACCTATACAAATTTTAATTATGTCATAGAAATCAAAAACTCTTTATAATAAAAAAAGATAATAAAGAATCTCTTTATAATAAAGAAAACATTATCTACCCCAAAAAGTGACCTTATGTTATATAAAAAATATAAAATAGGCAACCTTATAGGCAACCTCTTTCATTATAAATTAATTTAAGACTAACTAGTGTTTACAGTCAATAAAATCCCAGTCTCACTGCATGACTTGCAGACTTGAAAATAAATATAATTTGTTAAAAAATAAAACACAGCAAAAACTTACATGATCAGTATCAGCTCTAATGTACTGCACATCAGACATTGAACCAGATGCAGGCACTAGTTTTATTTTTGAAGAACCAGAAGAAGGCACCATTATAAATTGTTTTCCTATATGTGCTGCAAATATTTTAAATATTAAATTAAATGTTTACTTGTTATTTATACTGTCCATATTTAGAAAAAATATTTAACTTTACAATATCTTACAACATTTTAATGTAGTATTGGACTATTATCACCTTATTTCTTTTTAATCATTTATAAGATTGATACACCTAGTAGTTTGTTGCATTTAGTTGTTACAAAAATGAATTTAAATTATTCCTATAATATTAATAAAAGTTAATTCAACAACATACCTACAACATTACTTCCCTTAGAATTATTTTGACTACCTGGTATTGGCACTTTTTGAGTCAAACCCTTATTAGTTACGAAAGTGACAGGTTTTGGAGCTATGGCAGGTTGTTTAGACGTATAGGACTTGGCAACAAGTTTTGGAGGCTTTGGAGCAATAGCTACTTGGCGCGGTGCAGTCAGTTGTAATGCAGTTTCATTCTTTCTGTTTGTGCGCATTGGTGACATAGTCTGAAATTTAAATTGTTATGATAATACCACAAAGCCTAAAGACCAATGTCTTTAACAAGTGCGTCCTACCAGTTATGACATATGGAGCCGAGGCGTGGACACTGACAGTGCGACTGGTCCATCAGTTTAAAGTCGCTCAGCGTGCTACGGAAAGGGCTATGCTTGGAGTATCTCTGAAGGATTGTATTTGAAATGAAGTTATCCGATAGAGTACTTATGTATGGACATAGCCCAAAGGATTAGCAGGCCCAAAGGATTGGCAATGGGCTAGGCACATTTTCTGCAGAACCGACGATCGTTGGGGTAAGTGCATTTTAGAGTGGAGACCATGCCTGGGCAAGCATAATGTAGGACGTCCTCTAGCTAGATGGGGTGACGATATTTGCAAAGTGGCTGGCAATGGCTGGATACGAAGAGCTGAAGATCAAGATCAGTGGCGTGGCATTGGAGAGGCCTATGTCCGGCAGTGGACAAGGACAGGCTGATGATGATGATAAAATAAAGGAGCATTCATGTGATAAATTCTGAATTTACAGCTTATTTAAAATAGGTTTACTATTTTTTGACTATAAAAAATTGAAGCCATTTAATTAACAAACCAAGAAGTACTTACTGAGATTGTTTTCTTAGACAAAACAAAGTCTGTTTTATTACATTAGTATAGATAATGTTCAGCAGAAGCTAATCATTGCATATATTACAAAAAAATTGCAATAAAATTTACCTTCACAGCAATGATTTTGTGTTGTATTGGTTCTTGTTTCATTGTGCTCAAAATTTGCGGTTGGAACTGTAGGTCTATCATTGTATCCTGACCTGATAAAAGCTGTTGTTGCTGCAAATAATTAGAGTTTATTATTTTATTAATGTAATATGTATTTTTTGCTTTATATTCGTCCACACATAGCAGGATAGGCAGAGAAAACACCTTGTATTAAAATTATTTAAATTATAATAATAATATTAATATTTTAATAATTATAATATTTTTTAATATTTTTTCATCATAATGGTGTACTAGGATGTACATCTGACTGTAAGTTTAACAATAGAGTTCAAATGACTCTCAAGAAAATTAGATATTTTCTTTTTAGTATAACAAAGAATAGTATTTAAGTTCCACCATACAATATATAGAGGTCATGCAAAAAGCAGGGTATGGTACATCTTCAGACATTATATTGATAAGACAGCAGGAAGCTAAAGAAAAAATATTTTTATTATTGATACTTACATTCGATTCGACAGTGGTAGTTAAGGCAGTGGTTTGATCACTTTGCACTGAATACTCTTGGAGGGAAAATTGATCCCCCATAAAATCTGAAATGGTTAATTATTAGTCAAATATTTAAAAATATTTTAGATTTAATTTATCAAAGCTGCCTAGTTTGCATTGTATGGGACACAAGTGTGAAGCTAAGTATAATATAAAAGTATATAATTCGTTTTGTATATTAAATAATACTTATAATTATTCAAGTTAATTATATAGATAATTTTAGGAATAAGGAAAATAGGGAATAAGTGTCTTCATGGCAATGAAGTATTTTAACACTAGGTTCCCAGATTTTGTCTATCTTGATATGTGCGGGATACAATATGAAGCTAAAAAGAAAAAAGTAATAATATATTGTCAAAAATAAAAAATTACCTATAATTTCTTCACCACCTGTATCCATGAGAATAGGTTGTTCTTCATTATGGTCAAATTCCATTTGTATACTTTCCTCATGACCAGAATACTCCAAAGTTATATCGTTTTGAGTGACTATAGCATCTTCCGAATGCCCAAAGTCAACCTTGCAGAAGCAAAAATGGTGAAATTACTTTAGATACAGAAAACATTTAAGTTTTACAAAGTTTATTACTTTAAGACATTAATATTTAATATTCTTACTATTAATTACTAAAATTTATATATGTGCTCATTAATAAATTAGGAATTCTACTTTACACTTTAGAACACTGATACAATATATTTACGTGTTCAAAGCGCTCTATTTAACTTAAAAACATCCTTTGAATACAAAATAATCATATACTATAGACTAATGCAGGCATTTACCCCCATAGCGCTCTCCAAATTTAAAGAGTCGTCCAAGTTGTTATCCATCTTATATACCTCTTGATTTTGATTGCTATTTAAGCTTTATAGGACTTTCTCGAAAATAGTTATGCACAAAAAGCATTCAAAAACAAAACATTTCTGAGTTCAAAAGAGGCCGCCATTTTAACTTGTCAAATAATCTCGGCCTCTCCCGCAGGTCGCCACGGTTAAAAACAAATTGTCACAAACAAAAATACAATTTTTTTGTAGAACAATAAACTGAAGAGTCCATACGGACTAGTAAACAGAGGTTAAAGTATGAAATATTTATATGCACTAAAAATAACGCACTTTAAAATTATTTTTGTAGTAAAAATGTTCAAATATAGCGAAATTTGTATGGCGCTTGTTTTAATTTTGTATAAATGTCAAAGTAGAGATAGCCAACATAACAATAATAAGGTCTATGACTGAAAAGTTACGTTCAAAATTAAAGATATTTATTTCATAAAACCTTATAAATACCTGATATTATGAAAGATACTGTAAAATGCAGTACGGTATATACGTGATATATCGTATTATATTCATTGTTATATACAAAATATTTAATAGAACATAACGTAGATACTTTTAAAACGATAATGATTCTGTACGATACATTAATTAAAGTTTATATTTATTTATATTTCTATAAATATTTGTTGCTTACTGAAGTAGTTCTTCAAAATATTTTTGGGCAAATGTAATTAAACCTCTTTGATCACACAAATATATGTTTTTCCTGAAAAAAGACTTTACACTATCTTATAAGATAATTTGAGCTGACATAAAATTAATACGGTAGGATTCATTAAGTTCTCGGTTATATAGAAATAGCTAAAATCGATATGTTATTATATTCACTGATAATGAAAATTAAAAAACCAAAATACATATTTTAAGCATTATCTTGTAACGATTTAAATGTTTTATTTTCATACTAATTGAATATCCTTTAAATTTAGAGTTAAATAACACCACATTTTTTTATATTATGGCATTGACAATTACACTTTGTAATTATTCACAATTTGACATATGTCATTTAAAAACGGCTCGTTTATTATATTTTAGGTTTCGTATTTAAGAATAAAGAAAAATAAAGCAATATGCTTATTAATTTGCAGAGCGTTCGTCAATATTTATCAGAACTTAGAAATTCAGGTGGATTGCATAAAGATCAAGCCGAAAAGTAACAATTTTTATTTATTTATATTACCTATGAGAGAAGATTAGAATTTTACATCTTTTACTTTTTATTATAGGTATCGCAACATATTACTAGAAATATTGAAACATCCTCAAGGTGAACTTGCAGAATGCTTGAAAGCTTTTGTGGAAGCAAGTACGTGGTATAAATTTATTATAATCTGTTCTACTAACATTTATTATATGTTAATCTCGTCAAAATTAATTTGATTGCCTTATATTTTGTTGTGGTTTGTAATTTTATTAGTAATATTTTATTTCCGTCATATATCTAAAATAATATTAACATAATTTAAATTTCAGTTGTAAATGAAAATGTGAGTTTGGTGATATCTCGTCATCTCCTAACAGATGTCAGTACACACTTAGCATTGTTACCAGACAATGTCTCACAAGAGGTGTCTCATTTTGCTTTAGATGTAATTCAACCGAGAGTTATATCTTTTGAAGAACAGGTACTTATTATTATAATTTCCATCACAATTCTTAGAATGCTTTGTCCTGCTATTAATTGTGAATTATGTTTTATATTGTTTGTTTTTTATAAATTTTACATTTTACTTTCATTTAAAGGTGGCTAGTATAAGACAACATTTGGCAGATATATATGAACGGAATCAAAATTGGAAAGAAGCAGCAAATGTTCTTGTTGGAATACCATTGGAGACTGGACAAAAGTAAATATAGTGTCCCCAATTTTTATTATGTTTACTTAAAATTGATATATATTTTTTTGTCTTCAAAACAAAACTTAGCAAGTCAATATGTTTCAAATCACAAATTCTTAAATGATTGAAATCACAAATGTTATTAAATATCAATTCAATTTAAAAAAAACTGTATTAAGTTTAGGGGTGCTGATTAAAGTAACATAACATTATTATTTCACAGACAATATTCCGTTGATTATAAACTAGAGACATATTTAAAGATAGCCAGATTGTATTTGGAAGTGGATGATCCTGTCCAAGCAGAGGCTTTTGTGAACAGAGCATCTTTGTTACAAGCGGAAACCACTAATGAACAATTGCAGATATATTACAAAGTTTGCTATGCAAGGGTCTTAGATTATAGAAGGTATGGGTTTGTTTTATAAATAAAATGGATAAAAATTTTGTAAAGCCCAGATGTATGGTAAATCATATAACTAAATGCAGCAGGTTATGGGTTTGATTAATTTTTTATATGTAATGGAAATACCATTTGCATCTCTTTGTATTAATTAGTTTTATTTATCATGATTAAAGGAAATTCATAGAAGCTGCACAAAGATACAATGAGCTGTCATACAGAAACATCATTCATGAAGATGAAAGGATGACATGTCTCAGGAATGCTCTTATTTGCACTGTTCTAGCTTCAGCAGGTAAACAGACCCATTTTTCTAATAATCTACTAATTTACATGATTAAATGAAAAAAAAAATTGTAACAATCAAAACTATTTGATTACCTTACAAACCAAATAATTTTTATTAGGATATTTATTAGGATTTTAATTTTAAAATAGTAGAGATTTGTTTGATAACATAGATTTTTTTTTATCCATATATATCTAACATAATTTGAAATAGATAAAATCAGTGGCTACCCATTCCGATTTTTTCGCGCGTTTTAGTTATATTTTTAGTTTTTTTTTCCACTTATATTTAAATTTTATATATTTAAATTTTCACTTTCTGATAGACAAAGCCATGTAACACAAAAAAGTGTGAAACTATAAAAACAAAAATGTCAGAAAGAAGTAAAAGTAAAGAGATTGCTTAAAGCAATAAGACCGCCTTTGCATACATGTTTTTCTTTCAGTTTTATTTATGTTGTTCTTTCTATATATTTCTTTTATGTTCTACCTTCTTTTTCAATTAAACTTTCATATCCCTAATAACAGAGGCTTTTACTATTCATTTTACTTCAGTTATTTCAGAAGATATTACATGTTATTTAATAGTTAAACTCTATACTTTGCCTAACACAACAAATGATTACTTTTTATGTTTTTAAGCTTGAGCGCCAAAGCTAATGTACCGAATGAGTAAAAAAATCTATACAGCAATGGAAAAAGTGTATTAATAAAATGATTCCTTTATTATAATTTTAGGACAACAAAGATCTCGCATGCTGGCAACTTTATTTAAGGACGAGCGTTGCCAACAGTTGCCGGCGTACTCTATACTTGAAAAAATGTACCTAGACCGTATCATACGACGCTCTGAACTACATGAGTTTGAGGCTCTTATGCAAACTCATCAAAAGGTATTTTTTTACATTTTTAAAGTGTTTAATTCTTAGCTTCACTAAGTATCCCTCATATAGGAGGGCAGCCCAAAAAGACTAGGTGTTAAAACACTCCGTTCCCTATTTGCCGCCCAATTTTTGAGATATTGGGAATTGAGTAAAGGAGCTCCATGCCGCACTTTGTCACGCGTTTAATTGGCGACGAGTGTATGTACGGTTTTCACGAGAAATCAAAAAGGAAAAGTAAAGACGACTACGTAAAAGTATGGTCCATCTTATGTGTCAATAACTCCACTTTCGGGATATAATGAACCGGTTGTCAAAACCCCTGAAACTTTTCATCTCGAAGCCAAATTAATTACGAATTTATTTTAAAACAGGCAACAATGTCAGACGGTTCCACGATTCTCGACCGGGCGGTATTCGAGCACAACCTGCTCTCCGCCAGCAAACTTTATAACAACATAACGTTCGAGGAGCTCGGCGCGCTGCTGGAAACGCCGCCCGCGCGCGCCGAGCGCATCGCCTCCCATATGATCAGCGAGCAACGGATGAACGGATACATTGATCAGATTAGCGCTGTTGTGCATTTTGAGAGTTAGTGTTGATTGTGTTGTTTAATGTGTCTTTGTGTTTTTTTAAATTGGAAGTGGGTTAAGCTCTACACTAATAGGTGATAAAATCTGTTATAGCAGTCGATAGAATCCACAACTATAGTAGGTAATCTTTAAAACATAAGTAGATCCTACAAAAATATATCTTTCGAGGAACTAGGAGCGCGCCACAGACGCCGAACGCATCACCTTGCATGTAATCGAACGGATGAACGGATCGATATATTAAGCACATTAGTGTTGTCGTGCATGTTGAGAGTAGTAGAAGTAGAATTATTCATAATATTAAGTGGCGTAGTGGGGAGGGGGACATCAGACCCGAGCGCCGCTCTTAAAGGCGTGCCAAATAGTCCGCAAAACTATTTAATCATACATATGAAATTATATTGTGTTCGCGTGGGGGCGCTGTAAAAGTATTTTGCCCCGGGCGCGAGTTAAACTCGCTACGGCACTGAATATTAATTAAGGAGGTATTTCTGATATTTATATAAAAAGTGTGAGTAAGATAAAAATTACAACAGTATTTAAGTTTCACGACGATTTAAAAGTTGAAATATGTATCCGGCCCTAGGTTTCTCCACAACTCTCTATCTTTCAGTGAAAATCCCATAGCGAGCTCCACACTATCCTACATATAGCAGGGTAGGCAGAGGGAGCCTAGTGTTAAGAAACTCCGATCCCTACTTCCGCCAGAGGTATTGCATGCTGAATTCAACGCCGCGCTTTTTGTTTCTGTACTAGAGCGAAGAAATGAAAATATATTAATAAATATTGAGCAGGGCAAAATGCGACCAAAACAATTGAATAGATATTTTTCGTATAGATAATTTATGTATGTATGTATGTATATGATGATTATTTATCATTATTCATAAGGTTTTAATTTATGAATATGTTTATTTCTTATGGAACAACCTTTCTTACTAACCTTCGTTGTGAGGACTTTGTATTAATATAAATAATAAAAAAAGAAACATTTAATAATGTTCCCGAAATAGTTCCCGAAAAAAATACAGATTATGTGTATAAATATTTTTTATCTACTCAACAGCACGTGAAATCCTCCCACAATGGGACAAACAAATCCAAAGCCTGTGTTACCAAGTTAACGGGCTCATAGAGAAGATTGCGGCGGCCGAGCCAGAGTGGATGGCCAAGCTGATGGAGGAAGAAATGATTCAATAGAAATTATTATATGTAGCTCTTAGAAACCAGTTTCAGTTTGTAGACATTTATTCTCAATAAGACCTAAGCCACTTGAGAACGATACTTTAACACAATAGTTAAGTTGTCGTTGTCAATTGTTACACTTACATTTACAAATGTAGCTTATAATAATTTAAGATTAAGTTGCTGTGACAAAAATAGTAAATTTTGTACTTACTTAACACATTGTTAATAATTATCGCGAACATATTTAGCCAATTGAAATTTAAATGTGTTAAATGAGTTAACATTTTTTATAAGTGATGGTACTTTATTGTAAAATTGCGCTCCTTCGAAAGTTATCATTTTTTTACCGTAATTGGTCCTTGTTCTGGGCAGCACCAATAAACTAGCTCGGCATTCACGAACTGAGCGTCCACTAACATCTTGTATTTTAGTAAAGGATATATTACTATGTACGGTTTTATTAAGTATTTTTCGTATATAAATACAGATGTTGTAGACGCACAGTTGGCGAATTGTCATTATTTTTGTGTTTTCATAAATTTTCGTTGTCGATGCTAATCGATCGAAATACTTCTTATGTTACTATTAAATGTATCGGTACTGCATGTGTGTTTGTTTATTTTAAATAATTCATTTTATGTATATGATGATCCATAGAAACCGGATTGCATTATATTTTTTTTATGGAAAAAAAATGGTAAATGATCACCGCCGGCCTTAACCTCGTTTAAGACCAGAGGAGCTACCGGCCGCCGAGGTAGAGACGGGCTTTTTGAAGGTACCCAGGTCCCATCGACCTGGAAACACTCGCAAACAAGCCATTCCAGTTGAGTGGCGCGTGGAAGGAAGTTCCTACGAAACCGCATACTAGTGGAGCAGAGATGGTGTGGATGGTACTTGAGTTTTTGACGTACTGTGCCCTTAGAAAATTCGGCGGCAGGTAACAGGTCAAACAGTTCTTCAGAACACTCCCCATGATAAATACGGTAGAGAACGCACAACGAGGAGAGGTCTCTACGCAACATCAATGTGAATAAATTATAATATCATTGATTGCATTTTCTATAAATGCAAGGTTAATAAAGGAAGTTTTTTATAGAATATTTCATTGCTCATTATTTTTTATAATAAAAGATTATTATCTAATATGAGAGAATATTTTCTAAAAAACGTTTAATTTTCATTACATTTAGTTTATACAGTATATCATGTTTAGTTTTTTTTATAAAATATAAAAAATTAAAACAAGAAAATATCTCAGTTGTTTGTTCCCTTCTAGATTTTGACAATTGAAAATTTTTACTCGATTTTCTTGAAATTTATATTTAACAACTATCATTATCATAAATACATATCTCCAACTTATTCACACAACCATTCACCACTCTTGTGTAATACTAATATATAAAAAACAAATTGTGATAAGTAAAATAAAACACATACATTGATTCCAACAGACTATTCATTTAATTCTCAATCAATCAATAGGATACACACCATAGGTGCTTATTTACAAGATGATACAGATATTGCAAATAAGATTAAAAAAAATTGTATTGCCATAGAAGTTTGCATTAGAATGTTTTGGTGGCAATGACAAAGACGCTAATAAGAAAGAAGAGCCGTCCCATATATTTGATATAGGAGACTTGCTCCAAACAGTAGTACACTTGAAGGATGATTCGACTTGACATACGTTTTCTCAATAATAGTAATATATTGGTGTCTTCATTTATCTACAAGTCTATAAGCTGGCTATGTGCCTAGGGCTCAAGCTCGAGGGCCACGCCGACCTTGTGACCGCCGGCGTTGAAGTTCTGCCCGTCGATGGCGGCCGACAGGGTGAGGGTTACGCCTGGAGAACAAAAATATTTATTAAATTTAATTAACATCTTATATTAGTAATTGAAACATACTACTGAACTTCCCATATTGACAGCTCGCAGTATATATATTAAAAAAAAGTAGCCATATTGTATATTTCATATTATTTAATTTTATACAAATTTGACACACAGTATGATACATCTTTTTACATGAATTTCAAAATTTTCTACATTTTGTTTAATTTAGTTTCTTCTCTCTACTCTGCCTTATGTAAATTTCTGCTATAAATATAATATGTTTCATTCATATTTCAAACTAATCAAAATTAAAAGGTATGGAACATTGCCAAAATCTTCAATATAAAAAACAACATTTGGAAAAAATAAGTAAAATAAGCTGTTGAGAGTAAAGTAAGTTCAATAAGAGTTTACTGCTACATCTTTATATCATAGTATAGCTGTTACATAATTCATTTGCCATTCATCATAATATACTGACATATATTCAGATAACAAAGACTACTATTGATATGATAATAATAATCTTTTGTTATGTTGCTGTCAGATTTTGCAGTGACAAAAGTTTCAATTACATATGACACAAAAGGTGAATAGCCCTAACTATTCTAAAATAATTTAATACTTTTATATATTTGGAAACATTTTCTTTGATTATTATTTACTTTACTGGACATTACAGTGTTCATTCTCTGCCTTTTGTATTCAAAATTTTACACACTGAATATAGATTTTCCAAACTTTGTCTTACCAAAGTTGAGAAATTAAAATTAATTAATTAATTTAATTACCCCATATGGAGAATGAACCCACAACCATAACATTTACTGTCCCAATATACCACACAAATAATCTAGTTTAACTAGTTGGTCTACATCAGACATTCCCAACCCTTTCTTACTTAAGGGCCACTTTTATATCAATATTGCTAGCAGGAACCACTCTGTAGGTATAATCAATATAAACTGTGATAGTGAATCGCGTCCAGTGCCTCTAGATGCTATAGCTCGATGCTCTAGATTCTAATTTAACTAGTTAATCTACATTTAATATGTACACGTTAAAGCTGTAAAGTCAACAAAATAAATTTTAAATAAATCAAAATAATACCTGGGCGCAGTTTCTGTTGGTAACCAAGTCCAATAAGGGACTTGTTGTTGATCTTAGCATGAAGTGACGCATCTTGGTCTAAAGCAAACTTAGCACCAACTCCGAACAATGTGTCAGAGGAACCTGAAGTCCACTTCATGTTGACTCCGCAGTCCAACTTGTCTGATACCTTCTGGTAGATGGAACCACCAAAGTCCTTGCCATTGTCACTAAATATTTATATAAAAGATAGATGTGAAACTGATTCATTTGTCAAGGGATTAAACATAGTCTAGTGAGTAAACTTGAATTATGGTTAAGGTAAACCCATCTAATCTATGTTTAATATATAGTAGGCAGAGGGCATTACCCACAGAATGCCCAATTTTCGTAACATTCAATGTTGAGTGCTATCACAAAACTGTAGTGTTCACAACACCATGTTTTATGTTTGTGTTGTCACCAAAGCGAGGAAATGAAAATAATAAATTTCCTCAAGAGGGAATCAAACCTACAACTGTCGCATTTACAGACAGACACATTGTGTCAACAGTCTTAATTGTCTTAACTAAATACATAACATGTAATAGTAGGTAATTGTTTTATAAATTAAGCAAAAAATAATTTATCTACATAAAACATACAAAGGTAGTCCCATTACTCTTTAAACTAGAACAAAGACACTAAAATGTCATTGCATTATGTAACCTCATAAAATCAATACATGTTTCAACTGACTCAATGTCTTTGGTTACCATTTCAATGTAACATGCTTATACACTGAATTGTATATTTTTAATTGCTTTTTAACATTCCAATTAACAATAATAGTTATACAATACTTAGAAGGTTCACCAGAGATTTTTTTTATTAAAATTACAATTGTATGAAGATAAACTTATGCCATGAATTGGGAAGAGTAATTAAAAATAAGAGTATGTTTTTTGTACTTACACATTGGTATGTAAAGCAAAGTCGTTGGTCTGGTAGCCAAAGGCAAAGTTGTTCTTAGAGAACTTGGCCTTTTGTGTGTCAAACTGTGTGTGTGCACCGGCAAGCCAGCCCTGGTACTTAAGCACAGCGGCTACGTCGACTATTGGTCCGGCCAAGTCAAGGTCCAAATTGCTGTTGACAGCTACTGTTTCATTGGCGAATTGGGTCTTCAATTTTCCAGATTTGCTTCTGCAATTCAAAATGAAAATTTTTGCCATCATTTATACATATTTTTGATAAAATGTTTTTTAAATAGAATATAGTCTAGTTTACCCAGTTTGTGGTGCAAAAGTTCCTTCAAGTGTAACTTTAAGACCAGCAGCAATCTTGTCTTGGATGGTAATGTCTGTGGCCAGTGTGTTGTCGGTATTCCACTTTTCTGTGAATGTCAGACCATAGTCTTTCACAGCATATTTAGATGAAAGGCTACCAAATACCTGTAAACCGTAATCATTTTTAAAATTCATACTATACAAAAATTATAATAATCAGAATAAAAAACATAGTAATCAAAAATTTGTACAAATGTCAGTAGAATTCATTCAATTTTTTAAAAAATATATATTCGGAAAAAAATTTTATGATTGTACCTTTCCACTTTCTTGGTTGGAGGTGATGCCGCTGCTGAACTCAACTCCAGACTCACTCTTGGTCTTGAGGTCTAGTTTAAAGACTCCAAAATGGTAGCCCTTAGAGAAGACATCATTGGCCTTCTTTCCGAGGTCGGAATAGTGAGGGGGAGCCATTTCCTATAAAAAATATAACGTTTAAAATGCTTCCAATTTGTGTTTTAAACATACGCAAAATTTTACAGTTCGCAGATTACATTTACGTCATCTACCTGGGCAATGAACTTTAGGGCCCTATGATATTTTTATTATTTTAATAGTTTCATGATTATAACACTTTGTTTTAAATTTGTATATAGTGCCAGATGTGTCAGGGTTGATAACTATTGCAATGCACTATTTACAAGCCACATTACCGTGACAGTATTACATAACATTCAAGGATTATAACTGTGCCAATTTGCAAATCCTTGTTTTAACTTCTAATTGCATCTAAATGCAGTAAAAGAATTAAGCACCCGAAAACGTATGATGACCGTAAACTTGACCTTTGATTGAAAGACCAAAATAAATTCCCCAAGACGAAAATCACATTCTAAACAGTACTTCGTAATTATTGGATAAAATTACCTAACTAGTAACAGAGGAGATTTATATTAAAGCCAAAATAGTACATACGTTTTCGATTTATCTATTTACAATAATATATCCAATAATTTCTGTAAAATAAGTAATAAATCACGTGTGTGACGTAGATACTTCCCGGCTAGTCTACGTTTGTAACCTAATAAGAAATTATTTTAACGCCGTTCTGCACAAAAGCTATATACATATTAAATTCTTAATACTTACTGTATTTTATATTTAGTCACTAATTGAAATTAAATATGTAGAATTCAGAGAATTCTTGGCAATAAGTTCACCTCCTGCACCGCACCACAAGACAATTCTGATTTGCTGAAGTAACAGTAAGAGGGCGTTCGTACCGGATATAACGTTATTGACGTTACGCAAAAGTTTCTTTTTTAATTTAAAATGATAATTATTCATTACGTTTAAGTAAAAACCTAATTAATATATATGTATTCTATAAACAACAAGTTTATTTTAGAATATAAAAATGTTTTTCAATATTAAATAATAAAGAATGTATTTGACTTTTTAATGGTACGATATTGTTACAACCAATACAGATGGTGCAATCAAAATAAATACTATTTAATTAACCGACTTCTTTTAAAACGTAATTATCACACTATAAATGAGTTTTACTCCTAAATTATAGTATAAAAATATATAGAGAGACATTGGCTCGGCAATGGCAATAATTTAGCAGGATTTGATTTATGGCGCAAAATTTAAAATGCGCTGAATGTTATTTTCAAGATTTTTCTTATTAGATGGATATTTGAAATAACATAGTATAAAAAACTCACTGGACAGCATGATAATTTTTTTGGAGGAAATTTATCATCTCCTTGATCATCATCTTCCTCCTCACGGGGGCATTCAATTTGTTGACCGGACTCATCTTTGCAAACTACCATTTCACCTATTGAACCATCCTGAAAATACATTAATTTTAACGAGATTATTTTTATAATTTCTGATTGTAGTCAAAATAACATATGCGTTTTAAACTTAGCCGAACGATTAGAATAGATACCTATGAAAGAGGAAAGCCATGGCAAAGTACTTACGGAACGACGACATGGTACTGTTTCTTTGATGACTTCAGCATTAACTAAAGGAAATTTTAAGTGTTTAAAAAGAAAATTGTCCATAAACACATTTTTTAAATTGAATAAATCATTAAAAATTGACATAACTACAATAAATTCATTAATAAATTACTATATCTATGAAAATGGCAAATCTAGGTTACTAGAAAATTTAAATTACACAAATCTATATGGTTTTTATACTTAAAACCTACTAACTATACAAATAAAAAACAGTAGCGTTGTGGTCGCAGAGAAGTGATATGATAAAATGGCATAAAAAATGCATAAGAACTGCATCGATTGTTGAGATATACTTACTTAGATATTTAATATATTACTGATAATATTGTTTTGGATTCGACGCTCTTATCTTATATGATTTGTTTATAAATGATACAAAATATTTACTATAAAACATATATAAAATTCCTTATCAATAAATCTATCGAGCGTAAAACGTATTATCTTAACTATTAAAGATTATATTAATTCTTTTTATTAATCTCTTACATTACATTAGTAAGATAAAATATCTATGNTAAAGAATGTATTTGACTTTTTAATGGTACGATATTGTTACAACCAATACAGATGGTGCAATCAAAATAAATACTATTTAATTAACCGACTTCTTTTAAAACGTAATTATCACACTATAAATGAGTTTTACTCCTAAATTATAGTATAAAAATATATAGAGAGACATTGGCTCGGCAATGGCAATAATTTAGCAGGATTTGATTTATGGCGCAAAATTTAAAATGCGCTGAATGTTATTTTCAAGATTTTTCTTATTAGATGGATATTTGAAATAACATAGTATAAAAAACTCACTGGACAGCATGATAATTTTTTTGGAGGAAATTTATCATCTCCTTGATCATCATCTTCCTCCTCACGGGGGCATTCAATTTGTTGACCGGACTCATCTTTGCAAACTACCATTTCACCTATTGAACCATCCTGAAAATACATTAATTTTAACGAGATTATTTTTATAATTTCTGATTGTAGTCAAAATAACATATGCGTTTTAAACTTAGCCGAACGATTAGAATAGATACCTATGAAAGAGGAAAGCCATGGCAAAGTACTTACGGAACGACGACATGGTACTGTTTCTTTGATGACTTCAGCATTAACTAAAGGAAATTTTAAGTGTTTAAAAAGAAAATTGTCCATAAACACATTTTTTAAATTGAATAAATCATTAAAAATTGACATAACTACAATAAATTCATTAATAAATTACTATATCTATGAAAATGGCAAATCTAGGTTACTAGAAAATTTAAATAACACAAATCTATATGGTTTTTATACTTAAAACCTACTAACTATACAAATAAAATACAGTAGCGTTGTGGTCGCAGAGAAGTGATATGGTAAAATGGCATAAAAATATGCATAAGAACTGCATCGATTGTTGAGATATACTTACTTAGATATTTAATATATTACTGATAATATTGTTTTGGCTTCGACGCTCTTATCTAATATGATTTGTTTATAAACTATACAAAATATTTACTATAATACTTATAAAATTCCCTATCTATAAATCTATCGAGCGTAAAACGTATTATCTTAACTATTAAAGATTATATTAATTATTTTTATTAATCTCTCGTACATTACATTAGTAAGATAAAATATCTATGTAATTAGTATTAACAAACTTTGTCCCCACTTTCCGCCGAATTTTGGAGGCATTGCGTGTTGAGTGGCTGAACTCAACGCCGCGCTTTGCGTTGATACCAGAACGAAGAAATGGAAATATAAATTTAAATAAATATTTAATTTCCTCGAGTGGGAAAGCTGATTTATATTTGTGAGAATTATAATTTATCTATAGGTAGGTAGGTAGGTACTAAGTATATTTTACCATGGTAGGATAGGTTAGTTACTTAAATATAGGAATGCCATTTTTTTATTAATTTCTTAATGAAAAATTGCATTTTAGTAGTCCTCAATATTAGCGCTCCAAATAAAGACAGTATTATTTTGATTTTTAGTGTTTTATTTTTGTTCTCACTTAAAAGCCACATAAAAATAATGCTGAAGTTCATTATTTTATAAATATTAAGCACTTAAGATGCCTAGACATAGTTAGAACTTTCTTGATTCGTCTGGCGATTCCCGAATGGTCGTTGGCTTATTTTAAGACAATCCAAACGTAGAGACGCTTCAATCTTCGTCCGGCATCCTCCCAGGGAGCATTTTATGCCGCGCTAATTAAGAAATCTTAATTAATTAATAAATTAATTAACAAATTAATTAATAAACTAATTTTCAAAATGGCTGATTCTTGTCACTACGATATAGAACGAAATGAGAAGTACGGTCGTTATCTGATTTCTAATAAGGATTTAGGATGTGGCGAATTGATATTTACAGATGTTCCAGTAGCTGTTGGACCAAAACCAGGCAAGTTACTGATGGCTGACTCGTATTACAGCACGGTGAACGTGACAATTCGAGTACCTAGTCCTATTTCTTATTTAATAAATACTCATAAATAATTCATTATTTTTTTTATAAATTTATGTCATGTATGCAGTATTTAAATTAAATAGATAAGTCATAGAAGCGCCATGTTGTAAAAAAATAATTAGATTATTCAATAATTTATTATTTGTTAATATTTTCATTTCTTCGCTCTGATAACAAAGCACCGCCACGCCCAACGCTTCAAAAATTCGACGGAAAGTGGAGGACAGAGTGTTTTAATGTTAGGTACTCTGGTATAGCGGGTTCAAGCGTCCATCAGAGCTCGTAAATTTTCTTCAGGGGCCAGTTACTCTCGCACCTCCCTGTGCGGTGACGCTATCAAGATCAGTCCAGGTCGACTGCAATAAAGTCCTTTCGAAAAGAAAAACAAAAGCTATAGCGGGGTACAGTATGAAGATGAAAAAAAAAGAAAATATTGAAGTAGGTATGATTCCCATATCTATCTAAATATACTGCATAAGTTAGTATATTACTTAGGGTGTGAGTTCGATATCTATTCGAAGAAATGAAATATTTAATATTTTCATTTCCTCTCAGAACGAAATGTCTTAACAGTAAGTCGGCACTATGTGCGGGATATAGCGCCAAAATAAGTAATTTACATTATATATTAATTTTTCAGATACGCCGCCGCTTTGTCTAGGATGTTATTGTCCCGTAGTAAACACGGTTTGTTCACGCTGTTGCTGGCCGATATGTAGTAATGAATGTGAACAATCCCCACAGCATTTGCCCGAATGTGAAATATTCTCTGATGCAAAAGTACGCTTTCAGTCAATCGAGGATTGGACCGTTAGCGCTCTACAACTGGATTGTATAACACCGCTGAGGTCGGCTTTAGTATTATAATTAAAAAAAAAATGAAATTGATAACCTCCTTTTCTTACAGAAGTCGGTAAAAAGATACATTAATATTTACCTTATAATTTTTATTAGTAAATTGACGGCAGTCGTGGCGCAGTGGCCCAAGCGTATTATTGTAAACGCGGCAGGTTTTAAGTTGTGGGGTTTCCACATATATTTAATATTTTCATTCCTACGCTCTGGTGTCGAGGCAAGCGCAATGCCTTCAGAATTCGACGGAAAGTATTATAACACTAGCCTCCCTCTGCCTATCTTTTTCCATGCGGGATAGAGCGTAAAGATGATTTTTTTTTAATTTTTCATTGAAACACACTTTTAGGTTGCTTCTAGCAAAAGAAAGAGATCCAGAACGATGGCAAAAAGAAGTTGAGTTGATGGAAACTCATACGGAAGAACGTAAAAAAAGACCAACATGGGAAGTCGATCAAGTCAATATCGTTAATTACCTTATAGACCATTGTAAACTTGGAAATAGATTTACAAAACAGTTAGTAGAACAAATATGCGGTATATTGGAGGTGAGTTCCTTTAAAATAAGATTTATCGTAATTTTGTGTTGTTTTATATAGGTAATAACTTTACATATGCGTGTTGTTCATGAATTATCAATATATATTCTATATGTCCGACGTAGTAAGTATATCTAGTGTGTAGACATGTATTTTCTTTAAAATAAATTATCACTAAGTAGTAGGTATGACGCTTTATGTCGTTGTGCTTAACAGAAAAAAAAGAAAGTTAAAGTTCCATTCGAATGCGCCTATCGAGCCTTCCAGACGAAACCCACGATTGTACGTCAAGGGAAAGTGCTAATTTTAAAAGTTGACAAACTTAAGTTTATAGGCGTATACCTTCATTTTGTTTGAAATGAACTACGAGTAATATTTCACATAAATTTTCACTTTTCGAATTAACCTTTTCGAAATTGAACGATTAACTAACAAAATTAGTAATACAAAAATTGGTAAGCACTTCCATCCATGACGAAATGTTTTTGTTTGATTTTTACATACATTAACTCAATCTATATTTACCTATAATATGTCACGATTTCATATTATGTTGATGTAAGCGTAGTTAGCTCGTTTGTTCTTTTTCCTCGTCAATAATGTAGTGTCTTCCTTATGTTAGTTATAGATATTAGAATATTAAAAAAATATCAAGTAGGTACCTACCTAATTAATAC
>JAKRZM010000633.1:104624-287397 GCA_036379175.1 Heliconius cydno galanthus | reverse complement strand
TAATTAAAAAAAAAATCAAATTAATAACCTTTTTTTCTTACAGAAGTCGGTAAAAAGATACATTAATATTTACCTTATAATTTTTATTAGTAAATTGACGCCAGTCGTGGCGCAGTGGCCCAAGTTATTGTAAACGCGGCAGGTTTTAAGTTGTGGGGTTTCCACATATATTTAATATTTTCATTCCTTCGCTCTGGTGTCGGAAAGTATTATAACACTAGCTTCCCTCTGCCTATCTTTTTCCATGCGGGATAGAGCGTAAAGATGATTTTTTTTTTAATTTTTCATTGAAACACACTTTTAGGTTGCTTCTAGCAAAAGAAAGAGATCCAGAACGATGGCAAAAAGAAGTTGAGTTGATGGAAACTCATACGGAAGAACGTAAAAAAAGACCAACATGGGAAGTCGATCAAGTTAATATCGTTAATTACCTTATAGACCATTGTAAACTTGGAAATAGATTTACAAAACAGTTAGTAGAACAAGTATGCGGTATATTGGAGGTGAGTTCCTTTAAAATAAGATTTATCGTAATTTTATGTTGTTTTATATAGGTAATAACTTTAGATATGGGTGTTGTCCATGAATTATCGATATATATTCTTTATGTACTTAGCTATGTCCGACATAGTAAGTATATCTAGTGTGTAGACATGTATTTTCTTTAAAATAAATGATCACTAGTAGATATGACGCCTAATATAAAGCATTAACAGAAAAAAAAGAGAGTTAAAGTTCCATTCGAATGCGCCTATCGAGGCTTCCGGACGAAACTCACGATTACGAGTACGAGTACGTCAAGGGAAAGTGCTAATTTTAAAAGTTGACAAACTTAAGTTTACAGGCATATATATATACCTTCATGTTGTTTGAAATGAACTACGAGTAATATTTCACGCAAATTTTCACTTTTCGAATTAACCTTTTCTAAATTGAACGATTAACTAACAAAATTAGTAATACAAAAGTTGGCAAGCACTTCAATCCATGACGAAATGTTTTTGTTTGATTTTTACATACATTAACTCAATCTATATTTATAATATGTCACGTTTTCATATTATTTCGATGTAGACGTAGTTAGCTCGTTTGTTCTTTATCATCGTCAATAATAATATAGTAGAGTGTCTTCCTTATGTTAGTTATAGATATTAGAATATTAAAAAAATATCAAGTAGGTACCTACCTAATTAATACTTACTTATATTAAAATCAGAGATTTTATTTTATGTAAGTAAATACTAGGTCATCTTAAGGCCGGTACCTACAGCGTCTGACTATAAACGTGATGCTTCAACTTCTACATATTAAATATATTTATTTCCCCGAACCGGTAAGAAAACAAAGCGCGGCGTTGAATTCCGCCATTCAACAGGTAGTGTCTCGAAAGTGGAGAATACAGTCTCTTATCACAAGGATCCCTCTGCTTATTCTGCTAAGTGCGGGATACAGCAGGAAGATAAACAGCGGTTCGCTTTCAGGTTAACGCTGTAGAAATTCCTTCACGAGGTGGTTTTAGTGTACGTGCAGTGTACCCTCGTTTAGCGATAGCCGCACATAGCTGCGTACCTAACATCGTGCATACTATACTTCACGAGGACTATCAGTTTGTATATAATATTTAAAATTATATTTATTTCATATTTATATTAAGAGGCCAAGAGCACAATAGTGTGACTGTAAGCGCAACAGGTTGTGGGTTTGATTCCCACTCGAAGAACAATAATATCTTTATTTTGTTCCTTTCTTCGTTTTAGTGTCGAAGCAAAGTAACACGCAATGTCTCCAGAATTCGGCAGAAAGTGGAGAACGGAGTGTCTTAACACTAGGTTCCTTCTGCCTACCCTATGTGTGCGGGATACAGCGTGAAGCTCAAAAAAAATCTCTATTAATTTTAACTTTTTGTTTTTTTTCCCTATTTAAACTGCAAAAGTTAAAATTTAGAAAGAAGTGAGCTTCTTTCTAAATTTCATAATTGTAGGCTTAAGTTTCCATTTTTTTCTTTTTGAAGTGCGGAATCCTAATAAAGAAACTTTTTTCGCAGAGTTCAAGTACGAGCAGCAATACCTATAAAAGCTGGTGACTTCTTGAATCTCAGTTACACCCACGTTCTGTCCCCAACCATATTACGTCGAGAACATTTATTAGAATCGAAGTTCTTTAATTGTGAGTGTCCACGCTGCGCTGACCCTCTGGAGCTCGGTACACACTTGAGTACCCTGAAATGTAATAAATGCGACAACGGTGTGATATTGTCTAGCAATCCTTTAGGTAATTGCACTATTGTTTTTTTTAGCTTCCCGCTGTTTACTGCACATAGCAGGTTAGGCAGTGATACATACTGTAGATGCGGATTTTTGAACATAATTATTATATTTTTTTAACTCCAAATATAATACATATTATAGTCATCTCTCAACTCATCATATAATAAGTACATTTTTTTTAAGACAACGAAGCACAATGGTGTTGCACTGATAAGAATTGCGGATTCAAAACATCTGGCGCTGCAATACGTAAAATGTTAGCTGTGGTACAGGCTGAACTCGAACAATTAGATGCTGTGGACCCTGGACCTGATGCTATTCAACTGAGAGAAGCTACTATAAGTAAAGTAAGAATAGCTGTTAATGCATATTTAATATTTACATAAATAAAGTTAAGAATAAAAGAATAAACCGAAATTGGACGTCTTCTTTTAAATATTGTAGAGTGAGTCTATCATCTGGAAAGCAAAGCCAAGTTGGCCTCTAACTTGGAGTCATCAGCAGAGCGAGACAGTACCGTCTCGCCAAAACACCAATTCCTCCTGTATAGCCCCCAGATTCAGCCTTATATGGAGAACCTATTGTTCTCTCTCTCTCTGGTGCACCTCAGTATCAACTTGAACCATTTAATCACTTACAACGTAGAGCCGTTCGAATCGTAGGGGACCCAATGATCTGTGAAAGCCTTGACACTTTGGCTTTGCGTAGGGACGTCTCTTCGCTGTGCGTTCTCTACTGCATTTATCATTGGAAGTGTTCGGAGGAACTGTTTGATATGTTACCTTCTAAAATATATAACATAATTTATAAGTAAAACTATAAAAATATTTTTTCCAGTACAAAACTGTGTTCCACCCACGTCACTCGTTCCTATTAAACATAAAGTATGCCCTAGCCCAGATGTACGGTCGTGTCGAAGGGTACACTATAGACGAGCTGCTCGACGTAATGCTGCAACGTAAAGTGGATTTTTGCAAATTAGTTTTATCTACGCTGGATGTCATATCTCCTGGAGAGAGTAGGATGAGAGGTTTTCTATTCCTTTTTTTATTTAACTTTTTGCCGCATTTAGGAGGTAAAATTAAATGATTCCAACAACATTTAATAGACACTTTACACTAGGGATGAGTTCGATATATCAAAACGTAACTGAAAACCGATATGTTAAGGAAAACATAACGTATCAATATATGTTTTTAGAAAACCGTTTTTACAGAAACTTAAAACTCAACATAGCTGTGATCTGAACAAAACCGTAATAACGCAAAACTTTTGAAACGTCAAACGGTTTTATATTAAAACTAACTTCCTCTCTTTCTAAGTAATGTATTCCGAACGGGCGTAAATGAGATAAGGCGAATATCTGATAAACTGATATTCGCTACCTCTCTTTCTATCCGTATATTCTTCACGGGTGTAAAAGAAATGAAGCGAATACCCGATAACTAACTAACTAACAGATTCATGTTTCGGCGGTTTTCTTACATCTACAAGTTATTATTTCGTCGTTATGAAATCGAACTTCTAAATAAATGAATAATGTTGAAATTTGGATATGATTTTGTATTTTAACATTATTTCAATTTAATTACTAAATATTGTTTTTTTTACATTTGATTATAGTTTTTATTTATATGTAATACTAATTACATATATTTATTATGATATTATAATGTTATAATTATGATTTTGCGTTTATTGACAATTCGAAAAAAAAATGATATCTGAAAACCGTTATTGATATCGATACGAAAACCATATATCGGTTTCATAACCGTTAACGGAAAAAAACGATAACGCCCATCTCTAGTTTACACTGTCAGACTAAGATATTTTTTATCAATTTTAACACAAGTATAATCATTACTTGCGCTATTAACGTTAAAATTTAATTGATTATATTTTTTAGGTATAATGTTATATGAGTTACATGCACCACTTATTTATTTGGCGAGAAATGAGTTTAGTGCAGGTTTGATAAATCAAGAGCAACTAAAAGAAAAATTACAGGAGCCTTTACAATGTTTATCCAACGCGGCCAGAATACTCAGTAGGGAGGATCCACAGAGTCCTGAAGGCATAACTGGAAATATTGCTAATCAGTCAAAAGAACAATTAAGTACTAGCTTAGAATGTCTTTAGATTTCACTGCTTTTACAATAATCCATTGTTACAGGTAGACTATATGTAAATACATATTACATACAGTATATATTGTGTCATGATGTGATTTCAATATCAGCTTCATGCTGTATCCAGCACACAGCAGGGTAGATAGAGGGAACCTAGTGTCAAGAGTATGACACTCCGTTCCCCACCTTCTTGAGTTTGATAAGTTGAGAGGCAGAACTCAACACCGCGCTTTACCTCGACACCAGAGCGAAGAAAGGGAATATAAATGTAAATAAATATTTATTTATTTGTATATCAAAATATATATAATTAATTCGGTTACAAAAATTCAATTAAAATGTGAACAATAATTAACCTATAGTAGAAAATTACATGTATCAAAAAAGACTATCTGATCTCTTATAATAAGTTGAAATAAAAAACCTGTCTGATTTCAAATTTCTTTTATTGCATTTTATGCATTGTTTAGAATTTTATTTTCTTGGGTTTTTTAACAGTGTTTTTAACAGCCTCTTGTGAGACTGTTTTGGTTTGCTGCCCTATATCTTCAATATTATCATCATTCAATGTTTGTAGTTTAATTGATGTTTCTTCCTTTTTAGTTTGAACCTGTAACATATGTAACATGAATTTGAAAATCTGAGGTTTTTAATATAGATTAAACACATTGGGCAAATATTTAGCAAGAATTGCAATTGATTTGAATAAGAGTGAGAATAGAACCCACAAATGTCGTATTCACACTCATTTGCTGTACTGCTGAGCAACCAAGGACTCAAAATGGTACTTCTAGTAATTAAATTCAGAAATTATATATACTTGTGATACATAGTTTTCCTTAATGAAACAGTTTTCATTAATATGAGCTTTTATTAATTATCTTATCATCCCAAGTACCTTTTTATTGCATATTCAATATATTTCGTAAAATAGGACAAAATTTATCATAACAACAGCCTTCACTTTTATCAGTTATAGTACATTTTGTAATATAACTGTTTATTACATACTTAATTTAGTATAATTAATGTTGGTGTTAGTAATATATATCGAAGATCATAATCAGATATATCATTTAACTAAAACATAGAATCTCAATTATTTGCATTCTTCTAATGCACCCCTACACTCTTTAGGGACCGCGTTTGGCAAATTTCAGCATATTATATCCCCTGTAGATTTAAAGGTATGTTATATATCAGTCACTCAGCAATTGAAGAGTTAAAGTTTTGAGGTGCAAGAAAGTTTTTAATGTGCAGTATGTTCAATCTTACCTCACTTGCTAGTACATATGTATATAAAATATTTTTGATTCCCCGCTCTGGTAGACAAGACATTGAGTTTTAATACTAAACATGCAATGTTTTAAATATACTTACAGTTGGACAATCTTTTCTCAAGTGAGTAACATCCCCACATAATTTACAACAGCCTCCATTTGGATACAGGCCCTTTGGATTATCCGGACATTGCCTTGCTATGTGACCCTGTAACATATTTCACTTTAATTAATGAAATGTTTTAATATATTTTGCTTATATGTAGACTCTTATTTTAAATTTCCATCCATTATTTTTACTTTATGTTGTATAAAGCAAGGGTAAGCAATGACACCCTAGTGTCAAAATACTATGTTCTCTGCCTTCTGGCCGAATTGGAGACATGTCAACCCATAGTGCAAATATAAAAATAATGAATTCCTCAGTAGGGACTGAACACCATTCACCACAATCTGGCACTTTCCTTTTTGATTCAAGATGGCTTCATATTTACAGTATTTGGAAAATACTATAAATATAAGTTAGTACTAAATACAAATTACATATCTTATTTAAATTTTAAATAGTTTATCCAAGCAATATTCATATATTATACTTTCCAAATAATACTTACAGATTCTTTGCAAATAAAACATGTTGCGAATCTAAATTCTTTATCCCTCTGGACTTTGCATTCAAATTGCCTGTGTTCAGTTGATCCACATTTAAAGCACAGCCCTTCAGCTGCATCTACACCAGGTAAGTTTGATTTCAAATCTGGACAATCTGATAAGTTATGGCCACCCTTCCTACAGTTATAGCAAACATCTCTTTTGATCCTAGCTAAAGCTTTTTCTGCTCTCCGTCTTTCTAACTTCATTGTTCTCTGTACCTCACTTTTAGGTATACCTTTCTTTATCATATTTTTTTTCAATTCATCTAATCTTTCAGCATCTCTCTTCATTATAGGAAAACCATCATACCTCACGAGTTCAACCTCTTTGCTATTTATAATAAGATGAAAACTTGTATCATTTATGGGCTTTCTACGATTTGGTTGTTCATTTCTATTAAATTTCTTCTTTTCGTTTTTAGTGACCTGTTTTAGGTCTTTATGATTGTTATTTTTAATTGTGTTACTGGCAGAAGTATCATCGGCTGCATTATGTTCAACTTTGGAATTTTCAATGTTTGAATTTTCAGCATTAGAAGTTTCTAATGATTTCTTGGACTTCTTAGCTTTCTTGTGTTTCTTCTTTTCTTTCTCTGGGGATTCTGCTTGATCATTCGTTAGACTATTAAGCTCATTGTTCTGAGGAATTTCTTTATTCTTCTTTTTCTTTTGTGGTGGTTTTGGATTTATTTCTTTTTCTACATCATCTCCTGCATTACTAATTTCATTTGCTTCTGATTCATTTAATTTTAAATTGTTTTTATTTTTCTTACTTTTATTTTTTTCTACCTTACCATTTGTAATACATACTTTTTTAGTATCATTATTTATTGCCTCTTGTGTATCATTTGTGTCTGCCTTTTCTTTATTTTTTTTATTTTTCTGTTTTGTGTCTATAATAGGTTTTTTGTTAGGTTGTGATTCTGGAAATTCACACCAAGTTGCCGTTCTTTTTTGGACTCTATGTTCTTTCAGAAAATTATTATAATTGTCAATTCTCTGTTGTTCCGCCTGGTAAAAAAACAGTAGTAAGTAACAGTAGTAATACATATATACATACAAAGATATATTTTAAAGATTATGTTTATAACAGACACATACCTCTTCGCGTTTTTTAGCTTCTTCATTATCTTGCTTTGCTCTCAGCATATGTTCTTTCATTACCTCCCATGGTGTACTATCTCCAGGAGCTTTTAGGTTAGAAGCTTTGGATCCTTTGGCCCTCGCAAATCGAGTCATTTTTATTTTTCGAATAAATTAATTATATTGCATATAACTATAAGTATCATTTATTAAAACGAGCAAATAAATACAGGTATTATTTATTAAACTACTTCAAAAAACAATACAAAGTCGTGATCGTGAAGTATTTGACATTTGACATGTGTTTGTTATGGACCACAGATAAATCAGACACAGTCAGACAGTTAAAAACGGATACACGTCGCTGAAGTATAGGTAAAGTCCAAGAATGTTTTAAACCTCTGTAATAATTTCTAGAGCTCCGATTAAAAAACTATCTATAACTGTAATCACATAATAAATAATACTGGCAAGAACAGACCAAAAAGTCAATAAGTTAAGAATATTTTATATATATATTGCCTCGAAATAGGCGTTTTTTGCGATATAAACGACCATATCTTATTTAGTAAATTTGGAAATACCATTTTTTCAGGAAATCAAGGGACCGTAGATCTGAGTATATGGTTTGAATTTTAACTCAATATCTCCAAGCGTTACTGAGATAAAGGTTCTTGGCTGACAGACAGACGAAAGGACGGATGGACAACAAAGTGATCTTATAATAGTTCCTTTTTCCTTAAAAGATACGGAACACTAAAAAGTATGAAATAATATAATTATTATACAAATTTATAGCAATATAATAAAAAAACATCAAATACCGTCCCGTCTCTACTGAGTGAATCACAAAGTATTGCCACACAGACAAAATTACAAAGATCATATTTTGGCTTCTGTTGCTTGCATTAAACTCTTTAGAAGTATTTTTTTAGTTTAATTTATGATGTATAGATTTGTATACAATATCTATAAAAAGAATATATAAGACCTATGATTAAAGGAAATTTATTACTAACAAAACAACCAACAAATGTGTTAAGATTTCTTTTTATTTGAAGTCAACTTTTCTTCTATTAATTTAACCCAGTTTTCATACTGTTCATTATCTTCTTCTTCTATTTCATCACAAAACTTATCAATATCTTCCTCTTTAGCTTCATCGTCTTCACTTTGATTTGATTGTTCTTTTCTTAGTTCCGATGTACCAGTATTACCTTGTGTATTTTTACTTTTATCCTTTTTACTGTTACTTTTTTGTACAGATTTATTTTTCGCCGCGTTAAGTAAGATGTCCTCTGTCTGTTGTTCTGGATTACCGTCTTCATCAAATATTATCTTCTTAGGCTTATTGCTTGGCATAGAGTCAGTTTTTAGCTCACTTTTATTTTGTGTATTTCTAGTTCTTTTTGATTTAGAGTGCTCAATGTTAGTTAATTCACCTTTACTTCGTTTCCCCATGTTGCTGTAATAAAAAACATTTATTATAACTGTTCTCTTAATTTTGGCACAATCTAGGCAAATGGTTTGTTCTTATTTAATATAGTAACGAAGTTATACCACTACAGCGTCATATCAAATCAAATATCAGTTAATAAATATAAAATTTTAAACATCACAAATTTTACCTCTTAAAAATTTTCTCTACATAAGAATAATAAAAATTAATATTGTTAATGGCATAAGTTTTCCGATAACTAAAAAGGTAAACCTTATGGCGTTCCTTTGTACTCTCTGGCTACCGCGTTAAGAACAAAAAAAAGATAGAATAATTATTAACATTAGTAAACAGATTTACATTCTAACATTGGAATGTTTTAGTCCATTAATAGATTATAAATGAACATGAAAATCCACATGTACGCGTTATACTACTCATTACTCATTAACGATCACAAGACTAAGCTTGTCTATTTTAAACTGATTTATCATATTATATTAAATCAGCTTCACGCTGCATCCCGCATACCATAGGGTAGACAGAGGGAGCCTAGTGTTAAAACACTCCGTTTCCCACTTTGTTGAGTGGCGGAACTCAACGCTGGGCTTTTGTCTTGATGCCAGAGCGAAACATTGAAAATTAAGATAATAAATAATTAATTTCCCTGAGTGGGAATCGAACCCACAATTGTCACGTTACAGTCTCACCCCCTTATTGTGTCCCTGCGCCACTACGGACTCATTTTTTTATTATTATTTATTTATTATTATATTATTTATTTATCGTATATTAGAATATTGAAATTATTATTGAGATAATTGAACTGTAAAAAACATTGGAATTTTAATACGACAAAGTAAAATCGCTAATGTTGTTGTGGTGGTGGTAGTGGTGGTAGTGTACAGTGTGTTAATTTCATGATATATAAAACATAAATTTTTGAGGCCGTCATGGTGCACAGGCACAAGCGTGCGACTGTAAACGCGACGTTTTGGATTCGATTACCAGTCAGGGGAAAGAAATAAAAATAAATAAAATTATCAAGCTAAATAGATAAAACTCTATAGTTGACACATAAAGGTAATAAAGCATTTTACAAGGATAAATAAATTACTTTAACAATAACACATAGTACCTACGTGCACTTGCACTTGCAAGTCACGTTATTTAATGATAGTAACAAAACCCATCGAATATCGTTTAAATATTTTTAAATTAATAATGGTATTGTTATTAGATGCTTAAAAAAACATATTTTGGCTTAGTCAACGCATTTATCAAGATCTACAATAATAACCGCTCGTAGTCTAAAATATCTGGCATTCAGTCAATATTGCAATAGTGACGCTTGTTTCTGTTNTTTAATACGACAAAGTAAAATCGCTAATGTTGTTGTGGTGGTGGTGGTGGTGGTAGTGTACAGTGTGTTAATTTCATGATATATAAAACATAAATTGTTGAGGCCGTCATGGTGCACAGGCACAAGCGTGCGACTGTAAACGCGACGTTTTGGATTCGATTACCAGTCAGGGGAAAGAAATAAAAATAAATAAAATTATCAAGCTAAATAGATAAAACTCTATAGTTGACACATAAAGGTAATAAAGCATTTTACAAGGATAAATAAATTACTTTAACAATAACACATAGTACCTACGTGCAATTGCACTTGCAAGTCACGTTATTTAATGATAGTAACAAAACCCGTCGAATATCGTTTAAATATTTTTAAATTAATAATTGTATTGTTATTAGATGCTTAAAAAACATATTCTGGCTTAGTCAACGCATTTATCAAGATCTACAATAATAACTGCTCGTTGTCTGAAATATCTGGCATTCAGTCAATATTGCAATAGTGACGCTTGTTTCTGTTTTTTTTTGCCAATTCCATTTTATTTAAGGTTCAATTAATAATTCCACAACATTTTTTATTGGTAACGACATATTTTTTTAAATATTTTTATCTCACTGTCTCCCCAAATTAGGTAGGTGCCTAAGTTTTTTTTATAAATATGCGTATAGCGTGATGCCGCATGTATCAGGCAGAGTGAAACTGTTCTCATAAAAACCACTTTCGTTACTGACTTTCCGCCGAATTGCCGCTTTACCAGAGCGAAGAAATGAAAATATGTATTTAATATATAAAATATTATTTTTATTATTATTATTATTTATTCTCTTCAGTCCAGTAAGTACCTATTGTTTTTTTAATAAATAATACCACATTCCAATTAAATGTGTTTGATACACTGCACATTGCAGAGGTCATAAAAAACGATAAGTTACGTTTATTTTAAAACATATTTTATGTTAATTAACGACAGTCGTGGCAAGCGAGTAATTACCTACTATTTCAACTTAAAAGTATACTTTTCACATAATTTTAACATATGAGAATGAGTTTTTAATCTCCTTTATATAATGCTTTAAAAACATTATCGAAGATTAGAAACCAGTTGATTCTTATATTATCAAGTATATTAAAAAGTTTAATCGTATTAAAGAGATAAATAAATAGTCGTAAGAAAATGTTGTAGATATTATATTTTTTTCTTACAAAAAATTAAAAAAACCATATAGCATTACGTAGAAATGAACATAGCCGTTAGTAAATTTAAGTGGTATGAAAGTGGTACGTAAAGAAAATTGTACTAAATTTTTTGAAATACTTATTTCCGTTTATACATATGTCATAATTATATTACACAAATCTAATTTGTGTTTACACAAATATATATATAATTCGTGTATATTTTAGTAAAAAAGAAATAGGAACATTAGTACGCGCAAAAATTTAACTTTATTTAAATAACAGCAACTGTTTACATTAACAAATAAACGAATTAGTTAAAGAAAATTGCTTTTTAAATGTGCACAAGGTTATCTGGTTTACATCAACTTAATATATTTTAGTTTGTTTTCATTAGAACGTAAAGACAAGTGTTATTTATTTACTTTAACCATAATAACTTTTTCAATTACAGTCAGATAAACGTATCGTATACTCGCGAGATAGCAAATAGCTCTTTTACGTAACACGCGAGCGACGCGACCGAGCGGGCGCAGTGCCACCAGCGACCGACCGACCGCCACCCGCCTCCCGCTTCTCGCTCATTGCACCGCAACACGCGAATACCGCAGTGATTGAAACATCCTTGGCGTTAACTATCGTACACGCGAGTGATTTGTCTGTTTAAATTATTAGTTACAACTATTTATCGTCTACAATATGACAGAAAAACAATACATATTAGGAATGGACATTGGTACTACTTCAGTAAAAGTTTGTGTGTACGATCCCGATACCAAAGAGTTAGTTGCTAAACAAAATAAAGATACCGCGGCAAATATTCCTAGTGACCAAGGAATAGAAGGGAACAAGCAGGATGTTCCAAAAATAGTATCTGCCGTGCACTACTGCGTGTCGAGACTACCTCGCGACGTTCTGCGCCACGTTAAAAGAATTGGAGTTTGCGGTCAGATGCATGGAGTCGTCTTATGGAACAATCAGTAATGTTTGTTGTGATATCATATTTAGTTGTTTTGACGTTTGTTATCAGTCTAATTATAAATATTATTTACAGAGCATGGGAAAAAGTCGAAAAAGATGGTGTTGTTATTCGTTTTGAAGCATCTAGAGAAAAAATGTCCGCATTGTACACATGGCAAGATACAAGATGCAAGCCAGAATTTTTGGACAATTTACCGAAACCTGATTCCCACCTGCAGTGTTATTCTGGATATGGATGTGCTACACTTTTGTGGATGTTAAAAAACAAACCAGAAAAGCTTAAAAATTTCACATGTTCAGCAACTGTACAAGATTTTGTAGTGGCCATGCTTTGTGATCTTGAAAATCCTATTATATCAGACCAGAATGCTGCAAGTTGGGGTTATTTCAATACAGAAACAAATGAATGGAATATTGATATTTTGAAATCAATAGATTTTCCAATAAATCTATTGCCAAAAATAGTGAAGAGTGGAGAAATGGGAGGAAAATTATGCAGTTCCTGGAATGGGATTCCTGAAGGAACACCTGTGGGTGTTGCCATGGGTGACTTACAATGTTCTATTCTCGCAACATTAGAGAGTAAACAAGATGCTGTTTTGAATATATCTACTTCGGCTCAACTTGCTATTGTTGTTGATAAGATTTGTGATTTAGGTTGTAAGACTATTGAACATTTGCCATATTTTAACAACACTTATTTAGTTGTTGCAGCATCATTAAATGGAGGGAATGTATTGGCTACATTTGTAAAAATGCTTCAGCAGTGGATGTTAGAATTTGGATTTCCAATTCCACAATCTAAAGTCTGGGAAAAATTAATAGCTCTTGGCTTAGATGCCCCAGAAGGTACAAACATGCGAATAATTCCTCAACTATTAGGTGAACGACATGCACCTACAGCAAAAGCTTCTGTTGAAAATATTGACTTATCAAATATTCAGTTAGGTCATGTATTTAGGTGTTTATGCGATAGTTTAATTAATAATTTACATAATATGATGCCTAAACAAATTTTACAAAATGCAAACATCAAAAGAATTGTTGGTAATGGGTCTGGTTTATCTAGAAATGCTGTACTACAGAGGGCCACAGAGCATTATTATAGCTTACCATTGGAATTTTCATCAGGAGGTGACGCTGCTAAAGGGGCAGCTGTAGCCGTTTTAAATTTTACGGAATTTTAATGTATAAAGGCATTTATAATTATAAAATTCATATAAATGAATGCATTTATAAATTTCCTATATTTATATATATATATACTATTGTAAAATAATAATTAATAATATGAATTTCTGATACAAGTTACAAATTCACTTTTAATTTTATTAATTGTATAAAAAATATGCTTGCAGCACTGGAACTAGAGACTTTTATATTTAAATTTAAGATATAAACTGTTCCTATAAATCTATCTTCAAAACTTCATAAATAATATAATCTGCTTTTATTTTGTTGTTTTATTTCAACGTCGCCGTCGTGGCGCAACGGCACAAGGAAGGGAAATATTTATTTACGTTTATATTTCCATTTCTTCGCTCTGGTGTCGAGGCAAAGCACGGCTTTTGAGTTCTGCCACTCAACACGCAATGCCTCCAGAATTCGGCAGAAAGTGGGGAACGGGGTTCCCGGGTCCCCTCTGCCTACCCTGCTGTGTGCGGGACACAGCATGAAGCTGATTTTATATTTATTTCAACGTTGAAAATAAAAATTATAAAATACTATAAAGGTTTGGTTAGTTGTGTAAAAGTAACCAAATACTATATAAATACCTGTATTATGTATGTGGCGATTTTCTTATCGTAGCATATGTATAAATTATGGCAAATTAATAGAGATAGCGATCAGAAATATAGAAATTTCATATTTAAAACCACCCTACCGTATATCAAGCAATTCCACATGACACTGACACTGACAGTGACAACCAAGGAACAAGGAACATACTAGTGACAACTTTACCTGCTCTATTCTGTTTCTTATTTTATGGCTTTTCGGCGTGCCAGTGGAGCAAAGTTTATTTCGCCAATGTCACGTAGAATGGAGATTGGTCAATTACAAAAAAAGGAAAGTAACATGTAAAACCTGAATAAAATGTATAAAATGAAAGATCTAATTAGATAATCCACCACCTGAAAAAAATCAACACAAATTGTATACAGTAAAACATAAATATAAAGTGTTAGTGACAAATTTATCTTTACAAATGTGTAAATGTTTATGACTATAATAACTACTACTAGGTAGTATTTTTTCTATTTTTAACGATCACTATCACCATAGTATAACTTAAAGATAATTTAGATGAAAATTGGTAATAAAAAGAAATATAATTATATTTTTACCGGTACCGTATAAATTATAAAATAGTCAGAGTCAGTGGAATCGGAAAAGTATCAGCTGTAGTAAAGAAATAAAAATGTGTCTTATCAAAAAGTGTCTGTTATGTTTATCAAGCTACTTACCGTAATAGAAAATATTCAAAGTTTTACTTGTTATGTTATTAAAAAAAGTCTTGTATTGCACGTAAATTGAACACGTATAATCATTGAACATATATAATCGATAAAAAAAATCTTCGGCTACATGTGTCAAAATGACAGACTTGTTTGGAAATTGGAAATAGCGGAATTGTCAAGTTTCAAGTATACACATAACCCAATTTCAAACAGAATTGGGTTTTGGTGTTAGTTTAGCATTGCTAACATAAATCATTTAAATTAATATATAATATGTTCGCGTAACAATATTTCCAATTATATAAAATAATGAAGTATATAAAACTATAACATAATTTTTACTATTATAATTATTACGTTATTTTTATAAAATTTACATCGAAAGCTATTTTTTATTGCATCCAATATGGAAAACATGAAAAAATCAGATGACGTGGATAGTCCAACAGCTGACGGAAATTTATTGCAACCACCAAAATACAACAGCATTCCAACACGAAATCCTCTGATGAAAGTGCGTACTTATGTGTTGGCACTACGACCATGGTCCCTAAGTGGAAGCTTATTACCGACGTTACTGGGTGCTGCACTAGCGTATCGTCTTCCTGGAGATAGTGGATTCAGCTGGGTTACATTACTGTTGACACTTTGTACAGTTGTTCCTGTTCATGGAGCTGGAAACGTTGTAAATACGTACTTCGATTTTGTAAAAGGAATAGACAATCGAAAATCAGATGACAGGACGCTAGTTGATCATATTTTAAGCATTGATGAAGTAGTATCTTTGGGAGCTTTACTTTATATGGCTGGATGTGCATTTTTTGTGTTGCTTGTTATAATGTCACCAGCTAGAATGGAGCATTTAGCATTAGTATATTTTGGTGGTCTATCTTCATCATTTCTGTATACAGGAGGAATTGGCTTAAAATATATTGCTCTTGGTGATATAATGCTTCTAGTTATATTTGGACCTGTGTCTGTTGTGTTTGCTTTTCTTGCACAGACAGGGAGGGTTGACTGGCCAATTTTCTACTATGCCATACCATTGGCGTTAAACACTGAGGCTATTTTACATAGTAATAATACAAGGGATCTGGAAGCAGACAGTAAGGCAGAAATTGTGACATTAGCTATCTTAATAGGTAAAACAGCATCTCATTTGTTATATGCTTTTCTTTTGTTTACACCATATATCATGTTTGTTGTTGCATCTGTTCGCTGTTCTCTATGGTTTTTATTACCGTTGCTTACATTACCAAGAGCTTTTGAAATTGAGAGAAGATTTAGACGTCCAGAAACTATGCAGTATGTTCCAAGACAAACTGCAAGACTTAATTTCTATTTTGGTATGTTATATATGATATCCTGTTTATTTGCAAATAAACTGCCTTTCTTGTTAAGATAGTTAGAAAGTTGTGTATTCTATGTTGAATATTATGTACTTAAAAAGCTTGCAAATTCTAATTAATTGTTATTGCATTTGTTTTGATTTAAGATGTTCATGAAATTTTATATAAAATATATATTTGATAAACATTACAAAGTTTTATGTTTACATTTTTTTTCAGAATTTTGAAGCTCAAACTAATTAAATGCAATTGATAGATTTTATGTAAACTTTTGACTGATAACGTAATACAAATTGTGACAATGGCAGTTATTATTTTTTATATATTGTTAATTAAGTTGAACTTGTATCTTTCTTTAGAACATAAAAAGAAATATTTATTAAATGTTTATAATAATTTGGTGTCGTCAAGAACATATCAAAAAGTTGAGGATTGAACTCTGCTACAGGATGTTATTTATCAAGATACATACTACAGACTTGATGAAGGTTACTGATAACTAAACTTAGCTTGGCTTTTTATACAAATGCAAATTAGTCTTACTTAGGAGGAAAATAAATATTATGCATATTTCAAGTTACATCGATTCAAAGAAATCATATTTGTCATTGATGTGTGTCTCCACTATACAATATCTCATTAACTGGCTACCTCATGAATAAGTGACAGTATGCATAATTTTATCACTTTTGCTTGTTAAATATGTAACTGACAATAACTAAATGATAAACATTACTTAAGTTTTAATATACATAGAAAATAAATACTTAAAGATAACTTTTAGTTTTATTATATTAATCTATGGTAACAAATTTTAGGCAATAATGCAGTTTTTTTATATTTCATTCAAAAAATATATTCAATTTAAATCAGATTTAAGCCAATTTTGTTTCAGACAGTTTGTAAATGACAATACACATTTTCATATTTATTATACTTTATTGACATCAACATAAAGAGTTATTACAATCTTTATTACATAAGTATAAGATAAATACAAGAATAAAATTATAATACAATGAGACCATGAATTTTCAAAGAAATATAATTTAGGAATGCCTGATCTGTAACAACTAAATCAATAAAGTTGGCAGTGACAGGATAAATTTTCTATTTAAAAAAAAAACATTTTTGGCCTAATATATTAGTATTGGAGATTCCCGACGACTTTCTATATCTGACCAATATTTTTTTTATATAAGAATAGCAAATATGTTCACTCATTACCAATAAATGTACTTAACTGATTAAGTTTCTGATATACAAATGCATGAATATTGAATATTATTAGCTAAGAATTCTATCCAAGATATTATTATCCACGGCAGCTATTAATAAAGGAACACAATCACATCATCGACCATGAAAAATTATTTAAAAAAAAACTAACAAGAAATTAAATTTAATCACTATGTGCAAATTATTAGATACTAAATCGATAAAATAAATTCATCTTAATTTTTCATAAAATAAATTCATATTAATTTTTCATGAAAATAAAGTCTTTAACATTCCATTATATCCTACTTGTGATATATTATTATATATTATGTATAACCATTAGTCGCACTATTGAATATTGCAAAACGTAATGGAGTTACGAAGTTACGATTATCGGAATACAGAGGCGGACGATTATTTATGATTTATTAAAAATACTTATTCACACTAGAGGGCTTTATATCGAGTGTTGACGATAGCTGCCAGTTTTAATTACTAATGAAATATATGTCTGTAATTGATATGGGGCACTTGCTTTACTTATGAGTATCTTTTTTAAAAAAAATAACATAGATTTTGTGCGGTGCACGAATATAGATATGCAAAACAATCAAAAATTTATGAATAATATAACATATCTATTAATCGTCAACCTCTGCCCCAGAGAGTACAAAAACTTTGAAATAAATTCACACATTGCACTTCAAAGATGTACATACATCTTATAGGTATAATGTATACCACATTAGGCCCCCTTTACTTTAGTAAAAAACAAGTCAGATTCGAGTCAGACTCACTCACCAAGACTTCTATATCAATTTCATAATTCTAGGTCAACAGGCAGTATAACTTATAAAAAGTTTACAAGCTTATGATTGCAGGAATATGCACTAATTTTGAATGAAATGGACTAAAATTATAAGTTTGTAATACTTTTTTTCTGTGACACACCCAATAAATTTCCAATTTCATATATTTTCTCAATTTCCTCCTGGGGTATGGAACCCAAATTGAGAAAAGAAGTAACATTTTTTCAATAATTATAAATAAAAAATGTGAACTACGTCAATTTCGAAACTACAGATCTTAAAGTTTGAGCACACAAAATTGATTTGTTATACATATTAGTATTGGTATTATCCTAATATTTTTCATTTCACTTTCATGTTCTATATTTATATTTTAGATATTCATAAAATTGAACAATTCTATTTAATAAAACTTAAAAGGATTGACTACAAAGTTATTAATTGTTGAATTACTTGAATGAACACACAAATTTACAGTACAGTAGGCATGTGCTACATAGCTCATGTTGTAAGTGAAGTTTCAAAACCAAGACAGCTTATCTTTTAATGAAGACTTAATTTTTTAGGAAACAATATATTTTGAATAAAAATCAATTGTCCCTTGTCAAATAAGTTGTAATACTCGTACATATCAACATACATAGAGGACAATAGTCCGTTGGTCGCTGGCAATATCCAGACATTCTATATGTCAAACATTATATACATCAGACTTTGTGATGGCTTAAACGTTTATGACGTCGATTTTTTTTCGCGTTGCCACTGTAATATCCTCTCTTTTAGTTCACTTGCTGGAAAGAAATAAAATTACAATTATAATACCAGATTATTTTATAAGCAAAATATGATTATATCTAAATTAATATGTAAGTATTTTTCAATTAAAATTAAGATAAAAACTGATGATATTAATAAAGTAATAAAGCATATTAAAAACCATTGGTTGTTTGTTTTATTAGTAATAAATATACAATGCCCACATAATTGAGGTCATTGTGGCGTAGTGCAACAGAGTGTGACTGTTACTGTTAACGCGACGGTTTTTGGCGCGATTCCCACTGGGGGTAACGAATTTCATTTCTTTGCTTTGGTGACAAGACAAAAGACGGTTTTGAGTCGCGCCATTCAAGACACAATGTCTCAAAAATTGGACATTGTCCGTGAGGCACGAAATGTTCTTAATACTGGGTTCCCTCTGCTTACCTCGGTACATGCGAAATACGTAACGATACAAAAAAAATAATATTACCAGGGCGCAGTTGGTCCTCTGTTAGCCGTTGTCTGTTGAAAGGATCCGTGGCGCTGTTCAGCAAGTGTCGCAGGATCACTGATCGATCCATAATCTGTTGATAAAACAAAAAAAATGTAAAAATATATATAATTTATATTTATTCTTAGCTTAAAATATAATCTTTGTAAAAAAAATTACGACATTGTGATGCAATCTGGTAGTATCTTTAAACGAAATACTTGTGGGTCTGATCGCATTTGAGTCATGATTGTAATTGGACTGACGTGAACATTTTTTTATTTCGCCAATTTGATATGAATACATACATACGCGGGGTAAACTTCGCCGGTAAAAACGCTATGTTCTAAAACTAGACAGAGAGTGGAGAACAGAGTTTTTAAGGTGTTTTATCTTTACGTCTTCCTGTGCATATAGCAGTGGTTTAATCCATTTATTTCAATTTAATTATTCCGCCCAATTTTTGGGCATGGCGAAACTCAACGCCGCGCAACAATATAAAATTATTACCAGATCGAGGAGATCCAAATAATTAATTCTTCATTGGTGGGAATTCAACCCACAACCATTGTTTACAGTGGCACGGCCTCGGATGCTTGTTTTATATTTACCTTTCCAGAGGGTAGAAAAACTGGATCTGTCATCAATGTGTCCATGAGTGGGTCTCTAAACTCCTCTGGGGCGTCTGCGTATTCGTCGCTTTTTTGTTGATTTGACACTATAATAGGAAATAATATTAAATAATAGTTTTTATCAGCGGGTTCATCTCCAAATAGCTAAAAGCTGTGTGTTATAAATATATTTAAAATATTAGAAGTAACTCTACCCACAGTTAACGTGAGTTACATTAAAACGATAAATGTATAGTAATGTAGCCTCTATAGCCTTGGTCGATTGATGGACTATCCAAAATAAATATTTTTTTTCGACTCGTAGCAATATTTGGTAAGATGAGAGCATTCAACCAAACAAGAATTTGTCTATCCGTAAAAATTTTAAGTTTTACTTGAAGCTATTTTTTATGTTACAATAAGTTACAAGAATAGAAAACATTTTGAGTAAAACTATAATTGTATTCATAACTTTTATTGCATATTGTTTTCCCTCCTTTTCAGAAATATTATAACCCTCACCTTTTCAGAATTATTTATAGTACGACGACTTAGTTTTACGACGATATAAAATTAACATCACCAGTTACGTACTATTACTATAAAATAACATTATATTATAAATAATTTAGAATAAAATAAATTAGCTTATTTATAAATAGAATTATTAACCATAAAATGTTAAGTAACAAATAGTATTTTTTTTATAAAATAACTCACAAGCAATCTGATAGGCGTTGTCCGCGAGTGCTTTAAAGCGCTCGATTTCTGAAGACGTTTTAATGCAGGACTTGGCGAGACGCAGCGCTGCTTCCTCAAATAGCTCCTTGCGGAAAGATCTCTGTGGTACACATAAAGTTAAATAGTGAGCAATTGGATATTTTTAGAAGCCTGAAGTGGCACAGTGCCACACAAGCGTGCAACTGTAAGCGAAGGTAATGGATTCGAATCCAATATTATAATATTTTCGTTCTGATAACGAGGCAAAGCGCCGCATTGTGTTCTGCTAATCAAAACGCGTGTATCGAAGTGTCTTAATGGGAACGGAGTGTTTTCATACTAGGTTCCCTCTGCCTATCCTGCTATGTGTAGGATGAGACAAAAAAATATTTTTCAACTTAACAACGTATTTATAAACAGCTGTCACGCTGAAATCCATTTTGTGATTGAGAGTGTGAGTTGATATATAATCTATGAATCAAAACGGTATCTCAAGGTCAATTTCACAATTTCAAGTAATAGGTACGAGCCTAACGACTCCATGGTATCCAGAGAAAATCTTGCGTTTCGTTCTTCACTTTCCGCCCGACCTTAATTAGTGAACATCACAACCGAGCTTTTCTTAGCAGAGCTAGGGAACGAAAATATATTTTTTCCCCCAGCAGGAATCGAACCCAGACCTATTGCGATTACAGTTAAACACAGTTGCACTGTAGGCCAGTCTCTTGGATAGTTAACATTGGTAGTGTTAAACATCACATACATAAAGAAATTTAAGGATAATATTTTTAAAAGAAAAAAGGGCCATATCCTACCAATGTTATCCTATTATAATTTTTAAAATATGCAATAAAGAATTTTAAAGTTAAAATTAGATTTGTAATTCTTTAAAAATGAAATTAGAAATAATAAGAAATTCACCTACATAACTGAAATACATAATTGAAATGAAATAAGAAATAATATGAAAATCAGCTACATAACATGTACATAAAAACTACAAAAAATGTAACCTCGTCCGTGGCTAGCGCGGCGTGGAACTGCGGTGAGTCTAAATGCAGGTAGATGTCCACGAGCTGGCTCAGAAGCCGCCGTGGCTCCCATCCATACATTTCTGGTCGTCGAACCTGAACGAGTGACAATATAACATTAAATAAAATGCCATCGCAGGGTTGTAGAGGCGGCGATTGTGAGTTCGATTCCCACTCGAGGTAAAAAATATTTTCATTTCCTTGATCTCATAACAAGACAAAGCGCGGCGTTAAGTTTCGCCCCTCAACATGCAATGCCCATAAATTATGGAGGAAGTTTGGGAATGGAGTGTTTAACATTACGTTCTTTCTGTCTGTTGTATGCGGTAAAAAAACGATTTACGATTATACAATTTTTTTACAGCTTCACACTTGTCTCACATATTACTAGGGTAGTTAAATGAGTAGTCTGTTACGCCGTGTGACTGCAAAAAAAAACCATCACAAATAAAAAAAAAATAACCAACATACCTTAAGATTATTGCACTTTGGTCCACACAGCTGTTGTAAATTAAAATTGAGCATTGAGGCCAATCTGTCAACGAGCTCCGGTCGCAGGAACGGTTCCTTTATATCCACTGTGAGGTACTGCAGCATATCCACGGTCTCACGGGCCAGGGTCAGGTAGGAGCGACACTGTCTTTCATCCTGAGCGAGGACTCGGGCTCGAGTACTGGTACTGCCTGAGGCCTCCGCTTCTTGTGCTTCGTGGATGCGTTTCAGGTACTGTGGGGTTTATATGGTAATGAGGTAATAAGATAGATGAATTTTCGTATTACTAACTTTCATAATGAATGCAACAACTTGCATAGTGCATGAGGCTTGCATAGCCATTATTTCAAATTAATCGAACACAAGGATTGCAATATTATACTCTTAATATTTTTATGGACTTTTCATAATTTATTCTTGTACATACACACAAAATTGAAGTTATACTTTGTTAAGATGTTTAAATATACAACCTAGTAATGTAACACATAAAATTAAAAATATTTATATTATAATTCAAATATAGAAACTAAAAGAATCATACCGTAAGACATTCGTCAAGTAGGAATGTAGTATCGTTCATGAGCATGTTAATGAATTTCACGAATTGCCGCCCCGAACGAGATTCTTTGATGATTGCCTGAAAAAAAAAACAACATATTATAAATAATTTGAAAGTATTAATTGTCTAACATAATAGTTTGTAAGTTTGTCAGAAATTTCTTATTCATATCGGCGTTTGTAAATTTTCCCCAATAATCGGGACATTGCCTGTTGAGTGACAGAATTCAATGCAGCGGTTTATCTTGTAACGAGAACAAGGTAATGAAAATAACTCATTTCCCCGAATAAGAAACGAACCCACAATTGTCGCGTTTTCACTGACGCTGTGCAAACTATCTATTACTAAATAGGTATTTGCGTAAATAGAAATCAATCTTGACGAGATACAGAGAAATTGCATTTCCAAATTTAAAAAATATTGCAACACTCCTCACTCAGAACTTAAAATATTGCGTGTAGTCTGTTGGAACTCAACGCTGCAACATGCCAGACCGGGAAAATGCAAAGAATTTTCATGCCCCCAAGTGGGGATCGAAGCCAATTGAACATCGAAAATTCGAAGTATATACCATCCACATACCTGTTTATGTATCGGCCTCTCCCACATACTCTTAAGAATTATACTAATATGGAATCTAATAGTGAACTTGTCGTAGAACTCAGTACTTTGTCCAGTTGTCTCAATATCTGTGTAGAACTTCATCAAAGCACTGGGTAGAGCCGTCTGAGACATCGGATGGTCCATGAATTTTTCATATACTGCGTCGTTCTTCAGTTTAATAGGTAAAGAGAGATTTATCACAAATAACACTTCTACTATTTTCGCGACTAGATATGGATTCTTGATGATGTGGGAATTGCATACGGCGCTCAACAACCATGTGATGATAGGATCTTCTATATAATAAGCCACTATCTGTGGGACATATCTGTAATTTGGATAAGTATACTTTATTAAAAGAAAATAATTAAGAAAATATATTTTTAATAGCTTCACACTATATCCCGCTTATAGTGGAGTAGGCAGAGGGGGCCCCTATAGTTATGACACTCCTTTCCCCAGCTGCAATCAGAAATGAGAAGAGTGTCCTTGAGAATATCTCAGGGTTCTCTCTCTTTATTCTATAATATGCGTGTTACAGCGTAAAAGTACTTAAAAATAATAAAGTTGTTATATAAAGAGGAGCACTCACTGGACAGCAAACAGCATGAACTCGGCCACGTCCTCCACGTACCACTCGGGTGTGGCGCGGAAGGCCTGCGCGGCGCGCCCGGCGCCCTCCGCCACCGACAGCTGCGCGGTCAGCAGCGCGCACACCGACGCGTAGAACTGCACCCCGCGCCGCATCAGCTCTGGGTCCAGGAGGGCTGTCTCCGCGCACTGCTTTGATCTGTTACGAGAATGTACATGGTATAAATTACATTACATTTAATAAACTACTTACTATTACTATATTATAAGGCAATCGTGGCGCAGGGGCACAAGGATGTGACTAAAATGCCACGGTTGCGGGTTAGATTCCCACTAAGGGAAATTAAATATTTATAATTTTGTACTATTGGGTATATAATTATATTAATTGAGTACAATTTTATGTCTGCATTTTGCATAAAAAAAATAGTATTAAAATTACCACAAATTATATTTTTATCTAGTATGAGGTAAGCGTACAAACACACGCACGCACGTACACCCACACAACATATTATATTTTATTGCACAAACAACTGAGTGAATAAATGAAAGACAATACGTTACCTGTGTAACCGTTTAATTTGTCTGCGCCACCGTCGCAACAACTCGCGGTTGCGTAATGCTGAATAACTGTTACGCCATTGAGGCTCTGCCGCCATCAGTTCTTCTATCACTTTTTGCAAGTCACGGAACGCGCTGTGGACAGGTTTCATTTTATTATTATGTTATATATTTAAATAATTGATAATTGAGATAGTAGTATGAATTTACTGCAAGAGAGAAGAGTAGTAGCTTACGAATAACACAAAGGTTGATCACAATCATTGAAATGTTGAATATTTATTGAAATCTTTAAGTTTCTGATTTTACATCCAAAATAAATATTTGTATACAAGGTATACAATCTCGTGTTGTCTATTCATTTTTTCTCATCTCGGTATTGCATCTTGAACAGCAGAACACAACGCCGCACCGTTTGCCTTGATACCAGATAAAAGAAAATAAAATGTTAATAAATAATAATACATTCCCCGAATGGGAATCGATCCCACACTTACAAACGTCGTCTTGCAGTCACACACTTCTGCCCCTGCGCCACAAGTGCCTCAACTGCTTGAGACCTTTCTATTCATATTATGCTAAATACATTAAAACATAATAAATAATACCGAATCCGTCGTTGATGCGTGTGAAGCGCGGGTATGAGCGCCACGTGGTGCATATGTAGTGTCAGGAACCAGCACACTGTTTGGAACTTTGCTTCGGGCCACGTGTGGTTCGGGTCGTTGTCTGTGGTTCATTGAATTTTAGTGTTAAAATTGTTGGATACATAGAAATGTTACAGGCTTTATAAATGTAAGATACATGTGATAGTGTTCAGTGGAATGTTAATGATTAAATTATAGACCTAACGGAAAATAAACAAACATCAATGCTAAGTGGTATATCACTTTAAGATATTATAAGCTTAAATGACATAAAATTAATTGGATTTGTTTAAAATCCATTTTACAAAACTAAATAATACGATTTTTTTTTTTAAAACGATGCACTTAAGTATGTAGAAAATATCATTTACTGACATAAATTTTTGGTTTACGACTACATACAGTTCACACACAAAAAGTAATAACAACAAATGAAAAAAAGAACACAAACACATCTACAGCATATACTTACTAAGTTCATTAAGCCAAAACTCAGCTTCCAGAGCGGTCAAACTGAGTCTCGTCTCGTCGCGCACGTTGATCCACGTGCCGGGCTGGAACGTGTAGAGCGGGTATACGCGCTCCAACTTGATACGCACAGATAGTAATTGTAGCACCGAGCACACGTTCAACATGAAACCGTCACCTGTGAATAAAAATATTTTTATTAAGTAATGTTTTGTAGCGTCATCTTGTATCCCGCTCACAGCAGAATAGAAGAACCTAGTGATAGGACACACCGTTTAACCTTTTCCGCCGAATTCTGAGGGCATTGTGTGTTGAGTGGCGAAACTCATCGCCGTGCTTTGTCTTGACACTAAAGCACAAGAGCAAAATGGAAATATTAAATATTTCATTTCCTAGACTGGGGAATCGAAAACACAACCTATCGCGTTTACAGTCACATTTGCCTCTGCGAGAGGACTGGCCTCGATAATAATATTAAGTTAGTTTAGAAATGTAAGCTTCCTTTGACGGAAGCATATAACGGAAAACGACAGAACCTAGTGTTACGACAATCCATCTTTCCATCCTAATTTTCGGAATATTGTGTTTTGAGTACCCCAACTTTTACATTCTAATAAGCTTCGTTCGTTTCGATTCACTCAAAATTAAAAAAAATTATGATATTATAGAGATGACGATCTTAAAACAAAATGTTATTCGAAATTATTCGAAAATCGGAGCGGTAAGCTGTTTTAGGACTTCTTTATTATTTACGTGTTTACCTAATTATAACAAATACAGAAACAAAATACAAAAACAATCGTGTAACAAATAAAATATAAATCTAATAATGAAAGTTGTAACGAGCGTAAATGTCGATAATTGCTCAAAATTGTTATATTCATGATTACACTGTGATCTTGGAAAGCATATAAGTTGGAGGAACGCCAATACTAATCATTAAACGACGAGGTGAGCGACATTTATACGCAGTATCTATTTTAGAGAGTTATTAACAAAATATAATTTACCATCCAAACTTGCTTAATTTTGTATATTTTTGAATTCATAAATTAAATTATTACAATCCTAAGTATATTTCTACACAATAGTTAATAATACAAAAATTATCGTATTCTCAATATATTAATTGATAAAGTTATTAAAACATTGTAATGTTATATATAGTATATATAGCGACAGAATAACATATCATTTTTGTTTTTATTTATTTATTTAAATATGTAATTAACTATTTTTGTTTTTATTTATTTTTATTATTTCTTGAAAACTATATCGTCCAGTTAGGATACAGCGACGAACGATGGCTAGTTCTTAGATGTACGGAGATATGTTTATTGTTTATGCATCATAATATGTGCCGTTGACCGCACTGACTCATTAACTAGTGAGAAATATTAGTGTTTCATAGCAAGTTAGGATTTATAATGAGATATTTGTTTTATTTTGCGGTTACGTATTTCCGCTACGATAAAAAAGGTTCAATAGTTTTAACATTTGAGTTTTAAAATTGGTGGCACCTCTTCAGAAAATCTTTTGTTTTGCTTCTCGTTGTTTGGAAAGAAAGCGTGCAATAACGATTGCGCAGCTTTCGTGCGTTCCTTCGAAACAAACAAAACAACTCAGAAATAACTTTGGCGGGATTTGATAACACCTGACACGAAAATATACAAGGAAAACAATTTATAGGCGTTCCAAATACTGTTGTTATTATTAAACTCTTTTTTTAAAATTATAATGACAACCCACTGCATTCTATACATCATTTTTCAATTTCCCTAAATAGAAAAACTGAAAGAAATGTATTACATAGAAATACTTATATTTAAACACGGATATTTTGTTATTATGTTTTTTATATTACAATAAAATTAAAACGCAAGAAAAATGAATTTGACTTAGTGAAGTACATTTATTTCATAATAGAGAATCCCTTGTGTAAAAAATATATTAAGATTTTTTAAAATTATTTTGTAGATTTTTCGCGCTTATAGCAGTGTAGGCAGAGGGAACTAAATTATTTAAATGGTAACGACCCACTCGTAGCGTTGACCGCTTGTACTACACAATTATTTATTTTATCATCGAATTACATTCATGATCTAATAACATTATCTATGATTTAAAGACAATATCCGTAATATATCGATACCTAAATTTTCAGCTAATTCAATGAAACACTATTTTTTTGGCAATATTGTTGTATGCAATTCTTTATATTAACATAACGTTTTTATTTAAAAACCGAATGAAATAAAACAAACTATAAACATTAAGGGAAGTTTGCCAAAATACAACAAAGAAAACCGCATTTAAATCGGATAAACCGTTTCTGAGATTAGCGTGAACAAACGCACAGACAAAGAGACAAAAAATATTATTTTGATTTTTATAACGTTAATAAATAAATGCTCCCAACAATGGTATTTCTCGGACAGCGAGGAGTTTTAATTATATGTATAGATAATAATTCCTCCAATCGAGGACTGAAGTTACAACCATCGCGATCACAATCACACACACATTTAACATTTTATCTTACAATATTGCAATATTAAAACCACTTACCAGCCAAGGACCGTTCATCAGTTTGCAATTGAGCTCTCCTCTCATTACGTTGTAACAATGTAGCAAAATAACTAAGCAAGGGCTCCCTCGCTTCAGGACATAGTAGGATATTATGGCAAATATTGTGCAATGTGTTTCGACTCGCTTCAACTTCACGTTGTAGAGCGAAGGATAAACTTTGGTCTGTGCCCGTTGCTATCATACGCTCCGCGAAACGTGGGTTCTCCTCCGCAAACAATGATATCTGGAATTTTTTGTGCTGCTTTAAAATTACTAACGATTTTTTTATATTTTTAATTCGATTTAAATTTTATTTAGCTTTTTTTAGTTATCTTTGAAAATCTTCCATATTTATTAGAGTATATAGGTAGAACCTTATATTTAGAATAAAAAATACACTAAATATAGGAGAGATAACTGGCACAGCTGGGGCCAAACTTGCCCTTGGTCATACTATATGGGAACTTAACTTACTACTTGGAAATAATATAAATGACTCAAAACGCGCAACACTTGCTGGCATCTTGACCCACCCGTCCAAAGGCGCAACACATCGCCGCATCGCAGCAGGGCGACCAATTAACTTACCGCAAAAAACGGTCCAAGAAAGCTAACTCTAGCAATTTCGCGTCCCGGTGCAGTTGTAACCGGTGCTGGGCATAGACTTGGTAGACGAGCTATGAGGGCACAGACAGGCCGCGAGGCATGGCGAGGGCCTGCACGTAACTCGCATAGAGAACGGAGAGCGCGTAACACAGCGCCGTGTCCCCGACCAACTAAAGGCGAAACACAACGTCGCATTTCTTCACGAAGGCCCATGAGGAGTGGAGTAAACACCTGTTTAGGAAATAGTTGTATTATATTTTTTAGGTTCACGATATATTTATCCTATATATCAATTTCCGCCTAATTTTAGTGACGGTATTGAGTGGCAGAAAAAAATGCCGTTTTAGTCTTGTTACCAGTGACAATAAGAAAATAAGAAATATTTCTCACAGTACATTTTAACATTAGAAATAAACATTTAAGTTATCCATTACAAACAAATATAGTAAAAACAATTACCTCGTCAAATCCTTCTTGATCTAAATACGTAGCTAGTACCACTTCTGGTATGAGTCCTATCGGTGTGTTGCCAATTAATATATAAGGCAACAATGGCGATTTTCTACTTTTTTCCAATTCAAATCTACCTCTTATCACTAACACCAAGTTATTAACAAGTAAAGTTCTTAAACTTTGCAGTAAATCACTCAAAGGTGGCTCCGAACTTTTCTTTGGATGTTCTCTCTCGTAAATGTTTATGTTGGAATAAAATTTTAATATATAACTAACAGCCAAGGCTTGTGTCGGTACATTTTTTGGTATGGGCAGTGAAGGTGTAGGGCAGTCAGCTTTATCTGTATCTGTCTCAGAACCAAGGTGTCCTGATGTTAGAACATCGTCCCCACAATCTTCGCTAAGTCTCTTTGTTGTCTCGGTAATTGCTATTAATTTTTGATTTAGCGGATCTAACCCATCAATAATTTGTGTGATAACATCCATTAGAGCTTCGGATGCTAGTTCTTCTAAATTTAACTTCGGATTGTCGAGTAATGATGCAGCTACTGATGGTACAAAAATTCCACCTGTTTTATAAAAAATATTTTGTAATTCATGATATATGATCATTATTTTCATTTTCATAATTGGTCTTTATTTTCATTTCCTTACTTCCTTACTCTGGTAGCACCACGAAGCACAGCAATGAGTTCTACCACCCAACATGCAATATCTTGAAAATTTGGCAGAAAATGGTGAATATAGTGTTATACACTAAGTTCCCTCTGCCTTCTTCTTAAATGCCGGATATATAGTGTGAAGCTTTATTTATCCAGCATATAGTAGGGAAGGCAGAAATAACCCAACGTAAAGACACTTTCTTGTTTAATTTCTACCCACATTCAGACATGTTGAGTAGTAAAAGTCAATTGCATTGCAAATTTGCATTTTGTCTTCCAAGAGCATGAAAATAAAAATAATTCATTGTCCCAAATAGGAATTGAACCAAAAACCTTTGCATACTTACTGTATGCATGATATTGAAATATACACTTTATGTTACCTGCACTGCCATCTGACCAAGACACTTGAAGTATTTTAGCAACAATATTTCGAAGTTGTTCTTCTGTTAGTTCCGTACAACTAACTGTCCGTGATCTTTGAATTTTACGTGCTGGGGATTGTGTTGGATCACTATCCTCAACCTAAACACATATTAAATAAATATATTTCATTAGCATTAGCAAGTTAATATTAGAATTTGAGCTTATTATAGTAAAATAGAGACAGAATTTTACATGTATAATTTATTATGTTTTCTATTGTCACATGTTGAGTGGTGAAACATAATGTAAACAAGAAAATTATGAAAATCTTAATACATAGGTGCTTTATACACATTCACTATAAAAAGAAATGTCTTTTAATGAAATATACTTGTACAGTTATGTATGTCTATGATAATATAGCAATTTGTTTGTATATTTAAATTGATAATAATATAAACATTTAATATAGAGGAATTATAAATGTATGTTAAGAATGTTATGATAACAGAAAACTTATAAATAATTTAAAGCCACTTTGGCACAGTGGAATTGCATCTGTCTGTAAATATGATGATTATGGGTTCAATTTTTGTTGAGGGGAATGAATTATTGTAATTTCTCTGGTCTAGTAATTCAAAGTAGTGTTGAGATCCACCATTCTACATGCTGTCTCAAATTCAGGCCACAAGGAAGGTCCTGTCTGCTCTAAGACTTATTATGTTAACTGTGAAGCTAAATAAATAAATATGAACTTAATTAATAAGAAAATTGAAATAAAAATAACAAAATGTTCGTTAGTAATTGTATGAATTATAAGTTTAATAGCTATTTCTCATCAAAGTTATGAAAATGAATAAGAATATTAAATGATATTTAATATCACACAAACCTCCATAGCCTCTTGTATTGTCTCAGATTGTGAATTTCTTTCTGATACATCATCCACTTCCATAGATAATGAGCGCCTTGAACAACTTGGTGATGCATTACTTGTTCTAGCTCTTACTGGCGGAGGTTCTGCAAATTGTGCTGGAGATATAGACCTAGATGTACTGTCTTCTCGTATAGATGCACCTTCTGATCCACTGACTGTTGATTGTGGTAGAACCCTCACTGAGCCACAACTTAATAATGTCTCATCACCCATTGAATCAAAGCTATTATATTGTCTTGTTTGAGATAAATCTGTCATTTTTGTGTCAGGCATCTCATCTATTAAATTATTATCTGTTTTGTCTGTGACAATTAAACCATCTGCCGGAATTTTGGCTTGATCTGATACTTCATTTTTATTTTCTGAATAACTTTGATCTTGATTTGTAGTGCCTGAATTTTCAATAGAACTCCTTGGAGTTTGTGCTAGTGTTGGAGATAAACGAGATGGTGGGGCAGGGCTTAATATGTCAGATGGTATTGAAACACTTGGTGTTATAGGGGGACTTGTAGGAATAGGAGACGAACCCGTCCCTCCTAATGCTGCTAGACGCGCCAATCTTCGTCTTCGTATCTACAACGAAATGAATATTAATTGTTGCAAACGTAGCACGTGTAAAGTTTACACTCACATCAACACTTTTCACTACGATACGAACGCTTTGTTTTGTTACGAAATTAGATTGACCATACGCATTATGCCAAGGGCCGTTTACAAAATAAAACTTACCTCTTCTGGACTGAGTTCACTCATCGCAGTTAATGTACTTTATGTATAATATTTTAAACAACGTCTAATACTAGTTATAATTAAATAGCTTTTTAGAAGTTGAATCAGACAGAACAACGGAGCAAGCTACACAACGTCAAGCAGTCAGTCACCTCTAGCTCAGCTGAGACGATTGGCTATTTGACGTTTGTACTTTTGAATAGATGACGAGAAAGTATTGAAAATACACGCGTCATCCTCATGCAACCTAAACAAAACAATTTATTGATACTCTGTCTCTGTATAAGTGAACAAAATTTTTTTTTTTTAATATTGCTCACCATATACATTTTTAAAATTTATTTTCATTAACAATTTATCTTTAAAATATTTTTTTCATTAGATGTAATTATAATAAAATTAATTACAATATTATTATATTTTCTTATTTTTACAGATTAGTTTAAAATTATATAATAATTTATTTATTGTTGTAATTATGTTTATTTTGCCAAGAATTAAGATTAAAAACTATCCAAGAGTAGAATTTAATGTAAATGTAGTGACAATGTTATAAGGATTGTACATAAGTTAGCGACGCAAAATAAATTTAATGTAATTTAATCTAATGTTTTGAAATTTTGACCATATATCCTCCTCAACAATACGGTATATACGGCATGCTAGCGTATCGTACCGCAGTACCGGTATAGTAGAATATAATGGTCTAATTATCTATGCTCTTCACTCTGTGTCAATAACATAAATTAAAAAAATCGATGGCCGCATGTTTTCAATTTGTTTATGTTTTTTATTTGCATAAATCATAAATGGATTTGAGTATTATGCAGTTCCTATAAATTGTTATAATAATTCATGTGAAATAAAAAAACACATAATATTGTAAATATGTAGTGCATCAAGAGATTTTTCCTATATCCATATATGGTATAAAATATATTTTAATTAGTATTTTCTAGTAATATCAACAAATAAAGATGACGAACAATACAGTATTAGAATTAATATCGGGTCTAAAGTCTCGGCATACTGAGACCAGACATAAGTCGATACGGGAACTTCTGCATTTTGTAAAAACAGATCTAAGAGAAATGACACAGGAAGCTGCTACACAGATACTTGATGAATTGAATCAACAAATTCATCTCCTTACTTCGAGTTATGATAATAATGACAAGAAAGCAGGAATTTTAATTATTGGTATGCAGTTTTTATATTTTTCCCATATGTTGTATGGAGAAATTTGTTATGGTACTTACTTACTTTTATATATTTGTATTTCCAGTATGTTTAGTAAGTGGAGAGTCTGAAGCTAATAAGGCGAGAGTAATTCGATATGCCCAGTATATAAGAAATATATTTCCTTCAACTGATATTAATATTCTGGAATTAGCTGCAAAAACGATGGGTAGGATAGCAGCATCATTAGGCATTAAGAGGGCAGAATTTCTTGAATCAGAAATAAAAAGAGCATTTGAATGGTTAGCTGAAGAAAGAAATGAATCCAAACGTTTATCAGCCTGCTTTATTTTAAGAGAACTAGCAATAGCTATGCCTACATATTTTTTTCAGCATATTAACGGATTCTTTAACTATATAATGCTTGCTTTGCGTGATCCTAAAGAGCAAATAAGAGAAGCAGCAGCTAAAGCTATAAGAGCAGCTTTTGTTGTTACATCAAAAAGAGAAATTCCAGAACAAAGCAACAAAGCTCATTGGTATATACAAAGTTATGAGGAAGCCATAGCAGCGTTTGCTGACCAAATGGCAAGAGAAAGAATATTAAGTAGGGATGATCATGTTCATGGTGCGCTCTTGATTTTAAATGAACTTCTCAGGTGTTCTAATGCAAGTTGGGAAAAAAAGTACACAAAGCTTATGCAAAAACTTGACTCTGAGCAGGAAATATTAGATGAAATGGCCAATTTTAATCCTATAGGTAATTTGTCTGGATACCATAATTACTCAGATGATAAAACTCAATCTGTCAACATAACTGAGTCTTCTATATGTAAAAAACTGATGGCCGAAAAATATGAAAAAATATCTCTTGGTAAGTTCTTTAATTCCCTAAATTTAAAGCTCTCTCAAATGAAAGGTACTGGTGAACAGTACCTTTCAATTTCTTGCAAGGTTCTTTTATATTATATTTTAATTTTCATCTTTTAATAATCCTTTTTCCATAAAAATAAAAAAAAACAATCTTTTATAACAAGAGCTTAGGTGACAGTAATTCATATTTAAAGTATTAAATTTACAGAGGTCATGGCTCAACAAATATCAAGATCTACTAGTGTTCACCAAATGCTACTGCTAATAATACCAAGGTTAGCAGCATTCAACAAGGAAGCATTTACAAAAAAACATCTAAAATCAACAATAAATCATCTTATCACATTTCTTAGAGGTAGGGAAAAAGAAAAGGCAATGGCTTTTACTACATTAGGCCTGATTTGTATTGCAGTTGAAGATGATATTCGACAGTATCTACCAAGAATTATAGAAATAATTAAAGTCACACTCCCATTAAAAGATGTTCCAAAAAAGAAAAATGGTAACGAAACTCCATTATTCAACTGTGTTACGTTACTAGGAATAGCTATGAAAGAATGTATAGCAAATGAAATAAAAGAACTTTTAGATCCAATGTGTGCAACGGGTTTGAGCCCACAATTGACAACTTGCTTTAAGGAACTCAGTCATAATGTACCATCTTTGAAAAAGGAAATAACAGACAGATTACTAAATATTCTGTCATTAATATTACGGAAAAAACCTTATGTATCCAATAGTTCAGATTCTCCAGTTGTAATGTTATCCACAGCCCTGTTAGTTGAGCCACATGATGCTGTTAAATTGGTCCTAGCATTGCACACTCTTGGAACATTTGATTTTGAATGGAATAATACACTTATGTCTTTCATAAGAAGATGTACAGATTATTATTTACAAAGTGAACAACAAGATATTCGACTAGAAACAATAAAAACTGTGGCAAAATTACTTATAAAAGCTATTGAAAGATGTGCATACTCAAACTCGCGAACCCTGAATGCGTTAATAGACGAGTCTCTGGGTAAGCTGTTATCAATTGGCCGTTCTGACTTTGATCACGAAGTACGGTACCGAGTATTGGAAATATTTACTAACCCTGTATTTGACAAGTATTTGGCTGTGGAAGAACATCTTAGTTGCCTATTTGTGGCCATCAATGATTCAAATAGTGAAGTAAGTGAATTAGCACTGTGTGTGGCCGGAAGACTGAGCAATGTAAACCCAAGCTACACAACGCCCGCTTTACGACAACTATTTGTTCAAATTCTAATGGAACTCCAATATTCGGAATCAACACGTAATAAAGAGCAGTCTCTACGTATGGTCAACAACCTTATATGTCACGCACCAAGGTTGACGCGACAATTTGTAGATACTATACTAAAAGTGCTTGTACCTAAATTGAAGGAAAGTGACAGCAATTCTGTCATGATTTGTATAATATTGAAGGCCATAGGGGATCTAGCAGAAGTCAACAGTGGAGGCAATGCATTAATCCAATGGTTGCCAGAATTAATATCTATACAACTCGATATATTGTCAGATCCTAACCAACTCGAGAAAAGGAGTATAGCTCTGTGGTCTTTCGGACAAGTAATAAGCTCAATTGGATATGTTGTTACACCATACATGGAGTACCCTAATCTCATGGATATGCTACTTAATTTAATAAAAACTGAGCATAATTCAAGAGATAGACGGGAAGCAATTCGTGTATTAGGTTTGCTAGGTGCACTAGATCCATACAAGCATAGAATTAATCAGGGCCACATTGATTTCCAAACAGTCTCTACACTGATACCAGTCATGGATAGTCATGATAATATTGACACAAGTGTAAGTGAAATGCTTGTGAGTATGTCACCGTTGGTTTTGGATGAGTTTTATCCAGCGATAGCGGTTACGTCTTTAATGCGTATCTTGAGAGATCCATTGCTGTCTCAGCACCACATTAGTGTTGTTCATTCAGTTACGTACATATTTCAAACGTTAGGCATTAAGTGCGTGCCGTACATTTCACGTGTGACACCTAGTCTCTTGTATGTAATACGTACCACTGACAATCAAAATTTTAGAGAATTTTTGTTTACCCAATTAGCACTTATAATATCTGTCGTAAAAATACATATTCGAGCATATTTGGAAGATATATTTGATTTAATTAGGGAATATTGGACTCCTGATAGCCAGATTCAGCACACGCTTATACTACTCGTCGAGCACATAACAGTGGCTATTGGTACAGAGTTCAAAATATATCTAAGAAAAATATTACCAAATATATTAAGAGTTCTTAAATGTGACAACAGCAAGGATAGAATTCTAACACAAAAACTATTGTTGACCATACAAAAATTCGAAAATAATTTAGATGATGTTCTACTATCTGTAGTTCCAGCAATAACGGGACTTTTTGATGGGCGGAATATACCGACATCGATATCGATATTAGCAATGAAGACAATAGAACACTTGTCTATGTATTTGTATTTTAAACCGTATTCCGCGATGCTGATACAGGCTTTGGCGAAGGTTTTGGAAAATAGTCCGGCTTTGAGACAAACAGCTATGGACACACTTTGTGCCCTAATTGTTCAATTGGGCCGCGAGTATATAGATTACATACCTTCTATAGATAGGATATTGTCTAAATATAAAATTCAATGTCCAAATTATATTGTTTTGGTGACTCGTTTACAAGTTATCTCAACTTTAGCTTCGGATGATGATTATTTAGATGAAACTAGATTGCGACTGCGAAATCAAAAAACAGATGTAAGTTTCCTTCAAAAAATGATTTAGTATTTTTTTATTATATTGATTGCCCATCATTTTGATAAATATAACTACATCATACTGTTGTTGCATATAAAAAAATAATGATAGGTTCATTTAATCAGTTTGACATATAAGATATTGGTTCAAGTTCTCCTTTTAAATAAGTATGAACGTTTTATATTGCCTAAATTTGATATATTATTAAAAATAATTTGGGTTACAGGTTGTTACTAGCGGTGACCTGCAACCGATTCAAAAGCTATCCCTTAATGTGGATAAACTACGAAAATGTTGGTTAGTTAACAACTTAATATCAAAAGAGGACTGGTTGGAGTGGTTGCGTCAACTCAGTGTCGGATTCCTTACCGAGTCTAATAGCCCAGCTATACGGTAAGTCGATTTGTTTTGAAATATAATAATGTAATGTAGAGAATTTTTTTTTATTGAAATCATTAGATATGTTTTTCATTCCTTATCTATAAGAAAAGATAATTTCCTTTTTTATTTAGAACTAGCGGTCCACTCGCGGCTTCGCCCGCATACATATAATACTTTTATTATATTGCAATTGCCAAGAGTTAAGAGGTTAATACATTCAATCATGAATGTGTGTTCTATATACATGTGAAATAAAAATCGATGAAATATCACCTTACAATTTTCAATATTTTTTTTTGTTACAAAATGCGTAACACTAAGTTAGGAAAGTCCTTCCTAATTATCTCTACAATAAAATCTTCAGACTGTAATGATAAATTTTATATATCATTATCAAAGTGAAAACGGAGTGTTTTAACGGTATATTATCTCTGCATATCCTGCTACTTGCGGGATAACGTGTGTATAATAAAAAGATTCTAAAATCTTAGGCGAAACCCGCCTCACTGTTAACTGTAGTGTGTGTATTATTTTCGCTGACAATTTTTATAAAAAAAACATCGATTTTTTTTATAAAAAAGTATATTAAATGAAAATATGTATCTTTACAACAGGGCATGCTCCAGTTTAGCACAGAACTACCCGCAATTAGCCAGTGATTTATTTAATGCTGCATTTATGTCATGTTGGACTGAACTTGGCGACCATCCTCGGGCTGAATTAGTGGTGGCCTTAGAAAAGGCACTCTCAGTGCCTGACGTGCCTGAAGTGGCCCTAGCTGTTTTAAATCTGGCTGAATTTTTAGAACATTGTGAAAAGGGTGCCTTACCTATATCCATTAAACTTCTCGGTGATACAGCTATTACGTGTAGAGCGTATGCTAAAGCTCTTTATTACAAGGTCAATTTCGACTTAAAATTTTATTGATTTAATATTTTTTTTAAAATTATTTTAGGAATTTATCTTTAAAAAAGTTTATTATTTTTAATTTTATTCGTACAGGAAGAAGAATATAAAAGAAATCCCTCGACGCAGGTCGTCGAGGCTTTAATTCATATAAATAATAAGTTACAACAAAAAGAATCAGCCAATGGCTTACTAGAAAAAGTAATAATGCAGAAAAAGAGCGGCGATTGTTCACTAAATGTGCACGTTCGTTGGTATGAGAAATTACATAATTGGGATCAGGCATTGGACCTTTACAGTAAGAAGTTGGAGGTAGATCCACAAGATTTCGATTCGAAAATGGGAATGATGCGTTGCTTAGAAGCAATGGGAGAATGGAGAAAGCTCTACACCATGACTACAGAACAATGGGATTCAATGGCAGATGACATTAAAAAGAAATCTGCTAAAATAGCTGCAGCTGCGTCGTGGGGCTTACAAGAGTGGGACTCTATGAAGAAATATGTGGATTGTATGCCTGAAGACACGCAAGATGGTGCTTTTTACAGAGCAATATTATCGATCCATGATGGACAGTGGTCGGAGTCAAGACATTTTGTAGATACTGCCAGAAATTTGTTAGATGCGGAGCTATCTGCTGTAGTAGGAGAAAACTATCAGAGAGCTTATGGTGCTCTAGTAAATGCTCAGTTACTGACTGAACTAGAAGAAGTAGTGACTTACAAACTAGTCGAAGAAAGACGAGGCATTATTCATAGGACATGGTGGAATAGACTTCAAGGTGGTCAACGTGTAGTTGAAGATTGGCGAAAAATGCTTCAAATACGGAGTCTCGTTTTGACTCCCCGAGAAGATTTCCAAACATGGCTAAAGTTTGCGTCACTGTGTAGAAAGACAGGAGCTATTAATCAGGCCCACAAAATAGTACTGTCAATACTAGGATGCGATCCAGCCACTAATCCAGATGTACTATTACGTGTTCAAGATCCAAGAATTGTATTAGCTTATAGTAAAATTTTGTGGCACGCTGGAAATAAACGCTACGCCTACGACGTCTTACAAAGACTCGTCGATAACTCTGAACCGGAAAATGAAGACCAGTGTAGACTTCTCGCTCGCTGTCATCTTAAACTTGGATCTTGGTGCGAATCGCTACAAGAGGTAAATGAATTATCAATCCCTGAAATTTTGAGAAATTACACCTCTGCCACTTTTTATGCCCCAGACTGGTACAAAGCGTGTCATGCCTGGGCGTGCATGAATTTCGAAACTGTATTATTCTATAAGCAACAGGACAATATATCCGAAAGTAGTACGGCCGGCGGTTCTGGCGAGAAAAAGATATCAAGAGCAGAATTTATTAACACCTACACTATACCTGCAATTGAAGGATTCTTTAAATCTATAAGTTTATCAAATGGTAGTTCTCTTCAAGACACTCTAAGACTTCTCACGCTGTGGTTCGACCATGGACATCATCCGGCCATTTACGACGCTTTATTTGAAGGGATCAGACAAATTGATGTTAAGATATGGCTGCAAGTGATACCACAACTAATAGCTAGAATAGATTCGCCAAGAAGCTTAGTCGCAAAGCTTGTACACATCCTGTTAATAGATATTGGAAAGTTACATCCCCAGGCGCTAGTATACCCATTGACTGTAGCGACAAAATCTTCGTTCGTGACGAGGAAGGCGGCAGCAAATTATATATTGAAAACTATGAGTTCTCATTCACAAAGATTGGTAAATGAAGCTGCTATTATATCTGAAGAATTAATCAAAGTAGCGATGTTGTGGCACGATCAAGTGTATACGGCTCTTGATGATGCTTCTAGGTAGTGCCTTTTTTCTATTTCTCCTAATTACTTAAATTTTCTAAATAGTGACAAGGTGGTTTTTATTATTTTTTCTATTTCAGATTATATTACAGTGAAAAAGATTACAGAGGAATGTTCAGGACGTTGGATAAAATGCACGCTATGTTGGATCGTCCACCAGAAACCTTGAAGGAAGTTTCGTTTCTACAAATGTACGGGCGAGATTTACAAGAAGCGCAGAGATGGTGTGAACTTTACAAGGTTTCTATTACATTCTAAGGTTTTGAAATATTTATTCGTTATAAAAGACCAATACGAGCTTACTTTAATACAATATTTCACTCTTTATGGAATATTTTTAGATATCTTATTTGTATATATTGTATAATAATTATAATATGCGAATATCTAACAAACCCAGTCCAAGTCCAAGAGGCCAGTCGTGGCGCAAGGGCAGAAAGTGTAACTAAAACCGACTGGTTGTGGGTTCGATCCCCACTCGAGAAAATGAAATATTTATTTAAATTTATATTTCTATTTCTTCGCTCTGGTGTCGAGGCAAAGTGCGGCGTTGAGTTCTGCCAGTCATTAGGCGATGCCTCCAGAATTCGGCAGAAAGTGGGGAACGGAGTTACACTAGGTTCTCTCTGCCTACCTTGTTGTGTGCGGGATACAGCTTGAAGCTGATAAAAATAAAAATAAACCCTTGATGGAATTAGAAAATATAACTATTAATATTCGTATTAACAGCAATCTTCTATACTATTGGTGCTTAAAAATTAAAATATGAACTTCAATATTTTATGTATTTTTTCTTATTAGCTTGACGCTTTATCCTTAGTGGCAAAGCCAAAGGGAACGGAGCACCAAATACCACCTAAACCACAGTCATCAACATTGTCTCAATATTAAATATCATCTCCAGCTTTAATATTAAACATATGTAGATTTTCAATTCTACGGCCGTATATAAAAGAAAAAGTAAACATTTAAAACTTTGACGGGCTCTCCTGTAAAGTTGCTGATTTTCACATCCGACAATGTTAATAAGGATACTTCTTTTGCCTTTTCCACTGTCTTCATACATGTTTTCCTTAGTGTTGTCTTGCTTTTCACCTAATCCGCCTTCGCCCTGTCTCTTTCTACTCACTCTTTCTTAATTTTTTTTCCCATCCGTCATCAATAATTCTTTCGACGAACCTAAAACTACCTGATTACGTTCTTTTTCATTCTCGTTATGATATTATCACTAGTACTAGCCTGTCATATTGTGTGTTTATTATTTGCGGATTTAGTTAGCTAAATTGACCGCATACAGATTTACATTCATTTCTTCTCATGATATAACCTATTCTTACCGCCTATTAACCACCTTGTTTTGAAAGCAAAAATGACACAATCCAACACTCCAGGAGACATCATCAGAGCGCTACCTGAACTCAGCTTGGGACGTGTACTGCCACGTGGTGCGCCGTATCGGCGCGCAGGTGCGCTCGCCCGCGGCGCTCGAGCTGCAGTACGTGAGTCGGCGCCTGCACGCCGCGCGCGACCTGCAGCTGGCGGTGCCCGGCTCGTACGTGCCGCATCATCCGGTCATCAGGATTGCGAGGATCGATACGCATTTGCAGGTTAGCTACCTGAAGACCTCGTAGCGGTCGGGTCCGTTTTTTATGGAAAAAGACAAGGCAAACGAGCCTATGGGTCATCTGATGGTGAGTGATCACTGCCGCCCACGACCCAGTGTAACACTGGAGGAACTGCAGGTGCACTGCTGGCCGTTAATTGATGTACATACATATGGTATTGTCATACATTTCATCAGTAAGCTGAATTGAAAACATTTTCATGTTACAATTTTGTTTTCCTTCCATTTCTTACAAATAGATTGTTAAATAAGTTATAGAACTTAGAAGACTATACTACTATATGTGCTACTAATAATTTAGTTACAGCACCTTCGGTGACGGAACCTGATTTATATTTTTCTGCTTGGTGTATATCAATGAAACAATTAATTCAGGTTAAATGATTCAAAAGTTATATTTCACGTTATTAGATAACAATTTAAGCAAGCGTGTGTCTGGGGACAGGGTTTGCGAGCGATTGACTGGCGAATACCACTAAGCCGATACTTATACTCTAAACTGTGTCACCACAAATGTATTTTAAATACAAAATTCCTCCCAGTATGAACATAAAAGCATTGTATGTAGATTGTAGAGTCATACGTATCCTAAATGCTTCATGATTGTGAAATATATAGAAAGATTTGATGTTTCAAAATGTTAAACACATGCATTTTTTAATGTAACTTTACTACTACTTTACTACGTTGTCATCATGACTTTAACGTGTTATTTAATTGGTTAAAATTCCATTCCATTATAGGTAATTAAATCAAAACAAAGGCCACGTCGACTCACGATCCAAGGTTCCGACGGCAAACAGTATATGTTCCTTCTAAAAGGACACGAGGATCTCCGCCAGGATGAAAGAGTGATGCAACTATTCGGACTTGTTAACACTTTACTTCAGGCCGATCCTAGCACTAATAGACACGACTTAGCCATACAAAGATATGCTGTTATACCCCTTTCCCCTAACTCAGGGTTGATCGGATGGGTGCCTCAATGCGATACGCTGTACAACTTAGTAAGTGATTACAGAGACAAGAAGTCCAATAAGCTAGCGTTGACTAAGGAACAGCAAATTATGTTGGGAATGGCCTCCGATTATCAGAAATTGATGTTGAAACACAAGGTTTGTAAATTATTATGAATAATTTTATTTTATATTAAATCTATTGTTTTTTGTATATTGCCATATTTTAGTCCCAACTCAATATTTATATGTACAGTTGTTACTATTAAATGTAAAACCAAAGTCTCTATATAAGAATATTTTCAGGTGGAAATATTCGAATACACGCTATCCCAAACGCCAGGAAATGACCTAGCAAGGCTCCTTTGGCTAAAAAGTCCTTCAGCGGAAGCATGGTTTGAGCGACGTACTAACTACACGCGGTCATTAGCAGTAATGAGTATGGTGGGATATATTTTGGGACTTGGAGACAGACATCCCTCTAATATAATGTTGCATAGAGTCACTGGCAAAGTGTTGCATATAGATTTCGGAGATTGCTTCGAGGTGACCCAAACTAGAGAGCGTTTCCCGGAGAAGATACCGTTCAGGTTGACTCGGATGCTTATTAATGCTATGGAAGTATGTATGATTTGTGTAGTTTTTATTAATTATGTATATATATATTAATACTTAACTGCAGAGTTTAGAGCTATTTGGCTTAGTCATTGATAAGTTTTGAAGAATTTTGACCCTTTCTAAGTACCGTAACGTTCTCCTGTTACTGTAGACCGCTCAAACAATCATTTTAACTAAGTATAATAAGATTGAAAAATATGATAACAAAAAACATTATTCATAATTAATTACAATGCGAAGACTTTATTAAACAAAACAAGAGTTTTTCTATTATATGCTTAATTTATTAAATTTTTTAATTTTTTTTTCATGTATACCAACCAGGTGACAGGTATAGAAGGCACGTACCGCTTCACATGCGAGTCAGTAATGCACGTCTTACACAAACACCGAGACAGTGTAATGGCGGTCCTAGAAGCGTTTGTCTACGATCCACTACTAAATTGGAGGTTAATCGACAACGAGCAACACTCCATCACTGAATCTACCTTCTCCTCAGATATAGATTCGCCATATTCTCTACCTAGCCGCAGCAGAAATTTACATTACGAATCTTTAGAAATGCCGCCTGAATCTAATTTGAACAAACGCGCTCTAGCAATATTAAATCGTATTCGTGATAAGCTCACCGGTCGTGACTTCCCGAATGTGGAAGCGGTCGTGAGTGTCCCGAAGCAGGTGGATTTACTGATTAAAATAGCTACTAATAATGAGAATTTGTGCCAGTGTTATATGGGGTGGTGTCCGTTTTGGTGAAGTATATTTCAAGTGTATCGTTATTGTGTAAACTTTATATAAATCACTAAAGAACTGCATTTTATTGAGAATTTTTGTTGAAAAAGGCGATTTTAACTTTGTATCATTACAAATTTATCAAACATAAAATACATAGATTATTTTATACATATAATATACAGGAATTGTTTTGGACGTTGCCGAAATTTTAAGGCTTTAAGGAATCCGTCGTTACGTCAAGTCATGTTATATAGAGTTTACATTGTACAAAATGTATTACATATAGTCGTGTAGTGTTTTTTGTTTAAGATTATATTTTTCGTTCATTATCGTTATAATTATCGCTTTGTTAATCGTATCTTTAAAAACATCACAATACATGTTATATATAATTTTGTATTTGATGAATTGTTTTTGTTTCGTAGAACATATTATTATAATAGTGACAAAGAATATTTGTTTCAAAACTGTCTAATTTGAGTTATGCTTGTTTTATATAAACAAACATTTAATAAACATGTATGTGCTCTTTTATATATGTACATATATGTATATTGATTTTAGTTCATATCAGCATGCTACTCGTAAGTTGTAATTTTCATATTTTATTCAAGATAATATTAAAGGCTTAAGTGTTTGAGTGAAAACTCTTATGTGGATACAATCATATTTCATAAGGTACTGAGTACTTACTTAAAGTACTGTTTGCTACTTACAAGACTCAGCCCCGTATTATATACCGCTTTCGACTCTGAGATCGATCTTAAAAGGTTCTCGTTTTTTTTATAAATAACATAGCTAAGAATAAAAACGGCATCTCAACACAATTTCAGATTTGAGAGCGATTTATAAATACGGACCTTTAATTATATATGAATCCTTGTATACATAATAAATATTCTAAAAAGATTTTATGTTATTTCATCATTTACATCAGCGGGGGTTTCCCTTTTGTACTCCTAGTCTTTTATTATTATTGCTTTTCCTATTGTTATTAACGTATGGCATTTCAATTTCTCTGAAGCGTAAATATTGTGCGACAGCTGTTCTATAATACGTAGGTTAAGTGTTAAATGTATTAAATAAAGATTACTTTTTAAACTATAAATATATTTTGTTCAAACCTATCACATGTCAATTCATAAGTGAAAAGATCACTCATTTCAAATACTGTCCTGTTGGTAGCTGACGAACGAGAGCGGTAGTAAGTTAGACAATTTGGTACACAAGACTCTATCCATGGTGGGCTTGGCGAGGTACACGTCGATGTCCCCGGCGGAACCTCGGAACTCGCTAAGTGTCTGACGACACACGCCGCACGGCGCTGTAAAGCTATCCTTTTGATGCGCAACCACTGCTACCATACTAAACTTCAAGTACCCATCGCAAACCGCCTTAGGTATGGCCGCTCTCTCCGCGCAAATACTCGGCGCCAGTGTCGAACTCTCTATATTACATCCTGTGTACACTCTGCTATCCTCCTCGGTCAATACAGCAGCCCCCACGGGGAAATTAGAGTACGGACAGTACGCGCGTTTTCGTATCTCCGTCGCTTCTCGAATTAAATTTTTCACTACTTCGCCTGAAAATTAAAGCGTCAATTGATTAACGACGTCTTAATCAAGACTAAACTAGATAAGAGGGTCGACCTTCCGGGCGTTGTGATAGGGATAATTAAATTAATTCAACACTAAATTATTGTTCTATAACTTATTAGAATTAAATTTTAAATGTATGTTTTTTTAAAAACAGTATAATGAATTTGGTAAATATTTTAAAATGTTTAAAAATTTCTTTTTTTTTAAAATTTCATTCTTATATTTTTTTTTACAGTAGGTTTAATCAAGTCCACTACGGACGCACGGTCTCTATTTTTTAACTATTAGGTACATTATTTATATTTGCAATTCACAAACTATAACTAGGCCAAAGTCAAGCAATACGCGCCAATATAAATAGATTTCCTCTTTATTTTGCAAGATCACGGCATGTACGTAAATATCGAGAATTTGTAAAGGAAGTTGATGTAAAAAGCTGTCACTATAAAAACTATGATATAAAATATTGTTTGCTTTTAGATAATAATAAATAGACTCACTTAATGAATTAAAATCAACTATTTCAAAATTATCCATGGACGCGTATTAGTGTTGTTGTGAAGTTCGCGTGTTGATTGCAAAATGCGAGAGGCGTGCGACTACCGGTGCGGTGAGCGGAGGACTGATTATGGTTAATGATTGTTGATTAGATACTCCGGTTCTCGTGATTGAAGCTTGAAAGTCTCTCCACCCTTGTGATCTATGTTTCCATATTTTATGGGTACCTATAACTTTTTATTAATTCCTATAAAATACTGATTTTTATACTAATGTTACGGTTTTGATTCAGTTCTCTAATTTAAGCAACTAGCTTTATAAAAATTATTAAGCGTGTAGGGGTATTGCACAAGTATTAATATTATTTATAAATATCAATTGTTAATACGCTATATCAGCGCCCTCAATTTATTCGCTACAAATGCAATTGTGAAATTATGTTCCACTATTGTTTTGTAGCGTTTAAATAACCAAATTAAATATGTAATAAAAGAGTTGAATGTGAAGTCTAGTCTTATTAACACCACCACGATACTATAGCCCACAAGCGTAACAACTACTTATAGATATAGTAAGCAAATGAAATATGTTCTTGCAATTTAGAAACTAAATAGGACCTTATGTTATCCATTTACGGGTCTAAATATAGAGCTAAGACTCGAAAAAGCTACAATAAATATATTCAAAATAAATATTTTAAATGTTACTGTCTGCGAGTGCAAACTTACAACAATACGAAAAGGTGTAAAAACTACAGACACCAGAGCGACACAGGTAGTAACAAAAAATTCAAATAGTAGAGTTTTTAAATTCGACCTAGGGGGGAAACTATTTCAATCATGATCGCCTTCCCCGGTGTGCTTAGACGAAGTATGTACATACAGCTTTGGATCCGACACGCAGACCTAAGAAATAGTATAAGAATACATAAGTATCTAAAACTTCTCCAGACTTCAGATATTATTATAAGATGTGGACAATGCGCGAATCATGAATAATATAATAATTGATATTATTTTGTAAAAATGAAAAAATATATATATAGGTAGATACTTGCCGACATTCAGACTTAAATTAAATACAAAACATAAAAACAAGTAATATGCTAAGGTTTTTTGGTAAAGACAACTATAGCAGCATAAAATATTAATTGAAAAAGAAATAAAAAGTTTAAAAGTTTGAGAAATAAAGTTAGGTACATTATACAGCTTCAATCACTTGTAGTACAAGTTGTGACTTCCTTAATTTTTTATAAGTTACATTGTATGTGAATGGTAGATATGTGAGCTAACTAATTACGATTTATCGAGTAAAAGTCAAGGTAGCAATTGGAAATAAAATCTCACTCCTGTCCACGTACCAGATAGATCATGTTTTGAAATATTATGCATTTCTTAATTATTTGGATCGTTATTGAAACTTAGCGCTACCTTGTAGGTACAAAAACTATAATGCACGGTTGCAACAGTTCTTCAAATCTATTACAGTACAGTCGACTGATTATGGCCCTCATGAAGGCTTTCTGAACTTTTGAACATTGTTCACTCGGGAAGAAAGTAGTCAAGAGTAAAAAAAAATTTATTAAGTCACGACTCGTTGACCGTACTATTTGTACCTAAAGGTTATGAACTACAGTCATAGTTAAGATCTCAAAATGTACTGAATTAAATTTGAAAGAAAAACTGAGCTTGCTATTTTTTAAATGAATGATAAAGTTAAAAATCTTTATATCAAAGTAAAACAATTTAAGATATAATTATTATTTCCTTTATTGAGTAATATAAAGCGAACTTTATGCATATACATTACCAATTAACAACTTAGAATATTTTAGCTGCTAATCAAGTTACATTATCACCATACTATTGTACATAAGAAAATTAAAAGAAAATGTCGTGTTATTTATTTCCTATTATTAATTTACATGAAATTAGAAACATATTACTAAAACTAAAGTTTATGATATAACCCTCTATAAATATTATTTCTTATGTATGTTCTTTCTATGAAAGCCTAAAAAATAGCTTAACTTTGAATTTTGAATTTCAAAAATAGATAAGTGTAATATTTTTACACAAAAAAACGTGAGATGTCAAAAAAAGTACAGAAAAATTGTATTTTGTTTACATCACAAGTAAAAATTTGACATATATTATATAAATTAGTATTAAAATCAAATATTTTTTATTATTTTTGCCTCGAAATATATATTATAATTGTACAAATGAAAAGATTAATCTTTTATTATAAACTATAAAGGAGACGCTACATATTTTTTTACAATTGCAGGTTAAGTGTATATCTATTTATATAATCGTACATATAGAAATGCCGTTGGGATTAAAATTAACTTAAGAAACCCAGAAAACTATCAATAACAATAATCTTACAACTAAATAGATTAATTATTACAATTAGTTATTAAAAAATAATAGGTACATATACCTATAAATAACTTTCATATAATATTGTATTAATTTAATCGTTTATAAAATTAAACCAAATCAATTTATACATTTATTTTCTTTATATATCCCCATTTTTATTGTTTAATTACCAAAAAAAGTAACTAAATCTATTTTACAGACTAGAAAACCCCAATATTAATCATAAAGTAAACAATCATATTAATGATAAAAAAAAATAGATTCACTGTCAAAATCGTAAGGGTCCATCTATTAATTTCGTCACACGACATTTGTTAATTTTTTTTGCCTTCGTCCCTCCTTGTCACCGTTAGTCACATTTGTAAGACAAACCTACATATATTTTGCAATTTTATATCAAGAAATAACTGAATTAAAACAGCAACTTCAAAATTATATTTTTATATTATATATTGAAATGAAATGAAGTCCCAACGGAATTTATGTATCTCCCTACCTCTTGTCACACATAATATCAGATTTCGTTGATCTTTACGTGTGACTTAATTTATGGATGGTACCTAAGTAGAAAATACATTACAATTTTGATTATTCACATTAAATCGCTTAAATAAATTGTCAGAAAAAATTGCTAACTCATGTCAGATTATATTTTAAGGAACGATTCAATAAACAATAATAATAATGAATAATACAAATGAACAACACCTAACATTGATAGCGCAATATAGTTTCTAAACTATTTCTTATTATATTCATTGCAATTAATAGATTCAAATGTATACTATATATAATATAATATTAATTATTTATTTCATTTCTTTAACAAAGAGATCAGTAAATAATTAATCAATCGCATATTATATATTGTGAAATTTACAGATAGAAGTTCCTGTCGCTTCGTCATCTTTACGTTTAATATATAAATGATAAGTCATTTAGAGACTATATTATGACAATTACGTTACACTATTTCTTATGTTGACCGCACTCCAAATAGGGCATTTCAAATTCAAATTTCAATCGTTTCAAGTTACGCCCTGGCTAGGGTCCTAGATCCTCACATAAACTTTTCTACATATAGTGACCTATACGACATAGTGCACTAGAAGTAGTGTAATGTAATTGCCGCTTTACACTCAGATTCGATTATATGATTTACCAGAACGGGCACCACCCAACATAACACTGGCACAGATTTTCATTACTAGTGGCCTGTTGTATCAACAGATCAACTTGCTTATGAACAGAGACGGCTGTATCAGCTGCATCATCTATATGAGTGAAATCGCGTCCCGTGAGCTTATCCCTCACACGGTTCACTATAGCTAAAGCTCGTTTATTTAAATTCGTCTCGGGGACGTCGTCCCTTGGGGGCGGGTCTGTGTCGTGAGGCGCGTCAGAAGCGCGCGAGCGTCGCCCCGCGTCAATTAAACGCCAGTTTAGCAGCGGGTCGTAGACGAACGCCTCGAGGACCGCCATCACGCTGTCTTTGTGACGATGGAGGACCTCCATTACAGATTCGCAAGTGCGACGGTATGTACCTTCTATGCCTGTTACCTGTGTGTATAAATCATTATAGTGATTGTACATTTATTTAAAATAAGATTGGTAATTTAAATTTCTATTAGCACTGATAATTATAATTTCTTTTTTGTCAAAAATAACATCTAAACACTGATGACTGATCGACCAGCCTATATTCTGTAATAAAAGTAGTTTTTTGATGTACAAACTTTACATACCTCCATAGCGTTTATCAACATCCTTGTCAACCTGAAGGGTATTTTTTCCGGAAATTTGTCTCTAGTGACGGCCACCTCGAAGCAATCACCGAAGTCAATGTGTAGGAACTTTCCAGTTACTCTGTCTAACATGATATTAGAAGGATGTCTGTCGCCAAGTCCCAGAATATAGCCCACCATGCTCATGACCGCAAGTGAGCGAGTGTAGTTGGTACGTCTCTCGAACCAAACTTCTGAAGAAGGACTCTTAAGCCACAATAACTTTGCGAGGTCATCTCCCGCGGTATGTTCTAGAGCATGCTCAAATACTTCCACCTATAAAATATATATGTATAAAAATAGTTGCGCCGTGGTAAACGCGACGGTTATTCGTATTATATTTATGGCAAAGACAAGGCAAACGCGAGTACGTGTCACCTGATAGTAAGTGACCACCGCTACCCATGAGCCGCCGCCCCGACCCTTTGCTACACCAGAGGACCTACAGGCGCATTGCCGGGCTTTAAGGTGGTGCCAGGACGTCTACCACTCAAAACGCAATGTCTCGAAAGACATCACACAAAAAACACAAAAAATATTTTCTTTTTTTAGCAATGTTCGAATCAATTATATTTAGATTCAGTTACTAAATTACTTTGAAAATTTGCGATGCTTGGCCACTTTAATATAAAAATAAAATATACCACCATTAAAAAATATACCTTTTGCATTAGCATCAATTTCTCCAAATCTGAAGCCATCCTCTGCATAATCCTGTGTTCAATATTTATAAGAATCTTTCTTTTCTCCCTAAAATCTTTTATAAGGGAATGCAAGGTATCACAATGGGGCACCCAACCGATTAGCCCCGAGTTAGTGGATAATGGTATTACAGCATATCTCTGTATCGCCAGGTCTCGCCTAAAGGTATCAGGGTCAGCCTGAAGTAAGGTGTTAACGAGACCAAATAATTGCATCACTCGTTCGTCTTGACGTAAGTCTTCGTGTCCCTTTAGTAAGAACATATAATCTTTCCCATTGGAACCTCGTATACAAAGCCTACGGGGTCGCTGTTTTGAAATGATTACCTGAAAAGTAATTACATACGTATTTTAACTTATATCATTACAAAAATATTCTTTTTTACGTTGCGCGCGCAAAACGACACGAAAAACTGATACCATGAAATTAGGTAGTTAACATATTAGATTTTATAATTATGTACAGTTTTTTTTTATAAACATTTAATTTACATTTAAATGAACATTATTTAACTAGATAATGTGTTATAATATTTATTTTTTCTATAATTAGGAGTTTTCTCTAAGAACATAGGTTAACGATTAGAATAACATTTTTGAAAGAATTTTGTCTTACGTGCCTACATTCTTTTTCATAGTAATCTATTAGACTCTAGAATTAACATACTTTAACATATTTTCCAGAAATATATGAAACACCCATATTAAAAACCCAAAAGTTCACCTGCAAGCTACTCTGTATGTGCGCAATACGTATAAGGTCCTGGTGGGGCACGTAGGAGCCGGGCACCGCGAGCTCCAGGTCGCGACAGTTCAGCAGATCGGGGCTTACGTACTGCAGCTCTAGGGACGTGAGCTGCGGCAGCTGCCGGCTGATGCGGCGGAACACGTGGTAGTACAGGTCCCACGCCTGGTTCAGGTCGCGGACTGAACCAGATTCCTGGACCAAACAGATTTACTTTATATAAATAAAACAATAAAATATATTTTTTAGATAGATTATCGCAAACCGCAGCCACCATAATGTGACGTCATACATACGGTCTTGTAAAAAGTGTCAATAAAATTGTTTGCAGAGGGAATCTAGTGTTAAGACCCTACGTTCTCCACTTTCCACCGAATTTTCGAGGCATTGCATGTTGTAAAAAATATTCGTAATAACTAACCTTAAAACGATTGCACCATTCCTGAGCTTCATTAAGATCTCGTCCATATGCTTGACTGAAGGAAACTTCTTTTAATGTTTTCGGACCTCTTTCCAGCATAGCGTGCAATGGCTCCAGAGTCTTAAACATGGCCTTCACGTCGTGTTCGCTAAAGTATAATCTTGAAGCTTCTTCCAGAGCCTCATGCCATTGTTCGTGCCACAGAATAGCTACTCTGATGAGCTCTTCGGATATCATAGCTGCTTGATTCACTAAGTTACTTGAATGTGTGCACATTGATTTCAAAATTTGATTGGCCGCATTTTTGCGGTCTACGAACGACGATTTCGATGCGACTGTTAGTGGATAAACAAGGGCTTGCGGATGTGACTTCCCAATATCGATAAGAAGAGAATGGATTAACTTCCCAACTAAAGCCCTCGGAGTGTCAATTCTGGCTATAAGCTGGGGTATAACTTGCAGCCAAACATTTATTTCGATCGTCCGTATCCCCTCTAGTAGTGCTTCGTGCACAGCGGGATGATGCCCATAATCAAACCATAGTGTCAGCAATCGCAATGTATCTTGTAACGAACTACCGTGTGAAAGATTTATAGATTTGAAAAATCCCTCGACAGCGGGGACAGTGTACGTCTGTATGTATTCAGCCACCGATTTAACCTCTTCGGAATTCGACATGTCTGCTTCTTGATGCTTATAGAATAGAACAGTCTCAAAATTCATATAGGCCCACGCATGCCAAGCTTTATACCAATCGGACGACAATTTAGTTGCGGCCGAGTAATTGCGTAATATTTCCGGAATAGAATGTTTATTTATGCCGAGCAAAGATTCACACCAAGAGCCTAGTTTAAGATGGCAGCGAGCAAGCAGGCGACAATGTTCAGGATCTCCAGTTTCAACATTTTCTACGTAACGTTGCAGTTGATCATATGCTAGTTGTTTGTCTCCAGCTACCCACAGATGCTTTGCATATGCTAGCGTAAGTCTTGGCTCGTGAGCCGGAAGTGGCATGTCACGATTTTTGCTTGGATCTATTCCGAGTAACATTACTAGGGTTCTGTGAGCTTGTCTTGGAGCACCGCTTTTTCTGCATAGTGATGCAAACTTAAGCCAAGTGGCCATATCTTCTTGTGGAGTTAGCACTAAGCTATGTACTTGAAGAATTTTACGCCAATCTTCTACTAATCTTTGACCTCCTTGTAATCTTGTCCACCAAGCTTGTCTTATACACTCTCGTCTTTCGGGAACTAATTTATAAGTTATAACCTCCTCTAGCTCAGCCAATAATTGAGCATTTACTAGAGCACCGTAAGCTCTTTGATAACTTTCACCGGCGACGGCAGTCAACTCTGAGTCTAAAATGGAACGAGCTTGATCAATATATAACTTAGAATGGTCATAGTCTTCGTTGTGGATTTTGAGAACGGCCCTATAAAATGCTCCGTCTTGGGTATTTTCTGGTAGAAAGTTAACATATTTATTCATTGAATCCCATTCATTCAATCCCCATGCGGCGGCGGCGGCCAACCTTGCTGATTTAAACTTTTCGTCGGTGCTCATCTTGGACCACCGCTTGGACACAGTATTGTACAACTTATACCACTCTCCTAGAGCTTCGTAGCAGCGCATTTCGCCGAGATATGACTCGCCATTGTCGGCGTCTCCAGCGAGTTTTTCCCCGTACAAGTTCAATGCCTTTTCCCAGTTGTGCAATTTTTCATACCATCTAATTTGAACTTTGAGACTCGCGTCGCCGGCTTCGCGTTGTGTCATCACACGCTCGAGTAAACCTTCTGCAGCTTCTTTTTGTTGTAATTTATTATTGATATGTATCAACGCCTCTACTACTTGAGAAGTGGCTCCATTGCGGAACTCTTCTTCCTGTAAGCAAAAAAAGTTGGTCACTCCATATTTTTTAGTTCTTTAATATAACAAATGAAATGCCTAAATTAGTACTTGATAGTTAATTAATAAAATAAATGTCATAGTAAACCATAAAATGACATTTTGTATTTATTTAACCAAACCGTAACCTACCTTATAATGAAGTGCTTTAGCATACGCTCTGCAATGCATAGCCCGCTCTCCTAATAACTGAGTCGAGATAGGTAATGCGCCACCTTCACAATGCTCCATAAACTCAGCCAGATTTAGGACTGTATGGGCTAGTTCTGGTGCGTCAGGTGCTGTGAGAGCCTGTTCCAAAGCATTTGATAGCTCTGATCGGGACGTATTGTCTAACTCCGTCCAACACGATACAAACGCCGCGTTGAATAGATCACGCAGTAATTGCGAATAATTGTGTGCCAAAGCCAGGCAAGCCCTGTAGAAAAAAGTATTCATAAATAGTTGTATTCTCTGTACGTTATATGAAAAATAAAATATATAAAAATATACAATCGAGATAGCTTAGGTAATAAACAATCAGAAAATATTAGCACAAGCAAGAGCAGATATGATATTATACGATCTTCTAATCAAAATGACACTTGATTAACATTTTTACGGTATTCATTGATTTATACGATACGTTTATTAGAACCTTATCATCGATTTCAGACACTTGTGTATTACATCCATTGAAATTGAATAAGTATTAAGATTATTTATTTATGCTTACCTTAAAGCTGGACTATGTGATTCAGTTAGTAATCCTATGCTAAATCGACGCAACCATTCCAGCCAATCGTCCTTGGAAACTCGGCTACTGACCGTCCAAGCTACTTTTAAACTATGAGCATTCACGTAAAGTTTGCGAATGGACTGTGAGGTATCACAAGCAACTATACGTGCCTAAAAATTAAACACATTATTATATAATTGATTCATCAGTTTTGATTAGATGCAAGAAATACAGGTTACCTCTTGGTTATTATTTCGTGGTTTTCGTCTTGTACTTTGTAGGAAATCATCGACAGCTAACGCCGAGCTTGATTGTAGTTTCGAGAGCAACAGCTCATAGTTTTGATGCTGTATTCTATGTTTCACAATAACTTTTTGAACGAGCGGAATAAAGTCATTATACTTTCTGCCAAGTTGGATAATTAAAGCACACAGTGTGTCCATTGCGGTAGGTCTTAGAGCATAGATGTCCAAGCTTCTGACTAGTGGGTGAATTATCCTCGAAACAAGTTCGCTGTAGTTCAACGAGTCGGATAGATAGTCGACAGTTTCCATAGCTACTTTGGCCACTTGGATAGGACAGTCTGACGCATCGAACAATTTAACTATAGACGGTATTACTAAATGCATGTAATCATCGAGGTTGTCTTCAAATTTTTGTAAAGCATATAGAAGTTTCTCGGTTACAAATCTGTCTTTACTAGTATCATGTGCTAAAACGCGCAATATTTGTGGCATTAATTGTGGTAGATACACTTTAAATTCGGAACCAAGCGCTACAGCAATATGTTCAACTAACAATATTAAAGTAGGCTGTAGAGGACTGTTTGGTGTCCAAAATTCTTTAATCAGGTCGAATATTTTGTCTAAATAGTTTCTTATGTGCTGTTTAACAATAGCTATTAATTTTGCTAATTGAGTAAACAAAAATTCTCTAAAATTATTATTATCAGTCGCTCGAGCTACATAAAGTAGGCTCGGTGTGACGCGAGATATGTATGGCACACATTTTATTCCTAGGGATTGAAATATGAAGGTTACAGCTTGCACGACACTCGTGTGATGTTGTTGAAGTGTTGGATCTCGGAGGATTCGCATCAAGGTTGAAATCACAATAGCGGGATAGTACTCATCTAGCACTGGTGATGACATATTTACTAACATTTCACTAGTGGTCATATCAAAGTTGTTTTCTTCAGCCTTGCTGTCAGCTACTGGCACCAGACTGGAGTCTGGTTGTCCATCAATTAAGCCCCTCGTCATTTTGTGTTTGTATGGATCTAGAGCACCCAAGAGTCCTAAAACTCGGATTGTTTCACGTCTATCTTTGGGTTGTTGTTCTGTTTTTAAGAAATTGAGTAATACATCCATCAGATTAGGATATTCTGTATAGGGTGAGACTACATGCCCTGTTGCACTTATAAGTTGACCAAATGCCCATAAGGCAACACTTCGTTTATCTGTGGCACTTGCATCAGACAATAAGTCTAGCAAAGTGGTAAGAAGGTCAGGTAAACATTTTTTAAGACCTGTATTATCTCCGTGTACATCAGCCAAGTCCCCTACAGCTTTCAAAACACTTATTATCACACCAGGGTTCAAATCAGCCTCTTTTAGCTTAGGAACCAGAACATTCAAAATAGTTTCCATATATGGTTTAACCAGTTTAGGTGCATGTAAAATTAGGTTATCTAGCATCCTTGCAGCCTGTTCTTTATTCCGACTCATGCCCGAATGTTCTAACTCAGTCAAAAATTGTATCAAAGTTTTCCGAAGCCCAGGCATAACATATGCAGGATTAACTGTACTGAGACGACCAATGGTACAAATAGCCAATTCCCGGATTTCCAAGTGTTCATCATTCATAGCAATAAAAAGAAAACTTAAATTTTCAATTTGTGCTAAATGTGTGTCAAATATTTCAGTAAGAGATTCTAGTACCCAATATCGCACTTCGTAATCTGGATCAGTAACTGAAACTACCAACATTTTACCCACAACTTCAGCTGTCAGCATGGTCAGAGTTCTAGAAGGTGTTTTCATAGTTCTTACCGTGGCGTCAGACAATAGTTTTGCTGACGTTTTGACAGCTTCCACTCGAACTTCTTGGTTATCGCTCTGTAAGAAATGTTCAGCACAGCGCCGGACAAATGTTAATAGACTATGCTGACCTTCAAAATGAAAGGTTCTAAGAGTCCTCAATGCGAGAACTATGCTAGCATTATCGTGAGGTTCTAAAACCAAACTGATATTGCTTTGCTGCTCTAAACTTCGAGGAACACCTGGATGTAAGAATGGTTTATTTCGTAACACTTGAGAAAGCATATTCAAAAGTCCTTCAGATATTTCTCCTTTTAGAGTGGGCAAATTGTGACTCAATTCTTTTAGACATATTGTCAAAGATGGACTGAGACCAGTTGCAAACATTGCATCTAACAATTCTTTTATATCACTAACAACAAGATCTTTGACAGCACTGCTTAGTAAAGTGATACAAGCAAAAATAGAGGGATCAATCCACATCCTTTTTTTGCTGATGGTATCTCTGACTGGTAAAGCTTGTTTGATAACATCCATTATTCTAGGAATAAATGGTTTTATATCATCCTCTATTGCAGCTGCCATTAAGCCTAATGTTGTAAATGCCATATTCCTATCTTTCTCTCTACTTTTGATTGACGTTAGAAGATAATGCATAGTGGAATTAAGATATTTCTTTAAAAATAATTCTTTATTAAAAGCTGCTAGTCTTGGTATTATAATTAAAAGAACCTGTGGTACACCTTGAGTTTTGAGAAGGCGCTGTGACATCACATCTGAAACATATATTCATTTTTCTAAGTGTTAATTTGTATATTTAAATAACAATCTGGAATTCTAAAAAGACAAAATAAATTAATAAAAATATTTTTTTATCAATTTATTTACCAGAGATAAGAAGATAATAATGGTGGTTGTACTACCAACAACTAAACAAGGCATGGTGTCAAGTTCTATCACTTAACACACAATGTCTTGTGGAGTGGAGAATGGAATGCCTCGACACAAGATTCTACCTATCTTGCTGTATGTGGAGTATAATTTAAATATATTTGTAACAAGGCTATGCTTGTTTATAAAAAATATTCACCTTGACATGTTCTTTCTATTTTCTCAGATAGCAATTGTTTACAGACTTCAGATTCATAAATAGGAACAGGATATTGAACATTTTCTGTTTTGAAACCATCACATAAATACCCTCTCTTCACTGATGGACTGTGTAATTTAGAACTTATGAAAATTATATCATCTGAAACTGCAATGTCCTTTTGTGTGTCCAAGCTGTACATAAGATAGGTATACTTTTTCTCCCAAACTGAATTTGAACATCTTAATAACTCATTTAAAATTAAAATTCCTCCATGGATTCTATCTTCTTTAGTAATTCCTTTTTCTCTTATTGGTATTTCTTCAAATGAAGACATGGCTTCTTCATAACATTGCATGTACCACTGAGGTTTAGCAGTTGATTGTTTTGCTGATTCTCTTTGAGCTGTTACTACTAAACCTGCCCTTAGGGCTTTACCAGCTGCTTCCCTAATTTGTTGTTTTGGATCTTTCAGAGCTATGAGTATATGATCAAAGAAACCTGATACTTGCTGATAAAAATATGTTGGCATTGCTATAGCTAATTCTTTTAAAAGTAAAACTGCTGAATGTCTTCTACCCTCATTTCTTTCCTCTGATAACCATTCAAATGCTCTCTTGACTTCAAATTCAACATATTCAGCTCTTTTGACACCTGATACAGTTGCTAGCCGACCCACTGTTTTGGCAGCTAATTCCATAACACCAACATCAGATGAGGGCAATAAGTTCCTCAAGTAATTAGCAAATCGTGTGATTCTTGTTTTAGTTGTGTCACAATCACCTCCAATAAGACAAACTAAAAAATAAACAAACATTATAAAAACTGCAATTGTCACTTAAAGTGTAAGTCGTGTTTCCTACGTACCGATAGCCAGGACTCCTCCTTTCTTTTCATGAACGTCGTTACTGGATACCATTTCGAAAATTTGATGATTAAACTCATCGAGGAACTGTGTAAGTTCTTCTTGAGGAACTTCTCGAAGTTCTGTTTTGGCATAATGATACAGCTCCCGTGCTGTTTTTGTTTGTATGTCCACATTACGGGATTTTAAGCCCGCTACAAAAGCGGTTACTTGATTGGACATTTTGGCTGATTTTTATATAAATTTTAAAACGATCATCATTATATAGTTTCTTTTACTCTAAAAAAAATATATTTATAAAATAAAACCTTGAACAGTCTAATATTAGTAAGTATAATTATTCATTTAAAATATAAATAAATACACAAGGGTTATACTTTTTCAATCTGTCATTATAAGTTTTGAAGCGATGTAATTGCCTATTACAATAATAGAATTAAACCACCGCCAATCGTCATTAAATTATATAATGGTTGTAATATATTTAGTTGATATATAAATTAGCAAAAAACTTTACTCTTTTTTTATATTGTATACTTAATTTTATCTTAAAATCATTATTACTATAAAAATATCTATGGCCAAATGGCCGATATTTCATTCATTTGACGCTTCAGATTCCTTCTCTGTCGTTTAGATACCTATGTACGGGCGGTCATCGCTGAAGTTATCCGTATAAATTATTAAATGAAGGTGCTATAGGTGTTGATTTTATGCAAAAACTGTAGGTTATAAATTGTTAAATAATGATCTTGCTGGAGATCAATAATAGAATTATAGAAGAAACTTTAACAGTTAAATATAAAAATGCACTGGCGCGGTGAGTACGTTACGCTTAGAAAGTTTACCTGTTTTTTTAACGATTACTATTTTAATTAGTGGGTCACACGAGATTCTAAATGCAGTGTTTATTAGTAAGTGTTTTTACGTATAGTGAATTACAGTGAGATAGTATTAAACCAGTAACCCCCTTTCCGCAAGATATGACAAATGTCAAATACAGTCACACAGGGTGGGCCCACGTTGGCCGCGGAATATGCAAAATTCGAATTGTATGGACATTATGTCATAGTATACATGGTTTATTTTCCACAATATATGGCTTAAAAATGACGTGATTCAGACCATATCAGCTTGGATGAGTCACACTGGTTGTCTGTATGTACTCACAGCAATTGCGGAAACGTTCCATAAATTGTTTTCGGATGCCTTTGGTAGTAAACAATGTTAAATTTGATATGTGATACTGATGCATAGCAACAATGAAGGGATGTCAAGATAATTAAAAGGATGGCAGGAAATGACTAACTCTTGTTAGAAGTTGTGCTTCAATTTTCAATTCATCATTATTTTTATATTTGCAGCTTAAAGCCTGAATCCATAGATGTTACCCTTGCAGACTTTGATGGAGTGCTCTTTCATATATCTAATGTCAATGGGGACAAAACCAAAGTTAGAGTAAGTTTGATATCATCATTGCTATAACAGTACTTAAAGTTAAATTAGTAGTAAATTTTATTTAAAATTTCCTCCAATGTATTTCAGGTTAGTATATCATTGAAGTTTTATAAGCAATTAGAAGAACATGGGGCAGATGAATTGCTTAAAAGAGTCTATGGACCACTTCTAACAGAACCTGAATCAGGTAATTTGTTAATTTTAAGCCAAACACAAATATATTGTTTCATGTAAAACATAAATTATTTTAAGGAAAATTTCCAATGAATAATAAGGAAGCATATAAATAATGTTAATATTGTTTGTTACTAAAGACTTAATAGAGCGAAAATAATTTATTTCACAATATTTATTAGTCTCATTAATTTAATTATAGCACCTAGTTGCTAGCTTTGAAATGTGAAAGTAACTTGTAATTAAGTGCATAATGTTATGGATTATGGTTTTATGAATTGAATTTATATTTATATTTATTAAGAGGTAGATGTAGTTAGTACTTAGTTCCAGTGTCTGATAGTAAACAAAATGCTGGTGGGCGTGATTCCCAGTTGGTAGGTACAAGTTCCATGATTGAATTGGGTGGAAAGTTCAATATAACATGATGTTTAATATATAAAACATGAAGCTAAAAGAAAAAAAACATTACTATGTAAGTAGAGAAAATTTGATGAATTTTCTTCAGCAACCAAGAGATGATTTCTTCACAACAATATGTGGTGAATATTGTTGTAAAGATTTATACATGCATAAAAAAAATTATAATACCTATTTAATTTATTTCTAGTATTATAATTATTTGTTACATTCCAAATGAATAAATGGTGACTCATGTTGTAGATGATAAGTTATACCACAAAAGAAAAATATTTGTAAATAAAACTTATTATATTATATACAGTACTATATGAGTATCCCTATTATCTGTCATAAATGTATTTGATAAGATTAGCTCTACACTTATTACAAAAATATACTGAGATAAGACAAGCCTGTAATGTATTAAATACAATTTGTCATAACTTTTGGTACCTAAATATTTCATAATAAATTAAAATTAGTTCCTCCCCCTGACACAATATTCAGTGGATAGTAAAGAATAAAAATAAATCAGGTTTACGCTGTATCCCGCACACAGCAGGGTAGGCAGAGAACCCTAGTGTTAACACACTCCATTTCTCACTTTCTGCCAAATTCTGGGGGCATTGTGTGCTGAGTGGCAGAACACAATGCCACTATTTTGCCTCAACACCAGAGCACATTGTACATGTTCCACCATGATCGGCTGCATATTGGTTGGCAGAACTCATTGCCTCACTTTGCCTTTTTACCAGAAGGAGAAAACAAAAATAATTCATTTACCCAAGTGCAGTAAATGAAGAGAACCCACAATTGTAATTTTAACAGTCAGATGCAATGTGTCTACACCACAATAGTCTTATTGCCATAGTATTCAAAATATATGTAACTTCATCAATAAATTTTCTCTTTTCAGGTTACAATGTATCAGTACTGCTTGATATGGAAAACATCCCAGAAGACTGGGAGGCAATAGTGAAGAAAGTTGGTCTATTAAAGAGGAACTGTTTTGCATCTGTATTTGAGCGCTACTTTCGACTGCAAGAGGATGGTGATGTTGGCCAGAAAAGAGCTGTAATCAACTATCGACAAGATGAGACTCTGTGAGTAATGATTATAAAAATGTATATGTCAAAGGTTTCTTCTTGTCGTATTTTAACACTAGATTTCCTCTGCCTATCCTGCTATGTGTGGGATACAGTTTAAAGCTGAATTTTTATTTTTGTATTGTTACATTATTTTATTGCATTGTTACTATATTAGTATAATAAAATGCAAATATGAATAATATGAAAGCTTACTAAATATTCATATCAGATTACATGATTTTTGATATATCAATACCCTCAAGCCTGCTACACATGTAATGATATATCTTAACAATAAGTGAAAACCAGATTGATAGATTTATCGGTTGTGTGTATGACAAATGGTTGCAATTTATCATTCATCGGCAGCAGTAATAATTTTCATTAAATATTATGGTCTCTTCCCAAATACATATCTGGGAAGGAAATGAAAATATTTAATATTTCATCCCCCTAATAGGAATCAACCATCGCAATTGGGTCATGTCTTAATTCTCTATTTTAATGGTCTTATTTTTATTTCAAAGATACGTAGAAGCGCAAGAGGATCGTGTGACAGTAGTGTTCTCCACAGTGTTTCGTCATGAAGACGACATGGTTATCGGAAAAGTTTTTATGCAAGAACTTAAGGAAGGCCGAAGAGCCTCACATACTGCTCCGCAGGTAAGCAAAGTACTTGCCCTAACCTTAATTAATCACATTTTTGATGGTATAATACATATAAAACTAAATTATAATAATATATTAAGACAAACATTACATGTGTTGACTATTGAAAGTAGACTCTTCATGTTTTTATATTGGAAAAAAGCATAAAAATAAAAAAATATTAATATATTCTTCAAATATAATATTAACATTTTTATACACATTTTAGTTAAAAATGGAAAAATTGTTAATCTCATAATAAAATTTTAATCACAATTTTTCTTATTTCAGGTTTTATTTTCACACAAAGAACCCCCATTAGAACTCTTGGATACAGATGCCAAAGTAGGAGAAAATATAAGCTATGTCACATTTGGTGAGTTATGCATGTTCCATACAAACCCAAAGATGTAATTTGAAATTATGAAAGTATTATTATTTATATTGTCGTCAAACGTCTGGCGGTAAACGCGGCGGTTGTGATTCGTACGCAATCACGATTTCCATTGTCTAATGTTTATCAACAATATTAAAATAACAAATATTAAATGTTGTACATATTTTTTATGAATAATGTTAATTAAAAATAAGTTAGAGGCTGTTGTGGTACAATGAGACAGCATCTGACTGTATATGATGAAAATGGTTGTGGACCACCCCTTTCACTCATGACGACTTTGTGTGTCAATGAGTGATGAGGTGTGGAATAGGGAAATGCAGTGTTATGACATTAAATTTTCTCTGCCTTTGCTATGTACGGGATAAACGATAATAATTTCGAATATATTTTGTATGTAGTGCTGTTCCCGCGGCACACGTGCGAGGCGGCGCGCGACAACACCATCGACCTCCTGCACATGTTCCGTGACTACCTCCATTATCACATCAAGTGTTCTAAGGTAAAATATTGTTGTTATTATTATTATATGAATAATTAATATTAATATTATTTTATAATTATATAATAAATATTGTAATTGTGTTTGTTTGTCTGTTACGCAAAACGTTCAATTTATCAACTAAGCCAATACTATTTTAGAGATGATTGTGGCGTTAGTGTAACAAAATATGATGGATTATTGATTGTTTCATCAGGTGTACGTGCACTCGCGAATGCGCGCCAAGGCGGGCGAGCTGTTGAAGGTGTTGAACCGCGCGCGCCCCGCCTCCACCACGCGCCCCACCGAACGCAAGACCATCACGTAAGATTATATAGTTTTTTTTCTATATAAATGATAAATTGACGTATTCATAATAATTGTATAATAACACTAAGATAAAACATTTTAAAATTCAGTGCGATTTTAAAGGAAACGTGTCACACCATATCGTTTGGCTATGACGTCAGTCTTGAAAACAAATGCACGACTCTTAGAAAATGGTCAAGCACTCTGCCTAAAACTATTTAATAAATAGCATTCTCTTTTGCCAAAGCATACTTCTGAGAATTTTTTGGGCACCGGAAATTTCAACAAATCTGCCTACAGGGATTCTAACAACATAAATAAGTTGTAAGAAGCGTCTAAAAATTTCAATGTGTCTATGACAATGTATTACTTAGTGGTCAGGGTGCTTGGACGATTTCCAAGAAGCTGGGGTTCAAGTACTGCTGTTAAATTTTTTATACATTATCTGAATAAGTAATTTTATTATTTTATGAACTATGTATGTATTAAAAAAAATATGAATTGTTCACAGGGGAAGAACGTTCGTGAGACGAGATTGAGTGTTGCGTGTCGGCGGGACGTAGGCGCCCCCGCGACGTAACGCGCCCACTCGGACTGACCCCCTCCCCCACTGCTAACACCCTTCCCCATCGCTCCCCACCACAGTGTTCAGGTCCTCAAGACAGCAATCATCCACTAGCATATCTATATAGATATGTATTCTCCCGCCACTATATTTGTGTTAGTATATGGTCTTTAATAATTTGAATAGCCATTAAGCATATTATGTGTTGGCATTAATATTAATTTAGGGAAACCGGAGTCGATCGCTAATTGTAGATTTAAATTTTAAAAAGTATATACTAATACAAATTTAATTGCTAGTCCCTGTGAATTTATGATAAAAAAAATGGCACTAGGAGATTATATCCGAATGGTCGCGTTATATCTAACGAAACTCCGACAATGTGCGTAATTCCTATATATATATTTAACCGTATAAGTAAAAAGTGTAAACTAAATGGTAAACATACAAGGTTCATGTTATTTTATCGAATCTACATACATACATAGCATTTGTCACAAAGTACTTATTTTAATTGTTTCGTTGCTCTTTGAGTATGTGTACGCCAAATGTTGCTCAATGTACTATATATCATGTACCATTTTGAGTTTAAAAACGAAATGTGCACATTGTGACATAAATATATATAATAACATATTTATTGTAATACATCAGATTATATGCATTGCTACATTGTACTTTTTATGTTGACATTATGTGTATAAAAATCTCTTGTCGAAGGAAGTAATAGAACATACTGATGCTGATGGTTGTTATTAACAGTTTTATTATTACATCTCTCGATAAATGAGTAAAAATATAGACCAAATTATTCTAATTTACCATATTTTGGTATATTAAAATATTATTATCGTTAATCAATGTAAAAATATTGTAAATTCTAATACTCAGTGTCATTAGTATGGATGCTCCATTTTTTTTGTTATGTAAAGGTACCTTTAGAAGTGCAATAATCGAATGTATTGATTATTATTTTTAATTCTCCAAGCCTAATATAGTGGAAGTCAATAAATAATGTTGCCGTAGTTCTTGTTGATAACAAAATTATGCTTTATTATAAAGATAGTTATATTTATAGTGGAGACACTGCGACAGTCGTGACTTGGGTTCCTAATTCGTAGCGCGCGCCCTCGCCCCTACTACTGCAACCCGGCTACGAGCGTCAAGCACAAACTTACCAATTAATCATTGTTTACGTTTAACAATTACCTGTTTTGTTCGTAGTACGGGATGTGAGCGGTGACGATTTAGTATGAGACGTTATGTTTTTAGGTAGGTCCCATGCAATTATTAATATGTAAGTGAAAGTGTATAAATATATGTCATGCATACTCCTGTAGACGTGTAGCTCGAAGAATGGACAGCGAAGGCCTTATTTGTGGGAAGTGGTTTTAATTCGTTCGAGGAGCCGCATAGTGTCGCTAGTGTAGTGCCCGGTAGGCGCCGGCCGTCGGCCGATAAGTGCAATTCGATACCATACCGCTACTCATATTCCAACTTGCATTCATTTCGTTGTTTTTGGTTTGGTTTTCTACATTATATAGTTAATGTAGTAACGGAAAGTTCAAATATTGTATAGAGCAATAATGCAGTTTTTTATAATCCGATTTTATAACTTAATTATACTGCAATTTTGCTCAATTCTAGAGAATCACCGAATAACCCTATTATATATGCACATTGGAAGTGTCCACTATAAGAACATTGCGCTCTCATCAAATAAAAAAATAATAATTTATCTAATGTTAGCGGTTAAGGAACGGGAATGGAACGGATGTGGCAAATATTGAGTCGTAGACGGAGAAATGTTTAAGGCTATTATTTGTCAGACGTCGGAGGCAAAGTATTGTATGTGAAGCGAACGGATGCTGGTAGATTAACCAAGTCATAAATTTAACAATAATGACAAAACATTATACATGACAGGGAAATTTTAAATCAATACACTTGTAGAAACAATTTAATCTATTTAAAAATCTTAGCTAACTTGAATTTAATGTAATTTTTATTTGCAAGAATGTATTATTTATGTATTATAAAGTGTAAGTTAAATGTTGCTTTAAAGTTATAGCCTACGATTGAATCATTGTTTTACTGTCAGTTTTAACACGAGATTATGTAAGCTCCCCAATAATTAAACGTTGTTTGTGAATATGTAATTATTCTTGTGATCTAAAATCCATTTATACGATATTTTTTATTTTCTAGATTAAAGAAAACATGCCACTGTATTGTTTGTTTGTTATTTTATTTATTAAATATTGATTTTCTACTACACTACAGCTACAGCATCACTCACAGATATCAATTATCGTTCATTGACGTTAAATCAGTGCATGCATCGACTCTAAATGGTATTTCTAAGTTTAGCTAAGTCTACGTATAACAATTATATTTCTAAAAGGCACATTTGTTTTGGTAGAAGAGGAATTTTACATAATAACAATTTTAAATTATATCTGAATATAGTATATTTCATTATATATGTTTAGATGATACCTAAAACGAAATAGCTATATAATATCTAATTTATATTAGCTACATAATTCAACATAACTACTTAAATATTAATAATATCATTTCTACAATAAAGTAAGTAAAAGGATACACTTAAAGATAAGAAACCTAAACATTATTTGAATTTGATACTTAATACAACCTTGTTATTAAAATTCCATTTTAGTATCAGAAGTGGTGGGAGAGGTCGGTGATTTAGTTTGTCCTAGCTTAGAAAGATTTGCTACTTTGGTAGCGAATTTGACAAAGCTTAACCCCGACGGTTGAGACTCTGTCTTGGGGCCGTCTGCTTGAAGAGATGCCTCTAAAGAACCTGAAATAAATTATTATATTTTAGAGAAGCTTGGATTGACTAATATGATGTTCTTATAAGGGTACTTGAACATTATGAGGGAGTATGATTAACTCGCGTCTATTGCGTCCTTAAGGCGCTGCGCAAACTTAGACACTTTTTACCGACAAGGTACCTAAACCAAAGAAAAGAGTACGTGTCAAGTGGAAGTACAGTACGGTCAACAACTCGTGACCGTCCTGCAGTTAGTTTGCCTGATTTTTTGAGTATTATTCACTCGATAAGAAAATAATAAAAAAATCCTACAATTAAGAGGCCATCGTGGCGCAATGGTACAAGGGTGTGACTGTAACGCGACGGTTGTGGGTTCCATCCCCACTCGATGAAATGAAATATTTATTTACATTTGTATTTTCATTTCTTCGCTCTGGTGTCGAGGCAAAGAGCGGCGATGAGCTTCGCCACTCAACAAGCAATGTCTTCAGAATTCGGCGGAAAGTGGGGAACGGAGTGTCTTAGCACTAGGTTCCCTCTACCTACCCTGCTGTGTGTGGGATACAGCGTGAAGCTGATTTTTTTTCTAAAATTAAATCTGAGCAGTCATCTACAACAAATTCGGTCGGCCACGACTTGTTGACGGTACTGTAATTGGACACAAAAATCTTCACGTCTTGTGGATTGATGTCATATTCGCCCATAAAGTACAGGCATACAAGTCAAGCAAGTATACTAATTCGTAATAAAAAATAAAAATTTAACTACAAATTTTAAATATGTAAGAAAATGAGATGCAATGTTTTATATGCAAAAAGTGTATTTTATCTTATCGTTTGTAATTTAATGCATTTTTTTCGAAATTTGACTTCTACGTTATGCAATTGACGTACGTACCTACATAATGCGTTTTATTATATTGAATGAACAGTTTTTGTTTCTTCATAATTAAATTTCATGAGACAATGTTACGGTGATGTTTGAATAGGGTATTTGTTTTAAATGTCTTAAAAGATAACAAACTTGTCACAAGACGCATCTTCCTCTCTTCTTATCTTATACTAGCGACCTGCCCGCGGCTGCGCCCATGTACCTACTTAACAATAATTTATTTTCTCATCTGAATTACTTTCGTGATCTAATAACATTAACATTTTATTGACAATATTAGGGATATTGATAACTAAAGTTGCAGCCATTCAATAAAACATTTATATTGTAACAATATTATCACATGCATATTGCATGCATTTTTTTTATTTGTGAACCGATTGAATTCAAACAAATACTAAATGTTAAGGGAAGTTTGCCAAAATACAATAGTGAAAACTGCATTAAAGTCGGTTAGGCTGTTTCTGATATTCGCGTGAATAAATGCACAGTAGGCACCTATCAAAGAAGACAACATTTGAAAAATGGCATGGCAAAAAGCTCAGGAATATTTTCGAATTTATTTTAGGATTATTCTTTATTTAATTAACCTCGATAGCTGCGTTGTACTTTTATATATGTCTGAAGGCGGCGGCGAAAAGTAGTTAGATACTAATATAATAAAGCGAATTAATTTTACATTTAAAATATACTACGATATAAAGATAGGTATTCATGTGTTAAAGTAGTTTTGAAGTAAATTCACGCTCAAATTTGGTAATAAAATTTTATCTACACTAATATTACAAAGCGAATTAATTTTACATTTAAAATATATGATATAAAGATATTCAGGTGTTAAAGTAGTTTTCGAAGTAAATTATCACTGAATTTTGATAATAAAAATTCTATTCTTTTTTTGAATTTATATTTTCATAAATATTATAATTTATTATTATTATATATTGAAAAAGAAATTGCCTTCAGAACCATTGGTTGCTTTATGTTCATTTGACGATTCAAATATTTGCAGAAGTCTATTTGATAAAAAATATTTCGTAGAAACTAACGTAAATTGTAAAAAAATATGATGCTTAGAAATTAAAAACGAGTTTCTCTTAAGCCTTAATAATATTTTATAAAAAAAAATAAAACAAATAATACTAAATATTACTTAAACAAGTAATAAAATGTGTAAACTCTGAGGGAGGATATTTGTTTCAACTTCACACAAAACTACCGAACAGGTTTAGATGAAGCTTTATAGTAATTATATAGCTTATATACATTAGAAAAACATATAGGCTACAATGTATGTAAAGATTTATTGTAATTCAGCTTTTATATTATAAGATCTAATTATTATCAGATGCGCGGGTGAAGCCGTATTCAGTAGTTCAAAGTATTTAGTATGTTCAAATAATGGTGTAAGGTACAGGACTTTACACCATTATTTGAATATGTAATAAATTTTATCAACTGTTTTTTTAAGCAAAATGGAACACTTCTATCAAGTACTTATAGTATAATTGGAAAATAGATTTTTTTCAACAATAAAAAAAAAATACTTAGGTAAATTAAAAAAAAATACAAACTTTGCTGTGGGGACATGATCGAGCTGGGCTGGGATCCTGCTTGATTGTCTTCTTCCATGGATTGGCTTTTCTCGTGCAATATTTCCAAGGCTAGGCGTGTAATGCAAGCCAAAACTGAATAATATTATATTACTATGTGAAAATATTACTTCCCATTTGGATATCTTATCAAGATAACGTCTTGAAAGACAAATACGCGCTCATCATGTTTAATCTTTAAATAAATGAATCGGCATGCTCACGTAATGTGATTCTGTAAAAGAATCGAATGCCATGAGTCTGACGTAGTGCAGCAGCATCGTCCGACTATTAAAGGCTAAGTCTGTGAGTTCGACACCTACTCGAGAGGAATTAATTATTTTCATTTCCTCGCTCTGGTAAAGATGACAAAGCGCGGCATTAAGTTTCGACACTAAACACTCAATGTCTCAAAAATTGGGCGGAAAGTGGAGAACGGAGGGTTGACTGTAGTTTCCTTTGCCTACCCTGTTTTATGCGGGATACAGCGTGAAGCTAAAAAAAGGAATATTAATTAATTAATAATGAATGAAAACATAGCATCATCATTATTTTTAAGATCTTTAAAAATTTTCAACTTTAAAGTTCCTTATATAAAAAGAAGCCTGGACCGATAAAGCAAAAAAGTGTTGATTGGGAGTTTTACTGAAACAAAGAAGCCGGGGCGGCTCACACTTGACATTGAACCAATTTCCACACAAATCTCGAGACAGCGATCTAGCACACTAACAATGGCTACCTCGGCGGATTTACCTTTAAGTTTTTTTTCATAAAAGACTAAAGTGTGGAGATGCGAAATAACAAAGCTCAGCTAAGTATACGACAAATTATTATAATTTTTCGTAATTCGGCTTTTTAACATATAATTATGTTAAGTTAAGTCGATTGATATGAATTATTATTAGATCATTTGCATTTACAACGATTGGGAGTTCAAATCTCGCAATTGTTTTTGGTGAAGTACTTAAATAGTAAAACTATCGTAATGTTATCAAAATTCACCATCTTTTAGGGATATGGAATCCATTTTAGCATCTTGAATCGTTTCCAGTTGCTGCCGAAATTTTGTTGTTATCTTCCGTCGTTTATAGTCAGCCTCTATTTGCTGTTTGGTGCGCGGAATACGAAAACGGAAACAACAGCACACCATCACGACTGGAATATATTATAAATAATTAGATAGCAATTGAATATAAATTTGTGTTTTATATTAAAGTATATAGATCTCATAGTATATAGATACTCTAATAGTAGCTATTAGATTACAATTAATTGATTAAAATAACCCAGTTACATACAAAATCATATAAATATTTTCGTATAGACTTACTGAGAGTGGTTACACCAGCCAAACACAAGAACATTATTTGCCATAGCCGTAGTTTTCCAATTACAGCTTTCTCAAGCCATTCTGGCTCTTCTGAATTTTTTATGACATCCATTATTGGATCCATTTCGATAGTAGGTAGTATAAGAAACTTATGCTTAGTTGCAGATGTTTGCTAATCAAACTAGGACACAGCGAACAATAGGCGCCTGTAAAATATTCTTCTTGAAATGAAACTAATTGTCCTAATTCTGAGGAGTGGTTAATTGCCACACCTAATACTATCCACCCTCGGCACTCCCCAAATTACTAAAGTTACACATACAATTATTACAAAACTAGACTCTTTAGTCTTTTTGTTTTATTGTATAGGAAATTAATAATATCATCTTTTAAATTATTGTTTGGTCACTAAGATTTTTAGCTATTTTTATCGAATGATGAATTTAAGATAATTAAAATATTGCTTTGTATATTTTGTATTTCCCGCTTAAATTCGTAATAATGTGTGTTGCCTTATAAAGTACTAAGCAAGCAAATAACGTTCAAATAGTTTGGTGAATAAGTGATTTAAAAACTTCTTAAGATCGTTGCTTGTAATATTTCCGTGTAAATTAATTGAAAAAAACTTTTTAATAAAAAAAAATTTGGTAATATTTTTAAAAAGTAAGTTTAAGTAGTTTTTTTTCGCAGCTGTACATAATTAACTTAACAATTTAAGTTATTTATATTAAATGACTATTAATTCGAAGGTGACGTCAATGTTTACTGATAGTGAACCACAATATATATTACACGACTCTTATAGAAAAGCGGCATATCAATTTTTTTTGTAATGACAACATACATTCGATCGTTTTTCTCTTTCGTTTGAAGTCTATTTCATTTTCCCGCAGAAAATAGGGTGTCGAATCTGTCCTATAACCTCCGCTATATTTATTACTATTTAAAGATCGAAGATGCATCTTTTATGATAATTGTGGATTAATTCGTGTAAAGACTGTTCTAAGTGATGTTGTGTAAGATCATTTGTGTTCTTACGATAATTCTGTAGCGTTTTTAAAAATTAAACATGGCCTCGAATCGAGGACTTCAAATTGGATCCGCGTGGTTTCAACGGAAGCTCAACCTTAGGCCTCAACACCGGGGCGTGCACCTCGTCACGGAAGAAATCCTCAAGCAGGTGCCTGAGTTGTCACAGTTCACGGTCGGTCTCTGCCACATCCAAAGTAAGTGCCTGAAGAACCGTCTTGCCGCCGATGTTTCACTCCCTTCCTATTCAATATTCGTTAATTTATTTAAATATATAAATTTATATTATAGAGAAATAAATTGAAAAATAATTTATTCACTGATATTAGTGAAAACTTAAATAATTATAATATTTCGTAAGTAACACAGCTGATCAATTTGATCAGTAAAATTAATGCTTTCAGTTATGCATACATCAGCGAGCCTCGCGCTAAACGAAAGCTGGGACCCCGATGTTAGAGACGACATGGAAATGATGCTCAACAAAATTGTGCCAGAGGGTCTTCCTTACCGCCACTCTTGCGAAGGCCCTGACGACATGGTGAGGCATTACTTGTGTCCAAATCCGAACATTAATATGTAGATGTCTTACTTTAAAAAATATTAATAACTTAAGTCACTTATGACACTCATTTGTTTGTATTCTAACAGATTGACATGACTTAATTCTAGTTTCGTTTTAGTTATGGATGGACTTTCAATTTAAGTTTCAATTAATAACATCTTTTTAATAAAATAATATAAAAAAATTTAACAAATTATATTTGTGTAACTGTAAATGTCAGATTTATTATTATCATATTGTTATGCTTACAGTGCATATTTTTTTATTGAGTAATTATATTATAATTAATTGACATTATAACACTCAAAATAAGTAAATATATGTTATTTCATATAGCTCATTAATGCTTATCACTTATATATTCTGAAGGTCTTGTATTGATAACCACTGATGTGTTTCACCTTTAAGTAACATTTATGACATCACTGCAAATAATTATGCATACATTTGCTTATAGATAGTCTTGATTAAGGGTTTTTCAACAGTATTTGGATTGTAACACTAATTTAAATGTAAATTCTCAATTTTTATTAAAAAAAAATTGCATCAATATTTAATTATTATTATAGATAATATGTGTAATGTATCTGATTCAAGAACAAAATAATATGCTTATTATTTTATTTTTAATAATCATGCCTTTCCCACTTAGCAGATTATGTGCCTTCCACTCGAATTTAAGATATTGCTTTTTTTTTGGTGGAATTCAAATCTAAGTTTTAATTTATCAGAGTAAAGAAACTTAAAATTAATTCAAATGTAATCATTGCACCAACTTTTGCATTGACAGTTCTAGTATCAAATCAGAAACACTTTATTGCACAAAAATGATAATAAAAAGTAGGTATTACAAATTTCAACATTATTAAATGATGACTAGTATAGTTCAAAGGTGACTTTATCACTACTTATTAAGACAACCACTGTACAACAAATTCATATAAACATATGTTAAGAGTATAGTATATCTGTGTCACTATGACCTCAATACTCAATAATTAAAATTTCATTTTCCATAGCCTGCACATGTCAAGGCTTGTTTCCTGGGCTCTTCGCTAACAATCCCAATCACTGATGGAAAATTAAATCTAGGAACTTGGCAAGGAGTTTGGTTATGTGAACATCGGAATCATGCTGGAAGCCGGAAGGTAAACATGGTATTTTTTTTAATATATGATGTATTCCACAAATAATAGGTTATGTAGTGGAACCTAGTGTCAAGACATTTCATTCTATTTTAGAGACATTGTGTTTTGAGTGATTGAACTCAATATATGCTTTGTCTTGTTACCAACGTGAGAAAATGAGAATTCCCCCGAGTGAGTGAACCCATAATCACTGTGTTTACATTGACACTGTGCATCTGCACCATAACAGTCTTGCACTATTATAAATATTATTTTGTATTGATTAAGACATAATTGTAAATTCTGTGGGCATTTTATTTTTGTCTATTTTCTATGGACTAAATCTAAAATCAAAAATCAAAGGCTATAGTTTTAGCTTAATACAGGAATATTTTTTTCTGTTTAAGTTATTAGTTGAAATAAGTGTGTTCAACCAAACAATTTTTGCATTTTAAAATATTAGTATAGATTACAATTCTTAGTACCTTTAATTTATTGATATGGGCTTGTACCTACCACCTAATCTTTTATTAATGTGTGATATTTGGTAGTTATCATATTGTATAATGTAATTTAAAACTGTATATGTTATATTGGATATACAATTATACATATATAACTTAACTTCACACATTATTCCTAGCAGGGTAGTCAGAGAGAACGGAGTGCCAAACACTATGGTCTCTACATACAGCTTTCGCCTTGTCCACTTATCATGCCCTCACATGCTCTCTTCATACATGCCCTCAGGGGGGCCCTCATGCTTTTTATGTGACCTTCCTTCGGTATCTTTGATACTGTGTTTCTGAAGGTCAACTGAGGTCTGCCTCTACTTCTCTTACCACTCACTTTTCCATGATAAATCTTATTTGCCATTCTTTCATCACTCATTCGTTCAACGTGCCCCAACATAGTGTTTTAGTAAATAAAAAAATACAAACTATGCAATAATGACTGATTTTATTACCGACGATTTAAAGTCTATTATTGTATCGATAACAATCTAAACCAACCAAAGTTTATTTTTAAATATGTTTGCTGTTCAATCAAGAGATATTGAAATAACATTGTATTTGTAATATTGTTACAGGTGGTGGTGACCCTATCGGGATGCCCGCGGGACTCCCCGTTGTCACCGGTGTCGGCCGCGTCGTGCTCCAGTTAGGAGCGGGGGGGGGTCGCGACCCCCCACACGCAGTCCCACTCGCGCCCCTCCTCCAAGAGCACAAGGAGGTAAACCCGCGGACCTTTTGTACCCTCAAATTATACCAAACAAACCCTAGACGTTAGTTCTTATTCTTATCTTCAAACGACAATATGTACATAAGATTAATATTTTGTATCTCTGCATGGCAGTTTGAGCAGACTCAACCGCCGACCAAACGGTAGTTGAGTTGTCACGGAAATTTTATTACTGTTGTTGTTTGCGCGTAGACGGTGTGTGCGTTTTGTCCCACTTTGTCCCCGTAGCGAAGTGCCATGCAAAGACGGGCCCGCGTGTATATAGCGGTGTAGCTGGAGGGTGCCAGTTCAGGTGTATTCCTTTCTGTCGTACGACTTTTTTCACTATTTGCACTCGTTCAGATATTTTCGAAAGTCACTATATTTTAACATGACACGATGTTAGATGTTTTTACGAAATCAACACTTATTTTACACCAACTTTGTACGTAATGGCACTGGTTAAAAATCAGTCGTAAGTTTTAAGCCCTGAACTTAGGCTAAATAGTTAAGTACTTTGTACGTATATAATAGCTCCCTTCTCTCCGTGTTAGGTTAGACGATCGAAGATTAGTATGTGAAATATGTCCATAGCTTTAAATGTGTCACACCCGTTGTATCAACGGGTCCTTCACGGGACAATGAGCTATAAAAATGTAACGTTAGAAGTAGTATATCATTACCGGTAAGATCATGTAAGTGCCTCGGATTTAAGGGGTGGTATGTTTTATTTGCGGTTCGGCTAGATTCGGTTCGATTCGGTTTTGTTTGATTCGGCTCGGTTCGATTCGGTTCGGCTTGGCTCAGCTCGGTTCGGTTCGGCTCGGCTGGAGGACAACACGCGTCGCTTGCGCTCCTTGCGCTCTTATTCGTCACTCGCATACTCGCTCGTATTCTTGACGATTATTAATTTTTGGTTTTTCTTATGAAATAGTGACTGCAATATTAATTTTGTCAATAAAAACCCATATATGTATAGATATACGTCTTCCTATGTAAGTACCAACGTAAGACAAGATTAGTGTATCGAGTAATGTAAATGGCATGTGAGCGGTCTTAGGGTATATCAACATCACCAGATCCGGCCACATCGGTGTATATTAGATATTGTAATGAAAGTAATATTAGCTGGGGGCTTCAATATCGGACCTGTCTGCAGTTTAGCGTTATAGCCATTAATATAGTGTAAATGGAGTTATTGGTAGCGGGTGTCTTTTTATATGAATTGAGATGTAGCACGAAATATTTTAGGGAGTGATGTGCAAAAGTATATCATTATAACGACATTCCAATGAATTAACACGTTTAGGTCATTCCAAGGAACACGTTGGACTCAACGTCTCCGTTCACGGCGCTCGAAAGTGTTCAATTTGCATTTTTACATAGTAATATTCCATGAGAGCTTGTACTGCACAATCACACTAACTAGTTAGGAGTTAAAATTATAAATGTAGATTACAGACGTTAATATTAAGATGTGCTGGCTGTCACGGGTTCTGTTCCAGGACGCAGATTGGAAAGCCAGGCAGGCTACATTTTTTAATCACCACTGCTAGGCGCTGGCGCCTTTAGCCTGCAAAGCGGGTTAGGTTAAAATTAATTAAAATTGTGAAGTTACAATTCGATGTACGCGGCTCTAATTACTATGTCTTATTTAATTTTTCGACCTGCATATGCATTTATGGAACGGTAACTAGACTGAGGTACATCGAACGTCTCTGATTGGGCGCGAGTGTCGGGGCTTAGCAAGGAATCATACGCACAAGTACGATGGTACGGTGTACAGTGAGGGATGCTTAGTTCATCTAAGAGACTTATTGGGGGCCATGCATATATTACGTGACATGTTCAGGTGGAAGGGGGGTCCTAAGTTTGGTCTTTTCCTCATTTTAAAATACAACATAGAAACGTAATTGCTATTTAAATTTTATTATTTCGAAGTGTGAAGTATTCGACGTCTCACTAGGCAGAAGCAGAGGGACAAGGGGGGGGTCTCCCAAATTAGAGTAGCTGAAATAAGGGCGGGGGTTAAAAAAATTATGAAATTCGTGTGACGTAATTTATGGACGGCCCTTGTGTGTATTTTATCGGCCTTATAATTAACGACCACGTAAGCCGTTTTAGGTTCTTCTCGTTCTCACGTTATCGTTTTATTACACTTTGCTACAATTTGAATTTTTTCCTTGACACTGCTCGTGTGTACATGTTCCGCTTACTCTTACGGATAGAATTTTGGGTGTCGGTATGGTGACGGTTATTAAGTGCTTTTTATTAACTATATTGATCGAAAATTTGTAAATATTTTTTGCGATTATATAGTGTACATATAATGTATCATGTAAAAATGTTCAAATGCTATTTGTGTATGAGTGTTAGGTATGCCACTGCCATTGAAATTACCTGTACGTAAAAATACTGTTAGACCATTATCAGTTGTCGTTTTAATATCAATTTTATCAGTTAGTATTTAAAGTTTTCTCATAAAGAAAATAGTTAAAAGTGTAAATTTCACAAGGAATATGAAAAGCGACTGGTTCGCAGTAATTCCTCGATTTTGAACCTGGTTGTATAGAATTGCGTTTTCTCCCTTTGCGTTGGCTTGTGTGATCCCATATCAGGCTGTTTTATTACAACGAATGTGTTAGTTCTATTTCTGTAGTTCTTATTGACAGTCGTGCTTCTAGTGATTGCCCTAATGAATAGACAGTTTCGATCTTTGTACAATCGTCATTTTACTATGTATACGGTGAAATATTAGTACCCTGTTAGGCCAAAACAGAGCTTTAATTCTATTTTGCCCTTTAAAATTATTTTTAATCTATACCTAATCGATCCCAAATTTCAAAAATATTATAACGTAACAAAAATAATTTTAAAGGCGATTGGAATCGACACATTATTTCTTTATCTATGAAACGAAACCAATGATATACGAATAATTAACCAAACACACAAATAGCTGAAACAACATTTAAGTATATATAAACACATTTATTTGTTCTCTGTATGACATTTGAGTGTTTTCACTATTATAAATACTATATTAATCAATAAAGACATACATTCACTTATAAGGGCACGAAATTTTTAAATCTAATTATTTATCTGTATAAGTAATTAATTTGTTAATCGATATTGCACATAGAAAAATGAGGTTGTAATCGAGATTTGTTGAATAACCAAGTACTAATGTGACAAATAATTTGTGTGTATATTATTTAGATAAATAACTTATGAACATGATTGTACAGACCACGGGCCGAGGCTCGCGGCCGGTGACGGGAACATCGTCACGATAAATCTAATTGTATAATATAAATATTATAGATCCACAATTATGAAAAAGATTAAATATTTGCAAAAGTTAAACTGTTGGGTTTTATTTATTTTATTTATCCTATATTTAAATTAAAATTATTGTTACATATACTTTAGTTTTTAAAATTAATTATAATTCATTTTGTTAAGCTACTTTATTTGGTAAGTTAAGTCTAGTTTTTGTTGTCCTTAATTATCTGCTAGGTGAGGGCCGGGACCGCTGTCTGTAAACAGAATATTTAATAGTTATATAGTATATGTTTTTAGAATTTAAATTACTTAAGAGACTTCAATAGAATAAGATTTTAAAAATATAATTTCAATGAGTCATTAATATATAATTGTATATTATATTGTCATTAATATATAATTGTATATTATATTGCAAATAACTTAACTCTATCGTAGAGGCACGATAGAGTCAACAGAGTATCTCACTATAAACATGATGGATGTCAGTTTGATTCACAATTAGAGAAATGACATTAAAGCCCTTTTCTGGCAAACTGCGCCACTTCGACACGCTGTTTTTAATCAGCAACTCTGCCTTCCTGAAGTCGGGCTGAGTAGGTCAACTTAAAAAATCTATACCTTCAATTTCCGCTTTAACATTCTTTAGGCCAGTTTTGGCTTTCTCCAGCGCCTCCCCAAGCCCGGTCTTGATCTGACTAAACTCCTGAGTAACGAGAGACAGCCTTCCTAACAAGTAGTTTAAGTTGTCGTCCACCTCCGCCATACGTTTCGTGATCGTGCCCACCTGGGAATTGTATCACATATGTTTAATATTGAACCTTAGTGCTATAACTTAAGGTCGATTTCATCTTACCTTGTCTTTCATGTTGTCCAAAGTGGTGGAGCTTCCATTAATATATTGTGTTGTTTGATCCTGTAGATACAAATCAGCTGTTAATTAATTAAATTTAATGGTTACAAGCTAAAATATGAGTCACGTGTTTTTGTCACCATTACATAGTTTATTAAGGAATTTTATTGCAAATACCTACCTACATAACATGTTAATATAATAGTTATTTTTTACAATTTTTATTCAAATATAAATGATGATTTGATTACGTAACTTGTCAAAGAAGGATGAAAAAATAAAGAAAAATAAAAATTTGAGAAATAGAGAAGCTAACGAAAATAACTCGGAAACAGTTATCGCATTTTATATTAGCTAATTTTTGTATGAGAATTTAATATTTTTTATATTTAACGCAGAAGACACTTACAGTAAGTTTGTCCAGAGCAGCACGGCTGGCGGTGAGCTGCTGGTACATGACGCCGATCTGACGCCACACCTGCGCCATGCCCGACTCTATCTTAGTACTCACGTTGTGGAAGGTAAGGTTCTGTTTGGCGATCAGAGACGATTCTATTTGATCGAATCTGAAAACACGAAAAACAATTAATGAATTAAAATATGATATATATTTATGTGTATATAAAAGTCTAAAGAAAAAGTTTTCGTTGAATTGAGAACATTTTTTTTAAGTTGGTTTAAAATAAATAGATTACATTAGTGTTGCAGTTTATTAATATTAGCTTAATTTTGATGGATTTTGTTAAGTTTTTACTCCGAATTTCGATAGTTATTTACACTCAATTAAGAACATAGCCTGAACGTTATCTAATAGGAATTAAATATTTAAAGATATCCATAAAAAATATTATCCAATTTTACACACCTCTGCGATATAGATTTATTCAATAGATTGCCTTGCATTCTAATAAGCTCGCTGACTTCTACTGAAATTTGGTGGACACCGTACTCGATGCGTTTCTTAGTTGCGATGACGTTGTCCGCAGTTTGAAGTAGCAAGTGTTCGTTTTTAGAGAATGCTTGCAACTAAAATAGAAAAATAGAATATATGAAGTTTTTCGTGCTAATAGCAATTTAAATAATTATATTCGGGGCATTTATTATAGAAAAACATATAAGATTATTGTGAACGTAAAATAAGTTTTCTATTTACGAATTTTATTCAATCACTGCGACTATAAATATATATTTAAAAAAACCCCAAATGTTTTTTAATATACTAAAATAAAATAATAAAATTAATTAATTATATACCTCTGTACGCAACTCGTCGTAGCTGTGCTGTATATCGGTGAAAGCGCGTTCACTCATGGTGTTGCCCTGCGTCAGACTCTGCTGGATGTCTTCATTGGTGGCCACCAGTCTATCGCCCACTTCGTGCAGTTTCATATTTATTTTTGCTACAGCTGTAATTATTTTTGACAATTAAATTCTAGTTTACCGTTTATATTAGATTTGATGTATCTGCACTTTGCTTTGAAATAGATGGAGAGTGGAGACAGATGATCACAAATGACTATTGGATGATATTGCTAAACTGTCAAAGGAAGATATTTTTTTAGCTTCCCGTTGTTGAGGAAACCTAAGTCGTGCATGCAGCATGTTGCACTTACCCTTTTCTTGGTCTCCAGTTAGGTTATTCTTCAAATCCGCGATTGCCTCGAGCGTATAGTTGGTGCTCCTCTGCAAATCGGCAAGACGTGGCAAATCCTTCCACATGCTCTCCGCGTCGGAAAGCAAATGTTGGATTTTGCCGATTTCTTTTTCTTGTCGCTCCATAACTGATGCGTAACCAGAATTTTTTATGTTTTAAAAACAATATGAGTAGGTTTTTTTAAGTACTTTCATACTCTTATTAGATTTATAGTTTAAATCATTTTTGTGAAAATAAATTATAAATAAGTTGATTAGTGTAAGATTTTCCATTCTATTCATGTTTGTTAATGGGCGGTATGTGCAAAACGGAGTGCTCCGTCACTACTTTCTGTTTAGGACAAAGCCAGGAAATTTATTATACATTAAATAATTAATGTATATACACTTATATAACAGAAACAAATCAAATAATTATAATTAAATATTTATTTATTGATTAACTACTATCGTTCAGGAAATCAATTGGTACAGTAGGTCATGATTGACAAGAGCAATATGTAACTAATAATACCTAATACAAATATAAGATCAAATGAATTCGCTGTTTCATGTCCGTAAATGCGTTTCGAGTGGGTCTAGAGAATGCAATAAACCTACTTAGATATAAAGCCCATGCAAATAAGTAAAGCATAATCAATTAAGTTATCGGTACAAATGGCTAACTTATTTTAAGGTATGACATTTATTTATGTTTTGTAGCACTGCATTCTGCACATAGCTGGGTCGGGATGGAACCTGGCAACCTTGTTTTAAGACATTCGGTTTCAATTTAGACATTTGTGTACCCCATTTTCCTTTGAACTCTGGAGATATTTCGATATGAGTGGCGGAATGCAACACCGCGCTTTGCCTTATTACCAGAGCGTGGATATAAAAAATTTAAAATTTCATTTCTTCGGGTGGGATCCAACCCACAATCTGTGGCTTTCACAAGTGCAGGCTTGTGCGATAGGCCTTAACGTAGTTTTAGTTTAAACCTTAATGCTACCATACCGTCGAGTCCATTGTATTATTGGTCATCTCTTTAATGCATTAGAATTATTAAGCGATTAAAATAAAATTATATTTTATTTTCAATACATTTTAGATGGTAAGTATTTTTGTATAGCTCCATTTTAAAATATGTAATGAAATAACCAGAAAGTTGTCACGACTTTTTCTAGCAAAAATAGTTCCGTTATCACTTCCATATACATGCATTAGTTCGAAAGTCAGTTCACGAACGGGCATGATGTCACCGGGGGCATTCTTTTACATAAGTAATTGAACAAAATCAACCAACGTTTTTAGCATTTTTAAAGAATTATTCCACACTTAGAAAAGAAAAATACTTATTTTGAATACAAATTTAAACGTAGCGTGATATGAACCAGCGCCTGTTGGTTCCCAATGTCAGGTTAAAAGTGCGTTTGAGAAAGCGTGATCAGGACACTTGGACCGATCTAAGAGGCGCGGGTTTAAGTAAATCCCGCTAAATTTTTATACGTTTTCTAAATAAATATTTATCAACTAACGTTGTTGTCATAAGATATCTAAAACTTTGTATTTCTCATTTATTTTAAGATCTTTTTACTGCTACAAAAGACAGCAATTATTCTTAATTACTAAATGTTAGAACTCCTTACCTTCAGTCATCTTGCTGTGCCACGCTTCATCAGCTAATGAAACTTCGCTGAGTGGTACGAAATCAGTTTGCACTTTACTTGCAGTGCCGTTATACTCGCTCAGCTTTAATTCGTATTTGTTAAGCAGTTTCTCAGCCTCTGATATATGCCGTTCAAATGGATTGATATCTGGAGTGACATCCAAACACATAGCTTGTAGAGCTTCCTAAAAAATTAATTATATTTTAGTTAGTACATACATATATGTTTTTGGTAAGGTATGACTAAAGTTCAATTGCAATTTAATTTATTATTTTGAAATTAAAACGAAATATGCATTTATTAAGTTTACCAACTTTACTCAAACTATTTTTCAAATCTTGTATCTCAAGTTTCAAAGTATCCAGTTTAGCGTCAGTCGCGTCCAAACGCTTGGTCAGCACGTCATTCTTGGCGGTCAAGCTATTGTCCATTTCCTTAGGGCCACTGTTCTTTTTCACATTTTCTTCTACTAAAGTTGTAAGTGACTGTAGAGACTTTTTAATGTCTTCTAAAGCTTCATGTGTCTTCTTTTGAGTTTCCTTCTCCTTTTCTTCCTTCTGTTACAAATGAAAATTAATGTTTAGGTAGGTCCATTTATGTTGTCAAATTATTAATAATTTCTTTTTTTAGTTTATAATTAAAAAAATAATGACATCAAAGGGTTAAAAATAATAATACCTGTAAAAATATATTCTCTACATTATAGAGTCTTTCGTCTAGCCTCGATATTGTGCCTTTCATAGTTTCGAGATTTCTATGTTTCTTTTCTAACCCTGTTAACATTTTTTTTAGTTGCTCTCCGAGAGCTTTCTCACGATACTCGTGTCGTTCTAACTTATCCTCTGAGATTCTGAACATGTGGACTAGAGACATCATTGCGTCGCGTATGTCTTCGTGTCTGTGAAGCAGAAGAAAATGAAATAAAATTTTATAATAAAAAGTTTAATAAAAAAAATAACATAATATTATTTTTACAAACATCGAAATTAATATATTTGGTATAGGCCTTGTAAACTGATCTATATTTTAAGAGTATCATTTCGTAAGTAGGTAGTTATCCTAAATAGGGTCAGCTTGTTCAATTGATTAACTAAGGTTGATAAGTTTATTTATTATATATACTTTAGAATTGCGCACAATTATGCATTTTAAACGAAACTACTCTTAATAAAATAATATATCTATTATCTAAATACATATCCTATAGGTACTTAGTTTACCTAAGCGATTTACATTAGCAATCAATAGTAAAATGACGTAATATACTGTGTTCATTCAAAGAGATTCACTGTATATTTTTTAACAGGGTAGGCAGAGTGAACCTAGTAAAATACTCCATTCCCTATTTTCCGTTGAATTTTGAAAGTATTTCGTGTTGAATAACGGAACTCAACGCCGCGCTTTGCCTCTACATCAGAGTAAAGAAATAGAAATATATTTTTTTAATTTCCTAGGATCGGGATCGAACCCACAACTAGTCGCGTTTACAGTCACACACTTTGGCCTTTACGTCGCGACTGACCTGGCTGGTATTTAATTTATAAATTACTTAGTACTTAGTTATTGCTTATTTTTTACACAGTGTTAATGCGTGCGACAATGTTGTCATCTAATATACCTACTAAGAGAGATCTAGCACATCTCTCTACTATTGGTGTTACTAAATAAATAAAAATAGTGATATAACTTGGCAAGTGTCCATAGATTACATAATGACCCTTAGTTTCAAACTTTTATACTGTACTGTATATAATACATTTGTTGGTACTACACACTACAGCAAACGAGAGAAAGGCATTTTTACGCAACTTACTTATATCTAAAGCTAAATTAAAATTTAATTCGATCTTTCTTATAAAGTTACGTAAGCAATACAAAACACATATTGCAGTTGTAGATGTTTACTAATAATTTGGGTTTCCTCTTAACAACGTTCGTTGGCAATTTATTTATATTTTGAAAAGGAAATGCTGTATTGCCTTACTAGTAAACATTGNATACCTTGCAAGCAATTTTCACTTTCAACTTCTTATTAACGTTTCGCCTCGCTTGCAAGCCGACGTTAAAACGCACCACCGTCAAACCGTCCATACTCACTCTACACAATCGGAGAACTCGCAGAGAAACAATAAATATTTAACAAAATGAGTGACGATTTCTCGGGACTTATCTCGAGATATCCGATAAGATTGTCACCGTAGTGCTAATGATATATTTACTAAATAATATAAAGCGTCAGTAGTTAGACGCGATGGAACGAAATGCACTGAATTGATTTTGATTGTACTAGTTGTGCAGCAGTCATGTGATTTGAGCTTATCAACTCTACCTTTTAGTGGTCAGAGCGTTCATTACTTATGTCGCTTTATATAATAGTAGCTTTTGTACTGGAATGACTGACTGTGAACTGTTCTACAATTACGCTCGCTATGTATGTATTTATAATGTCATATTTTTTTAATAACTTTGATATAATTGAATACTTTCTACAATTGAGATTTAATAAGATAAACTAAACAAAAGAAACAGCACCCCGCTAGTTAGAGGTTCCACCGTATTTATTGACCGGATAGATGATGTTGACGTTTTATAAAAGATTTTCTTTTATCCTGAGTGAACACAGAACTCGACACCCATATAGATTTCCCATTTTTGTTGTGTATTTTACTATATTTATTTAGTTACCAATTCTATATTAATATCATGGTATCGTATAGCATCTCCAACACGATGGATGTCTGTCCCGAGGTGATCGTAGAACACAGGTACTTTAATGACACCGCGGTAATAACAGATAGTAAAAGCTATAAAAATTGCGCAAGTATTATTAAAATTCACCATGAGGTGTGTTATTTAAAAAAATAAAAATATACATCGGTTTCGGCCAGTGGCGTAGCTAGGGGGGTGCGAGCGGTGCGGTCGCACCGGGCNGTAGAAGACACTTTGTTTTTTTTTAGACCTTAGATCATTTTAAAGGGCATCAATTCCCCTAAGCCGCACCGGGCATCAAAAGGGAAGGGGCATCAAAGTCGACGATTATTTTTTTGTCTGTTTAATGTCTGGCTCTTGATCTACGTGAGAGTAGAAGACACTTTGAATCTGTTTTTTTTTAGACCATTTTAAAGGGCATCAAGTCCCCTAAGCCGCACCGGGCTGCAAATACCCTAGCTACGCCACTGCCTAGAGCAGAATATCAGACTGTTTTATTAATAAGTTCTTTCAGCCTCATACCACTTAAATATTTTTTTATTGAAAAACAACAGCAACATAATAAAATAGATACAAACATTTGATGTCTGTTAATTCGTTTTCTTGTTTAAAATATACACCATAATGTTTTATGACTTCAAATATAACGAATGGAGTCATAAATGCCCTAAACAAACAAATAATGACGACATTGACATCATAAAAATATATTAAGATGCAAGCGTTTAATAATAAAATCTTTGTATCGTTAAAAGATCACGATCTTTACTATCGCACGCTTTTCTCACGCTTTTCTCAGAGAGCAGGGTAAGTCTATTCGTTCTCCAGCTCTCAGTTCATCTTGCCAGAGCAGAGAAATGAAAATAAGAATCGAACTCATAGCCATGGTTTACAGTCAGGTGCTTCCACTGTGACACAAAGGACTCAATAAAATTTTAAATATAATTATAGATAAAAATTACGTTATATTTTTAATATAAAATAAAGACTAGTTACGTTTAATTAAAGCAATTTCAAATAATTTTAATATCAAATCATGTATTTACATAAACAAATTATTTTATATTTAAAGTATTTTTTTCTTTATATCAATTACAGAATTTTAAAAAAAAGTGCTTCATAGTTCTTTACTTTTTTGTAATCTATATCTACTTACAATAAAATCATAAGAAAGAAGATACATAAATATGTAATAGAATGAATAATAAAACCAATAGAAGTAATGCAATTGTGCACACTAATATCAAAAATGACGTAAACGATTTAAATGCAGTTTTCACTATTGTATTTTGGCAAACTTCCCTTACTATTAAGTATTTGTTTTATTTTAATCGGTTCATATATAAAAAAAGTTATATAAATATAAAATATTTTCTTTGTCCAAATTGCAACAAAATAACTGAATTGCCTAAAATTTTGTATTAAATAATATCGTCTTTAAAATGATAATATTTTTAAAACACGAAAGTAATCCAGGTTACTAATTAAATAATTGTGTATTATTACTATTCCTCTTTTAGCTTCTACGTAAGTAACCTTAATCAGGCTTTTAAAATAAGATACATTTTAGGTATTAATTGAGTATTCCTATGCACTTTAAGCTTTTTTATTATAAAATTAAATTTAATGTATGTTGAAATTTTCCATTAATTAGTCAAAACAAAAGATACTTGACTAAATATATTTTAAACTTTACCTCTACTAATGAGTATTTCCTTAATTGATTAGAACTTGTTAAGGACAAGTTTACCCATATATGGGCTATTATTTATGCTCATCCTACTCTTATCATCTTCAATACTCAACGTCAATGCTATTTATGGGTTCTTGCTCTGGTTGTTTATTTTTGCTTGCAAAGGGAACCCATGAATCATCCACGAGGAACAGGAAAGGAACAATTTGTTTACCTGGTAGAAACTATGTAGGTACCTATTTACAGTTTTATTAAAGTAACGGTGGCAGTGTCTCCACATAATATACTAGGCGGCCAGCGTAGGAAACTTATAAGGTGCATAAATAACATTTTTTTAAACACTAATTAGAATATGATTATGGTTACTGCTTATTTTATTATTATTTGCGTTATTAGAAATTTTTATGCGGCGTTGAGTTCTGCCACTCAACACGCAAAGCCTCCAGAATTCGCAAAGTGGGGAACGGAGTGTCTTAGCACTAGGTTCCCTTTGTGTGCGGGTTCTACCCTGCTGTGTGCGGGATACAGCGTGAAGCTGATTTATTTTAGAAAATTTATTTCTTTCCCCGTCGTAGGGAATAATCTCATATAATATTTCATAATTTATCATTTCCTAATCAACACTATTTATCCAATTATTGTAAAATAAAACGTACGAGTATTTGTTTTCATAGTTGCCTTAAAAGTTTTCTATAAAGCTAACTTACGTGACATTCCTGGCGCGTGTTTCGCCCGCTACCAGCAGCACGGCGGCCACCACCCATAACAGTCTCTGGAGACAAAAAGTAAATTGATAATACTTCATTTATATGCGAATATGTGAAATAAACGTGTAAGTTTATTTCTTTTCCTTTATTGTAGTTATTTTGGTTGCGTGCGACGGGAGTCTTAATTTAATTGTTCATTTGGAGAATAATAATTTTAATAGCATGTTATGGTATTTAGAATTTTCAGAATAAATATAGAGATAGAAGTGTTTATTCAGAATTGTCTATTAAGAATAACTACAACCAGAATGTAAATAAAAATATATATTAAGAACAAATTTTAGACTGTCTAATTGTAAACTACTGAATTATTTACTTAGTTTGTATGCGCGTTTGTTCACGCTAATCTCTCAAACGGCTTGACCGATTTTAATGCAATTTTGACCATTGGATTCTGGCAAGCCATTTTTTATGTAGTATTTGTTTTGTTTCGGTCGGTTCATAAATAATAAGGTAAAGATAAGTAAAGAATGTTGTTAAATAAAATTACTATAAATAACTTTTTTATTCAATTATAGTGGCTGAAATATTAGTTACTTTTCAATATATTGAAAAGTAAACATTTTAATATGATTTTATTGTTATAAAACTAATGTAACGCAGATTAATAAATTAATAATTATGTGTTTCAAGCGGGCGAAGCCGCGAGCGGGTCGCTAGTTATTCAATGTATGTAGACGTAATAAACAAACCCGTGGTGTTATCTCTTGCGGTCATATTAAAGTCAGAGCCAAACGGCTAATTATTTCTGGGTGGTACAAAACGACTCTCCGCTTATCTCAGGTATTGTGTTGCCATCAAGACTAAATAAACTCCTTGCCTTCATTATTTCATATGAAAATTGTTTTTTTTTTCTGTACATAATTAATAAGAAACATGCATCGTAAGTGCTATAGCATTATTAATAAAACTTCAAATAGTTATCGTTTGAAAATTTAATTAAATTTGGTAGTAAATTTATTTATTAAGGCGGGAATCGCATTCGTTAAAGATTTAACTAGGTACCTACAAATTGACACACTTTCAAACGTCATTAATTATCCATACTCGTTCATATTGAATTACACTGTCAATAAATATTATAGTACAATATTATTAGTTAACCTAAATACCGCCCTCTCTCTTTTTAATTTGGAAGAACGCTATATGAGTACCATGTTATGGATTAAATACGAAATTTAGGTAAGATTTATAAATAATATTATTAAAAGCTTAGGAGTTTGTTTTCCTGTATACGCTAATCTTAAGTACTACTGGTTTGAATAAAAAAAGAACTTTGGATAGTCCATTTGTCAAAAAAGCAATAGCCTATCCCTATAAGGCTATCACGTTAATCATTAAATGTATCGACAGCGGTCAGAGTTACATACTTCGGCTACTTATGTGTTTAAAAGTCAAGCTAATCCCATTAGACCATGCGGGCGAAGCCGCATATAAAAGCTACATATTAATAATAAACTTAAGATGGAGAATTTATGATGGTTAGCATTCTAGCTTCATTAATAACTGTAGCTACGGTACTGTAAATATTGAGTAAAGATTTTCTTTTGATATCGACCGATAATATGTACGTATTATAGTCGATGGTGATTTTGCTTATTTGAAATATTTATTTTCGGCATTATGCAGCTATTGTCTTAGAGTGGAGACCCCGTACAAAACGACCGGTGGGACGACCTCCTGCCAGATGGACCGACTACATAAAGAAGTTGGCGGGAAGCGGCTGGATCCGAAGAGCTGAGGATCGAGTGTGGTGGCGAGAATTGGGGAAGGCCTATATCCAGCAGTGGATAAAAGATGGCCGCTGCTGCTGATGATGATGATGATGATTATGCAGCTAATTCAATATTTCAGATATTACTATGTGAAAATTAAATCTCATATGAGATTTAAATGGTCTCTAATGTTAATGATTACCTACATATTATTTCGTTATCGCAACATATAGAAATTAATTCTCAGTTAAGTAGTTGTTATTAAATAAGTCGATAATAAGAAGCATATTTAAACAATTCTTAAACTATTTAGATAAGAATATGTGTTTGTAGTAACAAAATTATAGCGCTTATTGAAATTGTTTTAGGTCGATGTAGATAGTAGATATTTCGATATTTACTTCGACTCAGTATCACTTGAATAGATTTTGTAAATGCAGTGAATCAGCAGCAAGAACTTTGAGTTAGCTGGTGGGGGGTGGGGAGAGGGGTAAAATAGTTGAACAATCGTGTTAAAGTTAGTATTGGATATTTTAATAGCTAGAGTGTTATCTAAAAGGGCGCAGGTTCAAATGTTTAATTGAACTGTTTATATGGAATTTCCGAATTGGTGATTTTTAATTTATTAACCATTACCACACGCCAATCTTAGAAACGGCTTAACCGATTTAAATGCAGTTTGCACTATTGTACTTTAGCAAGCTTTTTCCCTTAACATTTAATGTTTCTTTACAATCGGTTCAAAAAAATGTATTCAGTACATTGCTGTAACATCTTATTAATTTATTTAGTTCATTATATATGTAGGTACATACGTCGTCATGTTATTCGTTGATGTCACGACAAAAGACACGCACAACGCAATGTTGACGGCAGCGGGAAAGGAGTTAAGCTAAATGTTGGATGGAGACCTTGGCCGGGATCCAGGTTAATCACGCAAAGTAGTCGCGCGGACAAAGAGGGGAAGCTATGTTTAGGATGATTTCCGCATAATTGTCCCTTCATTTACTATAATTATTTACTATTTATGTTATGCATTTACATATATTGTTTGTATGTACATATTATTATGACTAGACTTTAAGTTTAATAATGTTTTTATTACTTTTAAATAAAACAATAANTGCATCGTAAGTGCTATAGCATTATTAATAAAACTTCAAATAGTTATCGTTTGAAAATTTAATTAAATTTGGTAGTAAATTTATTTATTAAGGCGGGAATCGCATTCGTTAAAGATTTAACTAGGTACCTAAAAATTGACACACTTCCAAACGTCATTAATTATCTATACTCATTCATATTGAATTACACTGTCAATAAATATTGTTAACCCGATTAACCTTAGTTAACCTAAATACCGCCCTCTCTAAATACGAAATTTAGGTAAGATTTATAAATAATATTATTAAAAGCTTAGGAGTTTGTTTTCCTGTATACGCTAATCTTAAGTACTACTGGTTTGAATAAAAAAAAACTTTGGATAGTCCATTTGTCAAAAAAGCAATAGCCTATCCCTATAAGGCTATCACGTTTATCATTAGATGTATCGACAGCGGTCAGAGTTACATACTTCGACTACGTGTGTGTTTTAAAGCTCAAGCTAATCCAATTAGACCATGCGGGCGAAGCCGCATATAAAAGCTACATATTAATAATAAACTTAAGATGACGGAGAATTTATGAAGGTTAGAATACTAGCTTCATTAATAACTGTAGCTACTGTTAAATATTGAGTAAAAGTTTTCTTTTGAAATCGACCATAATATGTACGTATTATAGTCGATGGTGATTTTGCTTATTTGAAATATTTATTTTCGGCATTATGCAGCTATTGTCTTAGAGTGGAGACCCCGTACAAAACGACCGGTGGGACGATCCCCTGCCAGATGGACCGACGACATAAAGACGTTGGCGGGAAGCGGGTGAATCCGAAGAGCTGAGGATCGAGTGTGGTGGCGAGAATTGGGGAAGGCCTATATCCAGCAGTGGATAAAAGATGGCCGCTGCTGCTGATGATGATGATGATGATGATTATGCAGCTAATTCAATATTTCAGATATTACTATGTGAAAATTGAATCTCATATGAGATTTAAATGGTCTCTAATGTTAATGATTACCTACATATTATTTCGTTATCACAACATATAGAAATTAATTCTCAGTTAGTTGTTATTAAATAAGTCGATAATAAGAAGCACATTTAAACAATTCTTAAACTATTTAGATAAGAATGTGTGTTTGTAGTAACAAAATTATAACGCTTATTGAAATTGTTTTAGGTCGATGTAGATAGTAGATACATACTTCGATATTTACTTCGACTCAGTATCACTTGGATAGATTTTGTAAATGCAGTGAATCAGCAGCAAGAACTTTGAGTTAGCTGGTGGGGGGGGGGGGGGGGGGGTAAAATAGTTGAACAATCGTGTTAAAGTTAGTATTGGATATTTTAATAGCTAGAGTGTTATCTAAAAGGGCGCAGGTTCAAATGTTTAATTGAACTGTTTATATGGAATTTCCGAATTGGTGATTTTTAATTTATTAACCACTACCACACGCCAATCTTAGAAACGGCTTAACCGATTTAAATGCAGTTTGCACTATTGTACTTTAGCAAGCTTTTTTCCTTAACATTTAATGTTTCTTTACAATCGGTTCAAAAAAATGTATTCAGTAAATTGCTATAACATCTTATTAATTTGTCTGAAACCTAGGCTTTCAATATACATATAGATATTGTATAAGTAAGCAATCCAGTTTAGTAAATAAATAAATTGTGTAGTAGAGTAGAGTCGTGAGCGGGTCGCTAGTAGGTGATATACCAACCGACTTGAGAGCCTCCTCCGTTTTGATGTCGGTTAAAACATATTTCTATTTAGTTCATTATATATGTAGGTACCTACGTCGTCATGTTATTCGTTGATGTCACGACAAAAGACACGCACAACGCAATGTTGACGGCAGCGGGAAAGGAGTTAAGCTAAATGTTGGATGGAGACCTTGGCCGGGATCCAGGTTAATCACGCAAAGTAGTCGCGCGAACAAAGAGGGGAAGCTATGTTTAGGATGATTTCCGCATAATTGTCCCTTCATTTACTGTAATTATTTACTATTTATATTATGCATTTACATATATTGTTTGTATGTACATATTATTATGACTACACTTTAAGTTTAATAATGTTTTAATTACTTTTAAATAAAACAATAAGAATTCTTAATATCTTAAAAGAATCATTGAAAAATCTAAAGACGCACTTCGCTCTCAATAGTAGGTATACGAACGAGTATTTGTAAATATTTTTGATCCTGTCGGTACTTTAATTGATTCTATATCTGGTCAAGTGGCTATACTAATAAAAATAACTTTATAAATTACATATCTAAATGCATCTTATATTTTAATTAAGTATATTTTTATTTTAAATATTTCCTTCATTTAATATCAATTACTTAATTTTATTTTTGGTATCTCTTTTTTGTTACAAAGCTTACAGTGCACAGAGAAGAAAAGTATTTAATATAAAAAAATAAATGTTAACGCCGGACTTTTGCCTTGGTGCCAGAGCGAAGAAATTAAAATATTAATGAATATATTATTCATTAATATTTTAATTTCATCATCATATTAAACTTCACTCCCTCGAAATCGAACCCACAACCGTCGAGTTACAATCACACCCTTGTGCCGCTACGCCACGACGGCCTAATCAATGTCCTCTAATATTTATTAATATTTTTACAGCGTTTTTTACTATTAAATACATTAAAAATATAAAGGCTATTTCGAAGAAAAAAAACCTAATTACATATGCAAGACGCACCCATAAGTAATAAGTCAATTTCTTGTCACGATGAGGCGTGAAAAGCTTACACGAAGCTCGAGCCTCGGGCAATAAACTTTCTTGTCGTTTGTAGCTTATGACTAATTTTGTGAAATTTTGCTTTTGAAACTCTTAAATTTACTGTGGTTTTTATTACTATTTGTGATTTATCGGTACCAAAACAATGACAGGATGCACATTATTTTTATTTATTTCTATTGGAAAACTATGAAAAATATAACAAAAAATAATCTAAGTTTATATAATAAAATTCAAATGTCACAGATATATAAACATATATTTTTTTCACTTAATACGTTTTTACGTAACAAAATTATAATCTATATTTCAATATGTAAGTAAATGTCAAAGTTTATTATTTAGTATTCGCGCTTATAGTGTCCGAAACTTTATTTACCATCTTGTTGTGACTCTTGACCTTTAAACAATACTTTATTTAAATGTTGTTTATATGGAATGGAATTATCGCCTATTTAATAGTAATATAATATATGAGAAAATACTTAGAAATGTACAATTATTAATTATACATTTATATATTTATTTATACACAGTATAGGTACCTATATCGTGATACTTTGTCATATTTAAAAATATGTTATTATATTAATTATTACTTTAGTCTAATGATAAATTTTAATTGCGTATAATTTTAGTAATTTATGTCATACAATTATACTTACAATGTGATGTTAAAGATGCTAAGGAAATATTTTTCACACATTGAATTCAACTTACTAATTACACAAGTCCAATATTTTTAAAAAAGTTTGATCATTATTATTTTTTATATAAAATGTAAATAGTATAAATAACATAACAAAAAAGTCTATAAAATATTACTTACCGTATTAAATATTGCCATGTCCTTTTATTTCTAAATGTATATCTAGGAAGCACTTTTTTATTTCAATTCGAGTTCTACACGAGATGGAAGCGGGTTCTAAATTTAAACTAATATGCTGCGCTGGCGCGCGCTGTCGGTCGCGAACTGATCGATGAACTTTTGTTAGGCAGTGCTGTAGCGCTGGCGCCGGTGAGCGAATGCGCCTGCCGCCTGCTTATTAGGCCCTCGTATGCTTGATCGACATTCCTTTACGTTACAGATCCTTATTTTTGGACACTATCGGTTAATCGACGTGCACCTCTCATAAATAACCAAAGCGCAGCCAACTAACGGAAATAGAAAGCGATAAATCTATGAGTGATTGTATTTCAATTATAGATGCATAAGACTTCAGTAGCTATGTACTAACACAGCCTAAGGTTATACAGTTAGTTAGCTAATAAAAGCTGAAACTGGATCCTCCAGTATTGAGTCAATGTGTTCTACCTGAGTGTTTCGTTCCTTTTCCGTATATCAAAATTATTATAATAGGAAAACTGAGAGCTTATTGTGGTCACAAGGTATCTATGGATTCAAAATATAAAAGTATCCTTTACAATAACAGATAACTATATTTAACTTTGTTAAAGTTTCCGCATTTAGAAATGAAAAATAGTTTTTAAAACGGTCAAAGCGCTCAGTAGGTTTTCGAAAAGCGCTGGTTCGAAATCTGCTACGTTTTTTTTGACAACTACCAAAAAGTGTATACAACGTTCCTATATTTCTGTAGCAGGATAATATGATACCTACATTTTCCATCTGAATAGTAAATATTTTTCACATAAGAGTGTAGAGCAGAACCAGGGGAATGGCTATGTATAAGAAAACACGTCGTAGGTAAATCTGTCACAACACAAAGTGCAGAAAGCGGGTTATAGATCTTTACTTTTTATATTAAGTTTATTTACTTATTCCGTGAGTAAACACCCTGATTCAAACTATAAAGGACATTGCTCTGACAATTTCGGTTAAGCTAACAGAGATAGCGCGGCGACTCACGCTATCTAACGAGTCGGTGACGCATTTGTAAGAAACTAAGAACTGATGAGATGGATATTTCGAAATAAATTCAAGATTATATATATCAAAATGCTTCTCTTCGTACTTGTTCCATTTTTTTTATAATGAAGAAATAGCAAAGATTTTATGTTTTTATATTTATGTGAATATATGCCTGTATACTTAAGTTAGTCAATTTAAGTAAATTGTACTTCTTTTCCTAGTTCACCTACAATGCTGAAATTGGTACGAAAGACTGGGTGCGCGAGTCAAACTCACCCCTTCGCCGGTTTTTTTAAATGTCCGGGATGGACACAGGTCTGTTTTAGCGTGAATCTGGACTACCCGGTATTCCTGCGTCCATGGCTGAAAAATACCTACAGTCACTTAGATAACTAAAATGTGCCGCTTTTGTTGCAATTTAATAAAATCATAGATCGAGGCATTTCATAGATTGCTAATATTTCTCGTTCATAATGTGTTTCTTGCATATGTAATTAATTGCGGAAATCGGTTTGCATTCTCCGTTGTGACTTCAAATGCTAATAATATTGTCACCCGCCATTAGTAGATATCTACTTTGAATATTTATGCAATTTTATTAGGCCATAAATATTTAATACACCTACTTACTAGTAATGTACATTATTGTAATATTAATAAAGTACCTCAACGCGAATTTATTTACGTTTATATTTCCATTTCTTCACTCTGGTGTTGAGGCAAAGCGCGGCCTGAGTTCTGCCACTGAAAACGCAACGCCTCTAAAATTCGGCAGAAAGTGGGGAACGGAGTGTCTTAACACTAGGTTCCCTCTGTCTACACTGCTGTGCGCGGGATACAGCGTAAAGCTGATTTTTTTATTCATATGTTGCTTTATAACGTTTAATAAAAATACAATACACTATGCTCGTTTCCCGTGCATAATATTACCAATAGTATTTCAAATAAATTTTTGCTACGGTTAATGTTTGACCTGTAGCTATCTTATGCATAAGAAATGAAAATTTGCATTATTTCGTAAGAATAGTTCCATGAAAGATAAACGATTCTGTCGCAAAACAGTTTCTACAAAAGCAAACAAGCACTAGTGTACCGTGTACGGCAAGTAATTTACAAGTGAATGCAAATGTCATTTTCGCTTTCTGTGGTAGAAACGTCTTATTTATGTATCTGATTTTTTATGTGGGTAATACATGTAGGTATATTTAATTCGTTTTTATAAGATTTATTATAAACCTAAGAAGATGCCTTCTACTAATACTTATTATGATATTTACTTCGACCTTTTCATATTTTACGTGTCTTTCATAGGTATTTTCATGTTTTTATATTCAGTATTGTTGAATCACTGCGGCGCAGTGTTTTGTCATGAAAGTTTTGATAGCCACGTACCTACATAAAGCCATATGAAAGATCACGCCTCCAAAAAACGTGAAAAGTAAATATTACATGTATGATCTTGTTATATTTTAATAAAATCGATTCGACAAATCTTTAAATGATAATCTTTATTGTATAAGGAAATAGGTAAAAATTTTATATCACAGACTTACAAACTAAAATACCAGAACACCCATTAAAAACAACATAAATAGATAGGGCTAACAACTAAAAGATAAACGTATTGAGATAAAGACCTTTAATAAATAATTCAATAAGCGATAACGAGGTCAAGTACACAAAATATATACTAAATAACAAAATTATATTTATTTCTTTACAACCTTAATATTTCTGTGGACTATCCGTTTATGTCGGCCCACACAGCCGGCTGTACGGAACGATTTCCCGCATTCGGAACATGTAAACGGCCGTTCATCTGTATGGGATCTATTATGAACCCTTAAAATATCTAAAGAGTTGAATCTTTTCCCACATGTTTCACATTCAAATTTTCTCTCGTTCGCATGGTAGGCGTAATGTCGTCTATACTGCGCCATTATATAAAAGTTTTTGCCGCAAACCTCACAAGTCTTTTTTGGGATAGGATTGTGTATTGCCTTGTGTATAATGAGACCACTTTTGAATTTAAATCTCTTTTGGCATATATCACAAGAATAAGTCTTCTCCTTGGAATGTACGTCGAGGTGGCTGAGAAGGTTCCTCGTGTGTTTCCCGCAGATTTCACACACTTTCCAATAGTCGTATCTCATTTTTGCCACTTTCCGCTTCTTCCTAACCTTCTTTTCTGATTTAATTGGTTGATTTGTTTTCGAGGATTCGTCTGGCATATCATCGTAATTTAGATCTACATCGAAATCTTGGGATCCCCCGTTATCGTGGTGTTTAAACTCATTATTAATATCGGTTTGTACTTCAATTTTAATGTTGCTATTACTTCTAAGTTCTCGATCCGCCTCTTGACATTTCCGTCTAAATTTGTACGCGTTTTCTAATTCTTTGACACAGTCTAGGCATATTTGTGCTGGCAATGAGTCTGATTGATCTACCTACGACAAGTAGATTAATCGATTACCTATAGTTAGCTATAATATTTATTACTTACAAAAATATTTTATATTATATGTTAAAATTATCAATGTACAAGTTTAAAGATGTCAAAGCAAATCAATTCCCATTTGGATAATTTTATTTTTTTTACTCTGGTAATTGTTGATTTCCGCCACTTGACACTCAAGATCTCGAAAGCTGGGCGGTGTGTAGAACCCAGCTCTTTAACGATAGATTCCTTCTGCTAATAATGCTGTATACGGGATACACCGTGAAGCCAAAAATACTTTATACTATTTCCTCAAATTATCATCTAAGTAAAGTAAATTAATCAATATTTAATTATTACGACAGTTATATATATATATGTTGAAACAAAATATTTTGTAACAAAAATTTCCAATTTTGATTTTAGCTCAAAGCCCTAAGTGCTATCTATTCTTTTAACTTGACGCTGTTTCCTCACAACCTACTCTAGTTGCCCGCTTTCCGCCTGAACGGAGATATCGCATATTACTAAAAATAAAATAAAAAATTACCTCAACACCACAAATAACTCTCAATTTATGTGCCAAATCGAACCCACTATCATCCACTTGCTCATATATACCAACACAGCCGTGTTCACTAGAACACGATCTACAAACATTAGTTACTACTTCTAACTTAGGCTTAACTAGCGACAATCTTTGTTTTAGATCAAATAACTTCATATCATCTTCTACGTCGTCGATGACGTCATTAAAATTATCGTTTTGCTCTTTCAGCGTTTCGTTTTCATGTATTTCTGTATATTTGGCCATTGCGTCGTAATACGGCCATTTTTCACTGAGTATACCTTTGTTAGCGAATTTTTGTTTCCACTAAAAAAGAAATGTTAATATTTATTACAAAAGGAATTTCAATTAACTAAATTATTTACAATTAAAATGAATTTATTTATAAATCATAGTGAAAATTAGGCTTTCGTAATGCTGTGGTATATTGACTAAATGTAAACGTCGTGTATTAAATATTTCAATTATTTTCATTTTTTCGTTGTGGTAGACGAAGCGCGGCGGTGAGTTCCGCCACTCAACACGCAACGACTCAAAGAAGGTTTCAATACTATGTTGCATCTGACTACCCTACTTACATCCGGGATACAGCATGAACCTATAATAAATAAATAAATAATTACCCTAAAAGTTTTAATTAAAAATGTCCAAATCTCAGGTAGTTCTAACAAACTATGGTCCACTGGTATTCCTAGAGTTCTCAGTCTCTTTTCAATATCTCTGCAAGAAAATATGTGTTAAAAAAACTATTAAGTGGAGGCCGTTAGTACGTCTGGCTGTATTTCTTTTATTGTCAATTCCTCGCTCTGGTAACAACACAAAACGTGGTGTAGAATTTCGCAACTCCACGCACGATGTCTTTAAAATTTACCTGTGCGTGGAGAACAGTGTTTTAACACGTGGTTGCTTCTACCTATCCTACTATATGTACCGTGGATAAATAAATAAATATATTACAAACATCAAAATAATAAATAGTAATACATACACAAATAAATATAAAAAAGTTATATTAAAACAAAGGATATTACCGCCATGCATCGTTTACTTCTTTTGTGGACAATCTAAATAAATGATCTAAATCGGATCTAGCTTTTATTAAATTCAATACCCATTCCTCTTGCCCTAAAACAAAATGTGTAATCATATATTTATAATTTATTAAATACATCAATATTACTATTGATAAAAAAAGCCCATAAATACAACAAAGAAACTTACATCCTACTAAAGGGTTGAGGCTAAGACCACCTTCTCCAAAATACACTTCTAACAGATCCCAGTATACCCACGACTTGTTATTCGTAGCTTTTGCTTTTTGATACTCCTGAAATTAGTGATATTAAAAAAAAATTAATTATATTTATTGCTTTATTGTACAACTGCTCTATAGTAGTGTGCTTGTGTCCTGTGCACAATAATAACAGGTTCACTCTGCTTACTCTGCTATGTGCAGGATACAGTGTGAAGCTAAAAAACTGTACATACCCTATAAGTTGCTGACCATTTTCGGCAAAGCTCTCTTGCACTTAGTGTTTTAGGAAAACCATATTCTTCTACCATGATTGATCGTAGATCGCTACAAATATATTTATAAAAATAAAAATAACTAACACAAACAAAAAAGCTTAACAGAGTAGGCAGAAAGAACCTAGTATTAATAACAATAACGTTCGTTCGTTTACCACCTATACATATATAATTTTGGAACGGAATTTTTGAAGTGCCTGAACTCAACACCACGTTGATCTCCTTACCAGTGTAATGAAACAAAAGTAATGGTTTTCTTCAAAGGTCAATCGTACCCATAATCACAGCCATGTTTACAGTCAGACGCTGTGTCGGTGCACTACACGGCCTATGTTATATTAAATTGCAATTATTACTGTCTGACATTTTGATATTATTAATAAAAATAATTAAACAGCTCACCTCCACGCCCATTTCCTATCTCTAAATAACCAGTCATTTTGCAGTCGGATTTGTATGAATGACTCAGTTATGTCTTTGGACCCTGAAAATATGTTAACCTTAGAAACGAAGATCTAAAATGTTTAATAAAATATAAATTGGTATAAAGACCTTCCTATTATGTCAATTATATCAATATTAAACACAAACACAACGTCTTCGTCGGTATGATGCTACATAGAAAGTGTCAGTATAATATGCAAAACAGAGTGAGCCACTGAGCTAACCAAAATCGATTCCAAAATTTTGGTCAGTTCTTTAAATCGAAATCTAAAAGCGAATCGCATACACTGTAAGAAAAATGAAACCTACATACATTGAAACTCATCTAGTGTATCGTTATCCATAGCTTTCCCGCGAGGTCTGTGTTTTTCCCTCCAATGTATCTTAGCTATGCTCCGCGCTGATAACGTCCCTAACCTTTCTAGGTATTCGGGCTCGTACTTCATTAAATAACCCATCATTGGCTTATATAACACCCAGTCTTCAGGACATAGTGATTTTCTTAAAATTAAACGGTGCTTTCTCTGTTAATCAAAAATATAATAATAATAATTAGGGCTTGAGGCCAGTCGTGGCGCAGGATTACGAAGTGTGACTGTAAAATCGTCTTGTTCTGGGTTCGATCCCCCATCGAGGAAATTAAATATTTATTTAAATTTAAACTTCATTTTCCTCACTCTGGTCAAAAAGTAAAGCTCGGCGTTGAGTTCCGTCACTCAACACTGAAAGCCTACAGAATTTGGTCAATAGTGGGGAATAGAGGGTCCGAGTAAGTGTTTTAATGGCAATGGAGTGTCTTAAAAATAGGTTTCCTTACATTAAAAGTTGTCTTTATATACTGCCATAGTCCTTTTAAATCTTGTATGCAGCATTCTAAAGGCAAATCTTGACATCTTAATGCAGTTTCAACAGTTCTGAAAAAGTAATATTCAATTTTTAATAATATAACATAATTATCTATACATAATTATCTATACATATATAATTATATATTAACTTTATTATTGTAGGCATTTATCAATGCAACAGAACCTAAAACTATTACTTTAATTGTTTTCTGTGTGTTTACTTTACATTTAGTTGTTGTATGTTGTTTTTAATCAATCAATTCATAAAAACAAATATATTTCAATATAAAGTCTTGAAACAAAATTGCTACAAAATAACTGTTTCATTAAATTGACTAAAACTTTAGTTTTACATGTGGTTGGGTTTCAATGATACAGTCTTTGAAATTATAATGTTATTCACTATATACCCTCAAAGTTAATACAGATTAGTTAATAAATAACTGTGTAGTTAAAGTGTGCAAAGCCACAAGCAGGTCACTAGTTATTAGATAAAATAAAAGTATGATAACCATTTTGTTACATTAATCAAAACCTAACTTGTGTTTGATTATTTTTTATCAGTAAAATTCAATGTTATAATAATATTTACTATCATAAGGTTGGGGTTATTAGGAATTGATATTAAAGTTAGTAAATAGAAAAAAATTATGCCATTTTGGAGCAACAGGACTTGTTGACTATAAGCCTGATGGTTGTGGGTTAGACCATCATTTAGGGTGTCCCACGTTGGAAAATAAAAATTACTGATGATTTTGAAATTTGCCAATCGTGGCGTATCCAGGCAAAAAAGAGAATCTTAAAACAGGGTTGTCTTTGTCTAAGCTATTAAATGTAAAATAACATAAAGCATTAAGATAAAAAAAAATTATAACACATTACTTTAAATTACTTACCGCCACATATTATAAAAATCAAGTTTTACTTCTCTAGCTTCAGTTAAACATATTAATAATTTTAATCTCCATTCATTATTCCCTAAAACATATACATAAAATGACATAAATTATATAGGTGAATGTGAATTATACAAAACTCAATAAAACAATCTCTTCTAATATGTGCTAATCTAAGGAACAATTTAAAAATAATTTTCATATTGTTTCCACTTATTGAAGCAATCTCTAACAGCATATAGGCCATATAACAAGGCAGCTATTAAGCAGGTAAAATTTTTTAAAGTAAAAATTGACTGTAGACATTGGTAAGTACTTACATGATTCATATTTATCCAATTCTTCTGCTTTACCAAAATATTTGTCAAATAATCGATAATATTTCCAACTTGTATTTTTTGTTTTCTTAGCTGCTCTGTATGACTATAAAAAACAATACAATGTAAGAATGACTTTAATGTTTTGAAAACATATAACATTTGAAAGTAGTATATAGACACTTTTCTGTTTGGAAACCATCCTTGCCCTGAGTTCTGAACCATATGTTTTTATTAAGCAACATTGAAATGATGGGAAGATTTTCATAAATATTCTTTTCTCAAATATAATTGCAAAGAACAATCATTCGAGAGACAATGCTATTCATAAAAAAAATTGTCATATTTTCTATACTTAGTGTGAATAACATTTAAAAATGTTAAAAATAATAGATAAATTATTTTTCTTGTCATTAGTTTGTAATATGAATGTTAACAAGAAATTTTCTTTTTAAATATACCACTAACATCATATGTATAAGACCACTTCTTCCTTAAATGTTGTGTAGTTACTTCCTCAGGAAAACCATTTTCCAACAGGATTTTGAGAAATTCACTAAAATTAAACAAAGTTATATAATTTATTAATCTTTGCGAATTCTCGGATAAAATAAGAATTAAGAATATCATCGAATATTATAGTTCTTACCTCCATGGTTGCTTCTTTTTTTTAAATAACCAATTGTTTTGGAGACGTAATTCAAAAAACTTTTTCGTTAACTCTGAAGTCCCTATAAAAAATATTCTTATGTGAAAGTAACCAAGTGCTAATCATTAATTTATAAATAAGCTTTTGTTTTTACTTACACACAAATAAGTTTTCATCCATTTTTCTTAGATATTTTGATAATTATACAACTATGTTTATACAATGATATTTAAATATTAACCACTTTATTTAACATTATTTCCATAAAAATATTATTTGTACATTTTATATTATAGTTCAATTCAGTTTTATATTATATCAAAATTGAAAATATGAGAAATGACATTTTCATGTTGATTGTTGACATGTTACTTATTAGATAAAATGTCAACAATGACAAGTGTCAATTTACTACTAATTATATGAGTAAATGTGTTCAAAAATGAAAAAGAATGAAATGAAAAAAAACGTAGTAATATTAACATTATTAACTATAAATAAGTAAGCCATAAATAAGATTTATATATACTTTATTGCAGTTTAAAATAACATATAAGTAAAACAAAATTGAAAGATTCGTTAACAATGGTAGGTTTATAAATGTTTATTTCATCCTACTGCTTGAAAACCATTTGAAATATCACTATGTATTAACTATCTTTAATAATCAAATATATATATAGTCGAATTTTCTAGTTTGAATTATACATAAATAAACTTAAGTTATCTACATAAAATATGTCAAAAGTATGTTTATTGTCATCTGTCGTATATTTTATAAAGTACTTCATTTTCACGTGGTTTTTGAATTTTCGGCATGGATTTCGTGATCTTTTATTCGTAATATTAATTATTGAGATAATGCATCGACTTTTATCTGCAAAAAACTTTTATCAAAATAATTTTCATAGTGTTGTAGGTGGTGGGACCGTTTCACTTAAGAATATATCTCTTACTCATATAAAATGTTCATTTTGTCGCAAAGCTCTATTAAACTCACCAACTATAGGTAAATATACTTTTAATTATTAATTCAAATATTCAAAATATTAAGAAGCTCTTCACATTTTGATATTTATATATATAAACATAACCTTTTTAAATACGTTGCGTAATATTTTAATATCGTTTTAGAAAATTTGTTTCACGCAAGGCATCAATCTACGAGAACGGCTAATGCCTTAAAATCTTTGAAGAAGAAAAATAAACACAAAAATCCGAAAAAATATGGTGAACTTTTACAAGGTAGGATTTGTTGACAAATATTTAGTGTTTACACTTTGTGTTATCTTTATATAAATTTCATATTTATAATTACAGTAAATGAAAGTAGTATGACGGAACTGAAGATATCTATTAACAAACTAAATGCATCTCAGCTATCAAAACTTGCTTCTAGTCCAGTTTCTCTAGGTCAACTGCACCAATTGACCACAACATCAGCAAAAAAAGTTAACAATATAGAAGTTGATAAAGAACTACTTCAAAGCATCAAAAATAAAATTTTGAAAAAAGAAAATTCAGAAATTAAATTAGAAGATGATAAATGTGCTCTTATATTTACGCACCACAAAATTTCTTCTGTAGAGCAGCACTTTAAGACTAAAAAGTATATAGACATGGTAAAAGACAGCTATTACAATTTTAGGAAAACTACTATATATGACCAAAGACTGCAAGACCTTAGATATGCTATAAATGAAGGGGTGAACCAAGAGATTGACATAAATACTGACTTTAAACACATTAAAAATTCTTTTGACACTAACAATGTATCAAAAAGTCCTCATGCTATATTCAGACAGTTGTTTATTGAAAATCAATTAGATAGCTATGATCAGGAGCTGATGAGTCATATAACAAATTTACAGTAAGTTATTCTCTTATGTATGCATTTATTTATTACATAGGTATCTATGAACAGCACATACAAAAAACAAATACTGCTTTCTCCAGAGACAACAATGTTAACTAGAAAATATATAGTTTATGAAAAAAGCATTTAATGAAAAATAATAGTATTAGAATAAAATATACAGTACCTACTTACAACCTAGTTTAAGTTAATGAATTTAAAACAATATCTTATAAATATATTAACATTATGATTTGTGATCAATTTGTTAAAAGACAAGTAATTTAAGATTGTTACCACAGTAAATAAATTAAAAAAAGGTATTATAATTTACATGCTGCCACTGTTTCTGTACCACAATGGTCTCATTTGTACTAGTGTATTGATAAATTTTCTTTACATATTACAGAAGTGGAGGTTTGCCACAATCTGCAATGGAAGATATTTGTGAAGATGGTTACAGTCAGGAACTTGGAGAGGTTAAAGATGATTTTCACAATGAAGCTGTTAATGTCAAAGCTTTAAAAGTTAAAAAAGCGTAAGGCTATAATTATATAATTACTAATGCTAACTTATATTATAGTAAAATAATATAAGATATTTGCATAATTTGGAACATACATTCATTCTCATAAGAATTACTCTTATGTTTGTGATTCTAAATCTAATGAGATTATGTGTAGCATTTTGAAATGGTATTTTTTTTAATTTTGTGGATTCAATTCCCACTTGGAGTAAAGAATTATTTAATATGTTTATTTCTTCACTCTGTTAAAAAAGACATTGCAGAACTCAGTTTCGTCATACAACACTCAATGCCTCGAGAATTCGGCGGAAATAGAGAACGGAGTTTCTTAACACTAGGTGTCTCTGCCATATACAGGATAGATTGTAGCTGAAAAACAAATAAAAAAATATTTTTTTTAGTCAACAAGCCATAAAACAGAAAAAGAAGAAACAACGCGAGAAACGCCGCGCTGCACAAGAGGCTAACATGAAGCAGGATATCAAGGAAATGGAGCAACGCGGCAAAGAAGAAACACTGCAAAAATTACTAACTTCACACTTGCAACTTCTGTGTTCTTTGGACATGATTGCTGAGGTACATATAAATATTAATATTATAGCTTTACTCTGTATCCCGCATGGAAGGCAAATTGCATAACCTAGTGTTAAAACACTATTCTTCTCTTTCCTTCAAATTTTTAAGATATTATGTGTTAAGTGATGATGCTGCTGGGCCACCACAATATCAATCTTATTTTATATGATTTATTTTGTAAATAAATTTATATCTTTATTTAAATTGAAATTGTTATTTTTATTCTTTAAATTATTATGGTTTAGATGGTTCAGACATTCCTTCAAGATAAACTATTAAGAAAGTAACACAGCATTGATAAACTTTGTTGTTGTTGACCTCGATTCTAAATACACTATCTAAAAGTTAGTGCTCTAGATTTGTAACTAATGTACTACTAAAGTTATTTGTACCTTACTTATTTAATAATATACTTGTCATGGCGCAGTGACACAGTGTCTGAATGTATATGCAACTGTTATGGATTCAATTCCTACATTTTTACATGTATTCTATAATTGTGTATTGTTATCTTTTTTACCTGTAAATTGCCTTCGTGTGTTTTCACACGCTCAAACGCCATATATCAAGAAATTAATCAATCAATTCCTACATTGTGGAATATTTTCACTTCCCCACCCTGAACAAAGCTCAGCTTTGTGTTTCACCACCTGCAATCTTGAAAATTGGATAAAACATAGGGAACCTGGTGTCTTATCACTAACTATGACTGCCCTGGTATAAGCGAGTATGTTAAAAAACTAGTATTTTATGTGACATTACTGAAGTTATTGAATAATTCTGATAGTTAAAGTAAATAAAACACTTTCCGCCGAATTCTGGTGGCATTGCGTGTTGAGTGGCTGGACTCAACGCCGCCCTTTACCGCGACACTGGAGCGAAGAAATGGAAATATAAATTTAAATAAATGTGTCATTTCCTCGAATGGGAATTGAACTCACAATCTAATAAAATACTAATAGATGTTTTTTTTTATTTGCAGGGTCGGCAAGTGCTACAGTATTATAGGCAGAGAAGTGCTAGATCTTCAGAGAGCCCTAAAGTTACCAATGTCAATGTTTACAACACTCTGTTACATGGATATGCGTCAAAGGTATATTATTTATTTTATGTCTAAAATATTTATTGTTTATAATATTTCAAATGTTTGATATTATTTTTGAATTTAACACCATGGTTGTTGGTTTGATTCCTTTTTGGATACTACAAGGTGCCGTGTTGACTTCCGTTACATATATTATATTTTTTTAAATAAACTCCATTTTATAATACAATTTACCTTAGGAATGATATTATTTTCATTTTTTACAGGGTCAATTAGAAAACGCCAAAGAGTTATTATCAATTATGTATGAGGATAAAATAGAACCAAATGCGCAAACATTTGCCGCCATATTTGAATGTATAGAGAGATCAAACTTGCTTGACAAAAATAGTATTCTAGATTACTATAGTAAACAAATGGAGGAGAAGGTAATAATATGGTTATTTATTATCCTTAAGTTATTATTACTAACTTCTTACTACTTTATTTACATTTTATTTTTGTTTATTGTTTTTAAAATATTCAGTTATTATGAAACACTGTTTCTAAATAAAATAATTAATATTCCAATACTGGAATTCAAAGTTAAAGTCAAAAGATGATTATGGATTCCATCTTTTTTTTTATACTTTGGAGGAATAAATTATAATCAATTCCCACTCTGGCAAGACGAAATTGTTTTTACAATGCTACTACATTATTAGTTAAACTTAATATACATGTCACATCATTGAAATTAAAATAACCACTCCATTTTCCAACTTCCTATAATCTGACCAAAAACTGCTGTTTAAAGCAAACAATTTTCTTGAACCAACTGTTCCTTGTGTGGGAAAAAATCTGAAACTTCTCATTTAAATAAGCAAATTTTCATTCAAATAATATCATTCAAATTTATTCCTCATTTAAATAATATATTAATATATACAATATTTTTTCAGGGTATAATGTTAAATGATTTATTAGACAAAAGCAATTTTTTATATGATCAACGTGAGACAGTCCTAAAGGCAATCAAAAAACTAGACCCCCACTTCGAACCCAAATACACACTACCTCTGCTAGATTACATATGTCCATTATTAGATAAACTTAAATTAGAAAATATCGAAAATAGAAAAGGATTGCTCAAGTCACCAGCGGAAGGTCTTTTAGTATTTGATGAATTAAAGGCAAAAGGTGTCAAGCAGTTGGAAATGGAAATGGCGGGAGAGATCGAAGTGGAAAATATTTCAGTTAAAGATGAAGAATCGGAAACTGTGCAATTATTTGTATGTTTTTGTTTTATTATTATCTATATATATAAAATCGAAAGGTCACTCACTCATCACGAAATCTCAGAAACTACATGTGCTAGGAATCTCAAATTTTGCATAGCAGTTATTTATAGGACGTAGGTGCTCGCTAAGACGGGAATTTGAAATATTCGACTCCTAAGGGGTTGTTTTTGGGGTCGAAAGTTTGTATGAAACTTCGTTACTACAAATGCTAGGAGTCTCAAATTTTGCATAGACGTCACTAGGACGTAGTCATGGAGACAGAAATTAATAATAACATAGTTCACGTGTGTGAAACCGCGAGCGGGCCGCTAGTTAAGGATAAGCTTGAGGGATTGTATTGATCAGCTGAGACTGAGACTTGAGAAAGTCCCAAGTCATACAACTCCATACAATGGCGACTGTTATTTATCGTATTGAAAAATAAAGATAAAGAATTGAAAACTTTGGTATTCTTTTTATAATTAATTTTATTTTATGAACTTAAACAATAATTTCCTGAGTGTTTATAAAATAAGCTTTATCAATTTAGCAAGAGTACAATACACTCAATGAGTTGTGGTCACACTGAATGTCTGAATAATCCAAAGTAAGAAAAATCCTAAAATCAAATTTACAGCTAATTTCAAAAGGGCCACAATTTGTCGAACGTACTGTAAAATATTCAATCGTAATGTTTATTTCAGAGAGAAAAACTACACACAGTAGAAAATGAATGGCGAATCACGATCAGGGAAGCTTTAGAGAGAAACATGAGTACATTGAAATCTAGAAGTAATGCATCTCATTTCGCCATCACGCTATACCCGTACCTGAAAGTTTTACAGGTTTGTTTTACACAAGAAATTTTATCAGCTTCACGCTGTATCCCGCTCACAGCAGGGTAGGCAGAGATAGTATTAACACACTCCGTTGCCCACTTACGGCCGATTTATATAAGCATGTTAAGTGGCGAAACTCAACGCGGCGCTTTGTCTCGACACCAGAGCGAAGAAAATAAAGTATAAATGTAAATTAATATTTCATTTCCACGATTGGGCATCGAACCCCCAACCAGTCGTGTTTACAGGCACACTTTGTACCCCTGCGCCACTACTGGCCTAAAGAATCAAGCACACAAGAAATTTTATCAGAATAACAACTTTGTTTTTCACTGCATTATATTATATTAGTGCATTTTTTAAACAGAGCCAAAGATATTTCTTTGGCAATTAATTTAATAATTATAATTACTTTCCACAGACAGAAGACTACGTAAATTTAATGATGAGTGAGATTAGTAAGCTAGTGGACGGCAGCGACACATACAGTCCCACGTTAAAAATGTTGCAGAGAGACCTTGGTACTCAAGTGTATAATAAGTAAGATTTTTTTAATTATTTGTATTAAAAAAATCTTTTCTATTTTAAATCCGCAGTCTGTTGCAAGACTAAGATATTTATTATATGTTGGTTAGGTGACAACCAACGTCTCAGTTTGTCTTTCCTTTTTAAAGTGTAGCCTTCCTTTTTATCCCTTTAGTCATGAAGGTTTCAAAAGATCATTTCTCAAAAATTTTATTTTAATTAATTTTATTATATCCATATAGATGTTTTCGAATTTATTGATGGAAAATGACTAATCAATTTAATTTTTATTGTTTAGATATCAAATAGAGCAATACAAGAAAAATGGGCTTCTAAATAAAATTGAGCAAATATACGAGAAGTATTGTAAGTGGTACTTAGAGAGACATTCGTTGGACGGCACCAACACACCATATAATAGCAGACAGGCGTGGCAGTTGATTGTACATCAAAACAGGGAAGGAGCTAGCTTAGTGAGTTAATAGTATTAAAATTATAATATATTTGGCGATGGTTAGGGATTCGATTTCTATTTTTATTTATTTATTTATATTTAAATTATTTTCATTTTCCCATTCTGATGAGACAAAGCGCGACGTAGAGTTCCTCAATATGCAGTTATGTGAATATTAGGTAAAAAGTTCCATTCTTCATTTTTTACCTTAAGTTACATTAATTACTAATATATTATGATTTATTATAAAATATTTATTAAATATAGCTGCAGTTAATAAACTTAAAAACCTTTTTGATTTTATAATATAATGCTAATATTATGTTGTATATTAAAGAAAATTCTTTATTTTAGGATATTGAGGAAGCACCATGGCCAGTTGAAATGAGACAGAATATTGGAAAATTTCTATACAATATTATTATTAACGATGTGAAAATTGATATTAATATGTTCAAAGCAAAAGCTAAAGTGTAAGTATAATCTTCTTTTAAAGACAGTGTATATACAACATACAACAGTTTATATGTACATAGTATGTTTTAAAAATTGAATGTAATATTTTCATAAGTTCTATAAGTTACATTAGCCACAAAAGAAACTAATTATAATTCTAATTTAAGAATGACCTATTTGATTAATGTAGAATGTGAATTCTGTGCACAATTACTAATGGAAAACATTCTGTCATGTTCTTTACAACAAGCATTCCAGCTTCTTCCTTTAAACCTACTATTATTCTAAAGCCAAATTATATAAAATATTTACATTTATTATATAAAGTGTAGCCTATGTGTTATTCTGATGTACAAGCTCTATCTTCAGTAAGAAGCTGCCAGCGGTCTACAAGGTGCACCGCCCGTGGGGTCGCCTCGTCCGGCTGGAGCTGAAGCCGCACCCCACGCTGAGTCGGCTGTGCGGCGCCGCGTCGCGCCCCACGCTGCGGCTGCGTGCCGCACTCGCGCCCATGCGCGCTCCTCCCGCGCCTTGGCGCGCGCCCGACCGCGGCGCCTATCTGCTCACGGACACGCCTCTAGTGAGGTATATAAATACATACAGAATGTTCTTTGTCATCACCACTTTTAATGAAACCATAGTTTCAACTATTATATAAAAGCCTAATACAATTAAAACTAAAAAAGATTTTTCCAAAAATTAAAGTGTTTTTTTTTTTTTTCAAACAAAATCAATAATAAAATAAAACCCATTTGTTAAGAATGACACAAACAAACAAACCTATTAAAGCAACAACATCACACACACCTCATTCATGAAATCGGATCGTAGGTATTGTCGGTGAAGTTGAACGTTGTTTAAGTTTATTATAGAAAATAGGTAATTTCATGTAAAATATAACGAGGGATATCCCNCTCGCGCCCATGCGCGCTCCTCCCGCGCCTTGGCGCGCGCCCGACCGCGGCGCCTATCTGCTCACGGACACGCCTCTAGTGAGGTATATAAATACATACAGAATGTTTTTTGTCATCACCACTTTTAATGAAACCATAGTTTCAACTATTATATAAAAGCCTAATACAATTAAAACTAAAAGAGATTTTACCAAAAATTAAAGTGTTTTTTTTTCAAACAAAATCAATAATAAAATAAAACCCATTTGTTAAGAATGACGCAAACAAACAAATCTATCAAAGCAACAACATCACACACACCTCATTCATGAAATCGGATCGTAGGCATTGTCGGTGAAGTTGAACGTTGTTTAACTTTATTATAGAAAATAGGTAATTTCATGTAAAATATAACGAGGGATATCCCTTTCGCGTTCTGGTATATATTGTAAATGAAATATTTATTCAAATTTATATTTCCATTTTTTCGGTTTGATGTTAAGGCGAAGGGTGGCGTTCAGTTCCGCTATTCAACACGCAATGCGGAAAGTGGGGAACGGAGTGTCTTAACGCTAGGGTCCCTCTGCCTACCCTGCTGTGTGCGGGATACACCGTGAAGCTGATTTGATTTCAATTTAGTTTTTAATAAAATTTTTGTTTGAATTATTTCACTCTATCAACTTTAAAATACTTTTCCTTCGCCCATGAATTTATATAGCACATGACAGACAGAGAGAAAGTAGGGACTAGTAAGGACTCCATTATTAGGCTTAATTGGCCAGAGAACTCAAATGAATTCTAAAAGAAGCTGATTTAAATATCCTGACATAATGCTCGAAGGACTACCGTTAGATTATAATTTATTCTGCAACATGCAATTTATGCATTATGTGGGATCTCTACAATACTTTTAAAATTAAACCAAATATTTTTCGAAATATTCATCTTCCATCAAATGAAACTGTGGCATTGCAACGCAGGTCACGCTATAATTTAATATACACACATACATTTTTACAATATGAGGCAATGAATTGATGTTTTAATTTATTTCTCTCAGGATGCAATTTTACGTGATGAGTCAGATGCAACGTCTAAATGAAGCTCCTCCAGGTGCTCTTTATCCAGTGCTGGACAGTCTTAACCAGCTCGGTGAACTGCCGTGGGTCATTAATCAACCCATATTGGACTTACAAATTAAAATATTCAGGTATAATATGTTTATGTTAGTTTGTTCATAAAATAGCTTTAACATAGTCACAAAAAGATTATTTTCAATTTAAACTATTTATAAACAGTTTTTTTGTCAACACCACTTTTAATGAAACCACAGTTTTAACTACTCTATAAAAGCCTAATACAATTTTTTTTCCCAAAAATGAAAAAAAAATATTTTTTAAACAAAATAAATAATAAAATTATTGTTGTAAAATAAAACGCCATTTGTTAAAGACGACGCATGCAGACATAAACCTATCAAAGGGACACCGCCGCACACGCCTCATTCCGAAATCGAGTCGTAGGTATTGGTGGCAAAGATTACAGTTGTTGTACCTTTAGTAGTATTTTTGTATTAGTATGTGTTTACGTTATTGATATCTATGAGTAACTGCGTCACATAAAATACAGGGTGGATAAACATCGTGAAATGAAAAAAAACTGCTACAACTAAACTGTTGAAGTATCTTGATTAATTTCGTTAAATATGGGTTTGAAGTATTTTGCCCTTATTGCTGTTCCCGCAATAGGAGCGCTGACGCTTCCAATCTGTATATAGGACTATATATCACTACAAACAAAACTATATATCACTACAAACAAAACTATATTTTTTAGGTCAGGAGGAGACAAGAAACTCGTAATACCTCCGCCAGCATCCTCGCTAGACACAACGCAGTTTAACGCCACCAGTACCGTTAGCGGCACAAACGCAAGGGATGCGATGCGACGTCGCGCCGCGTTTAACCGCGCGCGTGCTGATATGCACTCGCTGTGGTGTGACGCCCTGTATAAACTGTCGTTAGCTAATCATTACAGGTCATTTTTATTTATCAATTAGTATTATTTAGTAGCTTTATGTACATAATATAAAGAAATGACAACAATAATATTATATATAATAAAAATTATAAAAAATATTAAATTTTGCATATACGCTTAAATTTTCCGATGAACAAATTTTAATATGAAAATACATTATTTCTATAACAACATGTTTTTTTTACAATACTAATATAATTTTACTAGTGGGCCCGTGCGGGCTATGCCCGCTTGAAATAGTAATATTAATAAAGAAATTGAAAACTAAAGATTCAGTCAATTCAGTAAAACAGTTGTATAAAATCACTTACTGTTATAAATAAACTATCTATTACGGCAATTTGCAAATTTGTCGAACTAAATACTTTAAATTGACATAACTTTTTTATTAATGAACCGATTGTAATAAAATAAATATGTTTTCAGAAGTTTGCCAGAATCCATTAGTGAAAACCGCATCTAAATCGGTTAAGTCGATTCTGAGATTAGCGATAACAAACGCATAGACAAACGGACAAACAGACAAAAATTTTAAAAATCATTGTTTTGATTTCTATTAGGTTAAAAAAGGTTCCCAATAACATTTTTTTTAAATATCTTCCAAGTACAGACACCGACCGTCTTACGATTTTATTATAAGTATAGAGTATAGATAACATTTAACATATACTTGCTTATAACAATAGATCCCAGTCGGCGGAATTAATTATTTTGATTTTCTCAATCTGGTAACAAGACTTAGTTAGTGCAAGGAAAATGGAGTGTCTCAACACTAGGGTCCCTCTGCGTACCCTGCTATATTCCGGATATTATTTAATATTTACTTACAGAGAGCGCATATTCTGGTTGCCCCACAACATGGACTTCCGCGGGCGAGTGTACGCAGTGGGGCCGCACGTGTCAGTTTTGGGCGCAGACGCTGCGCGCGCGTTGCTGTGCCTGGCGGGGCGGCGCGCGCTTGGCCCTCGTGGCCTTGACTGGCTAAAGGTGCACGTGGTAAACCTGACTGGTACTAGGAAACGGAGTACTGTGGATGAGAGGTGAGACGCTGTACCCTGTTACCTTAGTGAGGGTATAAATATAATATATTTCATTGAGTGGGAATTGAGCCCACATTTATCTCGTTTATAAGCCAGAGCATACGCCATTCCATCACATGGCAAAAACCATCAAAGGCTTTCCAACTACATCAGAATAGCTTTTATAGAGTAGTTAACTGTGTACACTTTGTATAGATACTTAGATATTGATTAAATTAGTTTTTTTTAATTCACAGATATATAGCATGTTTTATAATTATGTTTTACTTTACCATAATTAAATATTTCTTTAACAGATTGCGATATGCAAATAGTTTTCTCGACAAAATCCTAGATTCGGCTGACAATCCATTAAACGGTGAAGGATGGTGGAAACTGTCCGAGGAGCCGTGGCAGACGCTCGCTTGCTGTATGGAAATTGCTAACGCTATAAGATCACCTAATCCAGAAGGTTGGTTAAAGGTTGTTTCTTTAACTTCACGGTGTATCTCGCAAAGTGGAATAAGCAAAGCGAACCTAGTGATAAAACACTCAGTTCTCTTATCTTTATCAGTTCAAAATGGAACTGAATTTTGTTATAAAATTAACTTAAATGAGATGCACGCTGTATCGCGCACATAACAGGGTAGGCAGAGGGTGCCTAGTTGCCGAGGGAACCTAGTGTTAAGACATCCCCACATTCCGCCGAATTCTGGAGGCATTGCGTGTTGAGTGGCGAAATTCAGCGCCGCGGTTTGCCTCGACACCAGAGAGAAAAAATGAAAATATAAATGTAAATAAATATTTAATTTCTGCAAGTGAGGATCGAACCCACGCCCAGTCGCATTTACAGCCACGACTGGCCATGATATTGACAGAATTCCACTTTGTGAGTGCAGAGTACCAGTGCGGGTTCCCGGTGCACCAAGACGGGTCGTGCAACGGGCTGCAGCACTACGCGGCGCTGGGTGGTGACGGCGCGGGCGCGGCTGCCGTCAACCTGGCACCGCGCGCCCGCCCGCAGGACGTCTACAGCGAGGTCGCCGCGCTGGTTTGTATATCAAAGTCACTTTGTGAGTGCAGCTTTGTGGTACCATTGCGAGTTCCCTGTGCACCAGTATGGCCACAGAGCGACCACGATGTATTAAGGAGCTGAGTAGGCAAAAGGGAACTAAGTGTTAAGATTCTCCATTCTTTTTTTTGTTCCTTTGAGTTCATCTGGTATCGCTTCCCCATACTTGGATTCCATACATCCACACTGCCTTAAGGATCATTTTGTAGATAAGCAACTTGTTGCCCGTATATATTTTTATATCTGATGTTTATTTAATCGCGTTTTGTTTTAATGTGCTTATGCGAGGTAAGTCTCCTATCTAGGTGAAGGCCAAAATATTTGACTGAGTACTTAGATACCTTATTCTAAAGATAATATAGATTATGTTATCTTATATAATAACATAAATACCCTTATTTAACAGGTGGAAAGTATGCGTGTACGCGATGCAGCAGCCGGTGTTCCAACAGCTGTAGTACTAGAGGGTTTTGTACGCCGCAAGGTCATCAAACAAACTGTCATGACCACCGTCTATGGTGTTACCAAGTTCGGTGCCCGTTTGCAAATTGCTAAACAATTGAATGGTAAATCAAGAAAATTTATATATTATTTGAATTTCAATCAATGCGTCTTGCTGTTCGTCTTGTATTTAGCTATACCAAAAATTTTATATACACTAAAACATCAATTATCCGAACTCATTAGGGTGTTCGAAGAATCGATTTTTTTTCTGATTATCGAATAATTAATTTAGCCATTTATTATATATACACAAGTACAATATTTTTATTATTACAATTTAGTTTTGTTTGAATAATACATTATATCATATTTTATTCCAAGCATTGTTTCCATTTGCCATATTGTCATTATATGTATTTTGAATTTGAGGTCAGTCGTGGCGTTGGGGCACAAAATGTGACGTGTGTAAACGCGACTGGTTGTGGGTTCGATCTCCACTCGAGGAAATGAAATATTTATTTAAATTTATATTTTCATTTCTTTGCTCTGTTGTAGAGACAGAGGGCGTCGTTGGATTCCGCCACTCAACACGCAGTGCCTCCAAAATTTGGCGGAATGTGCGGAACAAAGTGATTTAACACTAGATACGCTCTGTCTACCCTGCTGTGTGTGGGATACAGCGTGAACCTGGTTTAATTTAATTTATTTTAATTTTATATATATCAAAATTAATTATAAACAATTTGATATAATATAGACATCGAGGACTTCCCAAAGGAGCAAGTGTGGACGTGTTCTCAGTACCTCACGTCACGGACCTTTGACTCTCTACGGGAGATGTTCTCGTCCACAAAACTTATACAGGATTGGTTCACGGACTGCGCTAAGTAAGTGAAATAACTGCTTTGTTTGTATGATTCCGCAAATATTATATGCAAAGTGTTTAGTACATTAAGACACTATTCCCAATGCATCACCTAAATTTTGACATTGCGTGTTAAGTAGTGGAACCACGACTGTGCCAGTCGTGATTCCAAAGTAGGTAGTAGGAAGGTAAAGTGGGTATCCTGTGTGTCTATAAGGTCGCATTTGCATCATTCAAATAATTTAGCTTTTTTTTTCTTGATATATTTTATCTTACTTATTGATTTTTTTGTTGTTCAATAGACCTTTTTGATTACATTAAATTTTCTCTGTCTATCCTACTATATGAACAATAAGACAAAACATGAAATTAAAAAATAAATAAATAATAATCACGTTTCCAGAGTAATATCTGGCGTGTGCGGCGAGAGCGTAGAATGGACCACACCGCTGGGCCTGCCGGTTCTACAGCCGTACTACCGGCGAGCACCCTCAAGCGCCCCCACAGCCGCGCCCGTGGACCTGCAGCAGCGGCCCTGCACCATGAAGCAGAGGAACGCCTTCCCCCCCAACTTTATACACTCGCTGGACTCATCCCACATGGCGCTCACGGCGCTGCACTGCGGCGGCGCTGGTATCGCCTTCGCCTCTGTGCATGACTGCTTCTGGACACACCCGGATTGTGTCGACGCCATGAATCAGGTACGAACGCTGATTAATTCATTAAAATTGTTGTGGCCCTTAAAAATATTCCAATTAAAAATTGCTTTGTTGCTTGCTATGCTATATGTATAATGTATATGCTAATGAATGCTACCGGACAGTACGCGCTCCGAACAGGCACTGCCTTATAATTTTATTTAATTGTCATTCTTATTTCGTATATTGTTCTTATTTCCATAAATTCGTACAAATTATATTTTGAACTTATTGTTAAGGGGGAGGGGGGTCCCTCCCCCTTAACTTAATTTTTAAAAATATTCCCAAAGAAACAAGATGGTTATATTAAAACATCTCATCGTCTCAAATCGTCTTGTTCCAATTGATTTACTTCATAACTTATATACCAGTTGAAATTTCGCTCTTGAACTACACTGATGTAATGTACATGTTTTAAACATAGAAATCTTAATCTTGAATTTCTTTCACTCTGTCTTTTAATGAAAATTGCATTAAAATCAGTACAATATTAATCTCATGTCATATTCTAATTCGATACCTTCCACCCCAATTTTCTGAATATTACAACGCCGAGTTATGTCTTGATACCAAATCGAGAAAATGAAAATAATTCCTTCAAGTGGAAGTCGAAAATCCTCCGATTATAACCTTTTTTTTATAGTTTGGCAAACTTTTGTACAATATGGCAGTCAAAATTTCTGTCACATCACTACATTTAACAATTACCTAACTGCTTGAAATTTGTTAACATTTTAGATATGCCGAGAACAATTCGTGGCGCTACACGCGCAGCCGATATTGAACGACTTATCTGAGTTTATGGTGAAACGATACAGCTACCCTGAAACGTATGTATTAATTTAATTACTACATATGTCCATAGTATAATAATGATCAAACCCAGAAATAGCAATTTCTAGGAAATTATTGTGGATAGTTTTTAAGGAAAGTAAAAGAAACAAAACATCATTAATTTTCATAAAACATGAACAATACACCTTTGCTTTTCCTTTAATTTATATCTAAATTTTATATTACAGAGAACTTGAAGATGATACAACAGGCGCAACTAACAAGAAGCGTGTCAATTCCTTATTGAAGAAAGTTCCAGAAAAAGGCGATTTCGATATCAAAAACGTTCTCAAATCTGTTTACTTTTTTAGTTAAATTCTCAAATCGGTGAAATTTGGTCGCAAATGATATAGGAAAGACATTGCGTAGTTAATGGTACGCTAATAGACTGATAGCTAGTTCGAAAGTATAGGTAAGGTTGCTGATTAGAATTGATATTTAAGAAATTGGGTGCTTTTTCTCAGTATTTTTAGTAAAATAAAAGAAAATTAATCGAAAATTTAAGTGTAAAATATATACATGCACTTTTTAAAATAAACTACTATATTCTTAAGATACTTATAATTTATGGATATTTTAAAACAAACTAAAATGATTATAGTCGGTTCTTTTCTGTTATTTGATTATGACACTGATTTACATTTAACGAATTTACTTTGTCATTGTTATATTTGTGCACAATTAGATCCTTGGTGTAAAAAAATGTCATAATAAAAAACCAATAAGCTGTATCTATATTTAGTTTATTATTTAATGTATATACGAAGAAAGGTATTTTTTGAATATTGTTCAAATGACATAGCCATTGTTCTAAAGTTCCTCGCAACAGTAGGTGTATAACTTTATATCATAATTTGAAACCAGTATAAAGAAACTACTTATTTGTTCAAATGTTAGTCTGTGATTTAGTTTAAAATAAAATGAGTTGAAATCTAAAACAACTGTTTATCATTAACTAAAATTTCCAACTCAAATGAAAGAGGTAAATATTTAGAAAAAAACTTTATTTACGTACAAAACCGATTTACATTTACACGTTACATTAAATACAAAGTTAATTTAATTTAAATATCTAAAATTGTTCAATATTTTTAAACACGCATTTACAACAGATAAAAAATTAGAAACAATTTTAAATTGAAATATTTGGCGCAAGTGCAGTCTACTGATTATTCTACGTGTTAAATTCATTTCGCTACAGATAAAATTTCAAAAAGAGGTAATCTATTGGCAAAATACTACTTTATACTACATATTTTTGTAACATTTTTAAATATATAATTATAATTAAATACATCAATTTAGAATTCAACATCACACGCGTTACGTTATTACTTGGGACACTCACAGCATCACACATTTTTAAGATTTGTTTATTATATTAATAATAATTTGATTGATATAAAATTATAAAGACAAATTATAAATCAAAATATTTCCTGTAGTACAAAACAAAACAAGAAATGGCAGAAAAAAAACTAAATTTCAATAAAGAGATTGCTATTCTTTTTATCGCTAAATAATAAACATAGTAATACATATACAAATTGTAAAGGTAAGCTTAATGCATATAAACTATACTTGTCAACCACTTTGTTTATCTAGAATATTCCCTACTTTTTGTAATTAAATATTGGTGCGTAAATTTTACAATCAATACAATTATTACTACAGCTTGCTGGCTATTCCTATTTAAATATTATATACTAAAATTGTGTTCTAAAATCATGTTTTAAAATTAAAATATTCTATATTTTTAACTGAGTACGAATCTTACATTTGCGAAATGAATGACTAGTATATTAAAGTTGACAACTATAATTTGAATATATATGTAGATGTTCTAAACTAATGTACAGCCGTGAAAGGTCGTTCGGCGGGGTCGGCGCTCGCACTACCGCTCGTCGTACTACGACTCGCTTCAGAGCCACTGTAAATACAAAAAAAACATATATTATTTAGATCTTTTTTTATTTATTATTTTATTAGTTTGTTTATCTTGCGTTGAGATGGCAAACAGCACGTTTTAAATTTTGATGTTGGAGATTTTAATGACTTTGAAATTTGAAAATTCGCTTTGTCTTCTAGACCAAACCAGACCGTGGCATTAAGACCAATTTTATTTCTGTTTATAATAAAATCATTATTCTCTCGACGATATATCGTCAAGTGTACTTAGGGAATCTAACTTAGAACTATCATGAATTTAATTATATATTAATTTGTTACGATTATATCGTATAAGTATTTAAAAAGTTACAAGTTACCTTGGCGTCAAAGCTTCAGGGTCGATGTCCTCGAAACATATCCACTGTGGCGCGAGCTCGTCTCCGCGCGCCATTTCTAGAGATCCCGTGTAAATCAGTAGATCATCCATTAACACCTAAAACAAATTGTATTGCACAGCTGTGGAGATGCGATCTCTTCGTAAGATATGCGGAGTCAGCTTAGCTGATCAAATCCACAATGAAGAGTAACGGAATGGCAGGTACTAGCGAGGATGTCACGTTGAGAATGAAAAAGAACGTGCTCAGCTGGTTTGGGCATGTCGAACGAATATGTGATGAAAGAACGGATGGAAAAGTGCGCGGTAAGAGAGATAGGGGGAAACCTCGGTTCACCTTCGAAAACACACTATCAAAGATACCGGAGGAAGGTCACGTAAAAAGCACGAGGACCCCTCGGAGGGCATGTTTGAAGAGGTTGATGACAGTAGGCGATGCAAAAGAGGTATGTGGAGACCGTAGCGTTTCTCGCTCCGTTCTCTCTGACTACCCCGCTAGGAATAAAGCGTGAAGCTAGTTTAGTTTACAAATTGTATAATAACTAGAAGTTAGTGCTAGCAGCTTCGGCAGAACTTGTCCTGCCCAGATCTATATTCTTTTGTTATATAATTCAGAGATAAGTAAAATTAAAAAATAATACGTTGATATCAAGTTAAATTACGTTAGCTAAGGCCGTCGTGATGCTGTATTAAATTTGTTAACCATTCAAATTCAGCCATAAAATTAATCATTATATAAATGTGAAATATGATAAATAAGTATAAGTAATGATCTTACGCCAAATTCTTTAACGCCTCGTGTTGGCGTTTTCCCATAGTTCCATATCTTCATCCCATACACCGATACCGGGGCGTCGAATACGAAAAATACTCTGAAATTAAAATATGTCTAATACTTATTTGATTTATTTATAAATTAATATTATATTTAACGCAGGTGGCGCAGTAGCACAGAGTGTGGCTGTAAAAGCGACTGGTTGTGGGTTCGGTCCCCACTCGAGGAAATTATATTTGATGATATTTACTTAACTTTATATTTCCATTTCTTCGCTCTGGTGCCAAGGCAAAGCGGGGCGTTAAACCTCGCCACCTCAACATGCAATGCCTCCAGAATTCGGCGGAAAGTAGGGAACGTAGTGTCTTAACACTAGATCCTCTCTACCTACCCTGCTGTGTGGAGGATACAGCGCGAAGCTGATAAATAAAATGTTATAAATGTCAAGAGGCACCTATTTAGTGTCCTCGGCAGCACCGGCGCCAGCCACGAGTGGTAGGGCGCGCCGCGCGCATTGCGCCCGTCCACGAGCCGCGCAGGCGTACGCGCGTCGCCGCCTGCGCCGCCCCCCACACCACCCGCTGCCAGCACGTTGACGCTGGCGGGGTGCGCGCACACGTCTGTTTGGATATTTAAATGATTTAGGAATTCTAATAGAGTAATTATTGCTAAGTTTTCTACGGACTGCTTGGATACTTAAGTATTATAATTTATATTACTTACTAGACTCGCTAACGTGTATTTGTCGTCCGCTGGGCTCGTACAGCTCGACACCCGTAAGGCCCACGTAGTAGGGGTCCCCCCACGTCGAGTATATGCTTATTTGCATTACGAATCCGGTCGGTATTGATGGAGTTGATGGGAACTGATCGATTTTAAAATTGGTGTTTTCTTCTGGGTCTTGTTGGTTGTAGCTGTAAATTATCAATGGCTGCCTTGTTAAAAATATCATAAGAGGTAAAAGTAATTTTATTCTATCGTGCCGTTATAAAGAAGTCGTTCAATGGTCACTTAATAGCAGCCGAAATTAAAGTGGAAAATCGTATACTTCGTGCTGGTAACAGAATCAAAGATTTTCGATTCACATGCTGTACCTAGTTGTAGCAGACGTAACCGGGCTATTGACATATAGTTGTACTTTCATAGCCATGAGGCCAGTTGTGGCGCAGGGACACAAAATATGACTACAAATGCGAATGGTTGTGGGTTCGATCCCTACTCGAGGAAGTGAAATATTTATTTACATTTATGTTATCATTTCTTCGCTCTCGAGTTCCGCCACTCATCACGCAATGACTCCCGAATTCGGCGGAATATGAGGAACTGAGTGTGTTACCATTAGATTCCCTCTGCCAACCGTGTTGTGTACGGGATACAGTGTGAAACTGATTTATTTATATGACACACGACACTACATCGGGAAGAAGGGGGGTGACTTGTGTTACGAGTAACGACATACGTGTTCCCAAACAAGTCAGCCAGGTCGATGTGCTGCACGTAGTCGTAGCAGGCGTCCCCGGGCGCGCGCCTCAGCAGGAGGGACGCGCGCCGCGCCGCCACACGCACGAGCGCAGCGCGCGCACCCGCGTACGACAACTCCAGGGTAGCGTTGTAGTTCCATAGGCGTATACCTGATAGTTACGAAAAATAACATTTTTTAAATTAAGTTTTTAAGACCATAAAGTTTCTGCGCATTTTATGATACTAAAATGTCACTATATAAAGTTCACACTGTATTTTTATATATGTACTTGCTCTGGTAATTAATACCTAGTATCTTGTTGAAATCCACTACTCAACATAGCACTACATTCTTTCTATCTACCCTACTGTAATATAAGAGATATAGTGACTAGCTAGAAATGAAGAATATACTTACTAGTAACTTCAGTTGGCTTTTCAAACTCCATAACAATGTGGCAACACTGAGATCCTGGAGAGAAGTTAGTGCACCACATATTATTAAAATCCGTAGAAATATTATTCCCATTGAATAAACTATTGCATTCCATATAGCCCTGTTCTGAGTCCTCGTCATCGATGAGTTGGGTATATGCGTACGCGCGGTTGATTTTAACAGATTCATTATTGCAAAGTACATCTATACCTTAAAATGGAGAAGAATATTACAGAAATAATATAATTTTTGATAATTTAAAATTATCTATAAACAATTAGACTATTGTCGCTTTGGAGCTGATGATACTCACACCAGATAAAATGGAAAAAATTAAGAAATAACAAAAATTTTAACACAAAACTATACTACTATACTATTTTTTTTTTCCTCCATCTTGTATCCTAGTAGGTACATAGCAGTGTAGACAGAGAGTCCCTAGTATTGAGACTCTCCATTCCCTACTTTCCGCCCAATTTTCGATATCTTGCGCGTAGAGTGACGAAACTAATCTCCGCGTTTTATGTGATTACCAGAGCAGGAAAATGTAAATAATTCATTTTACAAAAGTATCTATAAATATAGTGATTGATATTGATAAAATATAAAATGTATACCTGTTAATCCAATCAATTGCTTAGCTCCCCAATTAGATACGAGCGTAATTTCAATTTGCTTTACAACATACAATTCATCTGTTTCTAGGGTTTGGTCTTCATAGCTCAGTGGACTTAAACTTTTAGTATCGTTAGCGGTTGGCGGTCGTTTCTCTATAATGCTGGTGTCGAGTGACGGCTCATTCTCCTTTAGAACAGCTTGGAAATTTTTATCATTTGCTAATATTAATTCAAGGATACGAGGATCTTTTGTGAATAGAATTGTCTGAAAAATAATGGTATTTTAATGTTCTACAATATTAATGATAGTAATTATCATAAAAAAAGTAAACTTTATATAATTAGGTATATGAAAAATATTTGAACCTATAATTTTTGCATAACTAAGTAGTAATGATAACCATTAAAAATATATATATCTTTAAATGACTTACATCCCCGAAAGAGGACAGCGGCCCTTTCAACTCTCCGCTCGCGCGCGCTATCTCTCCGTGGAACACGACTTGGTCGTCCAGCTTGATTTGTATGAGACGGACGCCGCGCGTCGAGTAAATACGAGATTTGTTGTAATTCTGAACAGATTATCAAATATTACTATTTCAATCAAATAACTTATTGATATTTACATACCCAAAGTTTGTAAGTCAATTTCATTTTATCTGTGTGACAACTGACAACACAAAGCGTGGTGTTAAGTTAGTGTTGTTCCATAATCGGTCTACAGTTAGGCTTTTTGACTGCTTTCGGACTTATGCGCATTGTTCAATAGGAGAGAAAATAATAAAATCTAAAAAAAAATGCTAATCTGCTCAACCACCTACAACTAACTTTAACTAACTCATCAACCACTCTACACTATCGCTGACATCTGCAACACAACGTACCCAAATCCTCAACAAAGCTAACACAGTCCTCTTAGCCAACAGCAAGCTAATAGATATAGGTAGACCGTCGTGCGCGGGCGCAGGCGCGCTCCATGCGTGCGCGTCGTCGCGCGTGCGTACTACTCCGTCCCCCAGCGCGGCGAGGCGGCCGGGGGAGTGGTCCCCGGACTCGACGTCGGTCCATACCTTTGTGATCAATTATATGTATTAAGGAATTGACTATTTTGTTTACTCAATATGAGAAAGATCTAAAAGAATGCAGTTAATATAGCTTAGATAATAAGTAAACAAAGAAAGCTAGATGTAGTTTACAACAGCAAAATTAATTTTATAACTCGTATAAACTTTTTCATCATGATTAATCTGCATTTATAAATATGTGAATCGTGATAATCTTGTATAGAAAGTAAGCAGTTGGCACTTTCAATTGTTTACAAGACTAACTGACGTCACAGCAAAGCAATATGGCGATTAAAACAGAATGGGAGCGAAGTATCTTAACATTAGGTTCCCTCTGCCTACTCTGCTACATAAGGGGCACAGCGTGAAGCTGAAGAAAAATTCTGTAATAAAATAATAAGTCCATAGACATACCTTTTCAACGGTAACCATTCCTCCGTCGGAATCGAATATCTCAATCCCATTCATACCAACTAAATATTTGTCCCCCCAATTTGAATAAATCTTAATCTCTAATAACCTGCCTTCAGGAAGTACAGGAATAATAAATTCACTTTTGATTTTTCCTTTCGACCCATTATTATAAGACACTGAAGAGCTAGTACATTTTTTTATATTATTTGTTTTCACGGATTTCTTTTTATTAACATTTTCACGTGTGTTAATGGAACTTTCTTTAGACAAAGAAGTTTTGTCAATTCGTTTAGTTTCTTGATATCCTAAAAAAACTGCATATAATATACATTCCAATACGTTTTAAAATACTTCTTCGTGTTCTTTAGTTTGTATAATATAATTTTTAAAAAGTAACTAACTTTCTTTTTATTTCAGCTCATGCTGCATACTGCAGTTACATAGGGCCGTGGGCGGCGGTGATCACTTACCATCAGGTGACCCGTACGCTCGTTTGCCTTGTCTTTTTCCATAAAAAAACGCTGTGCATCGGTACCAGAGCGATGAAATGAAAATAATAAATATTTCATTTTCTCTAGTTGGAATCGAAGCCATAATCTGTCGCGCTTACATGCTCGGACCCTTGAAGCGCGTCTGGCCTTTTAACATTTTAATCAGCTCTTTTAAATACGTGAAAGAGTAGTAGCAGAGATCTTGTAGGGGAAGTGTTAACTGATTAACATAATCTGTCATAGGTACCAATATTTGTTTACAAGACGAACGAAATTACAAAGGCTAAGGTATAAATTAATAATTTATAACGAGTGGGATTCCAACCCACAACCGTCGTATTACAGACACTCCGTGCACCACAACGGCCTCTATATGCGGGTTAATAATAATATCAAAAACAGTTTTAACTAAAGCTAAGGTGTTTTTATTTCTTTTCTTACTTGATCCCAGTATAACGTCATTGAAATCATTATCAATGACTTTATTCAACCGTGTGTGTCTTGGCGTCACGTAGTGAGGCAATAGGTCAGAAAGAAAGTCGTTTGAACCATCGTTAGTGGAGTCATCCAAATTTAAATTATGATTCTTTGATTTTCGCCTCCCAATCTGCGAAACACCTGAAATTCAAAGTAATAATATTTTCATATACAAATAAAGACAGAAGGATCTTTTGTAACATTCCGTTATCTATGCATCACCGTCACCACCTTTCTAGGCCACTACCTTTCTAGGCATTGCATAGGTATGGAGTAGCGGGACTTAACATTGCGTTTCGACTAATTATCAGAGCGAGGATATAAAAATAATTTATTTCCCCCCCTCGAAACATTTTGCCGCTGCGCCAATATCCAATAAGTATGTGTTTAAGTTTTTTTGTGCTTGATACTTACCATTTGCTCGATTATTGCGTACAGTACCAGCGGAATGGACGATGTATTGTTTGTTAGGCTTTACAATTTGATCCATTTTCGTGTCTAATGAAGTCCTGCGAACAACTCTGAAAAAATAGAAATTAAATATTAACTTAAAAAAACAGTTAATAACGAGAATAAATATACTGCACCTAAAATGTTCATTGTTGGTGTTAACATACGCCGGATTAGAAATTTCGTAATTCTTAATCTGACCCTTTGTTTCATTTCTGATATGCGTCTGTTTAATTTCCCTAAAACAAACAGAAAATAATCAAATATATTAGAAAAAAACCTAGGCAAAGAACACATAATTAAGCTTGATGTTTTTAATTAAATTATTGTAGCACTCACTTCGTTATGTCTTTGAGCCAGAATGCAAAATCCATGTCTTTAGATGAATATTCCAATTCATGTTGTTGAGCCATGTTAAAGCCATTTAAGTTAAATACGTAAGGACTAAAATACAATATTCGCTATAATAAGTGTAAACTAGTATTTGCAAATTGAGTAAACATTATTTTAATCGTAATAAATAATAACTATCTGTAATTTTTAGGTAAGAAATAGATGAAATCTTTTATATTATAATCCGTTTTAATAAACTAATAACAACATTACTACTTGCCACTTTTGAAACCTATTTTTGCCGCTGTTTGTTAGTCCTTCGTGACCATGGTTACAGTCGTTAAAAATAATTTCTTTTCTGTGTTTCATATTATTGAATAGTACAGTATAAATAATTTTCTGGAGTCGAAAACTATAACGAATATTTACAATATTTAAAATTAAATATTAATGGACATTTCTTATTATCAAATGATTTGTTTCTCGTTTCTGAACTAAATTGTCATTATGTGACACGACATGGTGACAGCAACAAAATGTCAACATGCGGCTCTTAACCTGATAACCTTACGTACACCTTTGTACGCCTATATTTATTAATTTATTATATTTACGTTTTGTGTATAAAAAATATAAAAATGTCAGCAATGGACGAAAGGACATTGGAAATAAGGACATCAAATGCTGAAAAGGAAGCAAAAATAATAGAATTGGAGTTAGATAAAATAATAAACGATGATCTTAGTTCAGTTGGTGATCCGAGGCTGGATAAATTGCTGTCCGATAATGAGAAACTTAAACATCGTCTTTCTATTCTTGAAAATGCTATAAAATCAGAACAGAGTAGTTCATCGGGTTCGGCTAAAAGAAAGAAACCTATTTTAATAGCCGACATAAAGTCTGTTGAAGGGACTATTTGCATAATGGATGAATTAAAAAATGTTTTCGAAGTCGCTATAACTTCGGCATATCCTGATTTGGTGGATCCACCAATTGTTATATCGTTATCTGGAAACAATCCAAAGTTTGGTGACTACCAGTGTAATTCTGCTATGCCTATATCACAACTCCTTAAGGCCAAAAATATAAAAACGAATCCCAGAGAAGTAGCAAATAATATTTTAAATAAGACTCCTTCTTCACCACTTATACAAAAAATGGAAGTTGCTGGTGCTGGATTTTTAAATATCTACTTAAATAAAGCTATGGCTGAACATGTCTTAAAGAGTATTCTTAATATCGGTGTCAAACCACCACCTGTAAAGAAAGAAAGAGTAATTGTTGATTTTTCATCACCTAACATTGCAAAAGAAATGCATGTGGGTCACCTAAGATCTACAATTATAGGGGATAGTGTATGTCGTGTCCTAGAGTTTTTAAACCATGATGTCCTCCGTCTAAACCATCTAGGTGACTGGGGTACACAGTTTGGTATGCTTATAGCTCACTTGCAAGATAAATTTCCTGATTATAAAACTCACTCTCCTCCAATTTCTGACTTGCAAGCTTTTTACAAAGAGTCAAAAAAAAGGTTTGATGAGGATGAAGAATTTAAGAAAAGAGCCTATTCATGTGTAGTTCAATTGCAATCTGGGCAACCTGACTATATAGCTGCTTGGAAACTGATATGTGAAGTATCACGACAGGAATTCCAGAAGATATATGATCGTTTGGACATCCAAATCATCGACAGGGGAGAGTCATTTTATCAGAGCAGAATGGATGCAGTTGTTAAAGAATTAAAAGATAAAGGTTTCTTAGAAGAAGATGAAGGCAGGTTAATTATGTGGGGCAATGAAGATAATCATGATGGAATACCTTTGACTGTTGTAAAATCAGATGGTGGCTACACATATGACACTTCTGACATAACAGCCATAAAACAAAGGGTGGAAGAAGAGAAGGGAGACAGATTCATTTATGTCACTGATGTTGGCCAATATACACATTTCATGACAATAGATGCATGTGCTCGCCGAGCTGAAATACTCAAAGGTGGCAAAAAATTAGAACATGTTGGTTTTGGAGTTGTTTTAGGAGAGGATAAAAAGAAATTTAAAACAAGGTCTGGTGATACAATCAAATTGATAGATTTGTTAGATGAGGGTTTGAAAAGATCTCTGGACAAGTTAGTTGAGAAGGGCCGGGACAAAGTCCTTACTCCTGAAGAATTGAAGAAGGCCCAAGAGGCAGTTGCCTACGGCTGTATTAAGTATGCTGATCTCTCTCACAATAGAATTAATGACTATATATTTTCATTTGATAAAATGTTAGACGACAAAGGTAACACTGCTGTCTATTTATTATATGCTTTAACTCGTATCAGATCTATAGCTCGGACAGCTCAAATTTCTATTGAAAAATTATTAGAGGAAGCACAAAAATCTGGTCTTAAACTGGAACATGAAACTGAATGGAAACTAGGGAAAGTACTTCTTAGATTCCCAGAAGTAATACTTAAAGTATCTAATGATCTTTACTTACATAGTTTGTGTGATTATTTATATGAAATATCATCTGCTTTTACTGATTTTTATGATAAATGTTATTGTGTTGAAAAAGATAAAAGTGGAAATATTGTCAAAATCTTTTATGAAAGATTAATGCTTTGTGAAGTCACTGCCAGAGTAATGGAGAGGTGTTTCGACATTTTAGGTATTAAAACTGTATCCAAAATGTAAAACAATATACAATTAGATGTACTAGTTCTTAACTAACATAATTTTTTTCCACCATCACAACTACACACATATAAACTGAATAAAAGACAGTTTTTCGGATGTAAAATTTTTATTTAATTCCCAAAAACCGCTACAAAACTATACCAGGATCCATTAACAAAGGTAAAGTTAATGTAAGTTTACATGTAAATTTAAAGAAAATAATGTTTTAACAATCACCAGATGTGTACTTAATATCATACTTGTCATGTTGGATTTAGATACTGGTAATCTACAATAACACATTACAATATATTTAATACTAATTCCTTATTAAAATATTTGTATTATTTGAAAAAAAAAATGGTTTTATTCAACAGTATCAAAGATCAAAATTACCTCAACTGACTCCTGTGGCAGTGGGATTCGTTAATATTATAAGGAGATTCTTTTACCTGGAGGCCGTGGTGGCGCAGCGGCAAAGCGTCTGACTGTAACCGGAAAGGTCGAATGTTCGATTCCCACTGAGGAATGAGTTATTTTCATTTCATCGCTCTGGTAATACATACGCAATAGTGAGTTCCGCCAGTCAACAAGCAACATCTCGAAAATTGGGGGGAAACGGAGTGTATGAACACTAGGTTTTCCTCTGTCTACCCTGCTATATGCGGAAAACAACGTGAAGTAAAAAAATAAGTTTTTGAGCAGCTTGCCGTAGGTCAATAAACACAAAAGAAAAGAAAAGTCATAATTAATTTGCGTAAATAATAAACGTTTTCTAATTACGATAGCTTCCTCCTCCTTTTTTGAGTATTATTCTACAGATTAGCTTATAAATGAAAATATTAGACTACATCTGGCACTATTCAAATCTTATTTGAATAAATCATAAATACAATATTAAACTTACACAATAAATTATTTTACTTGTCTTTGTTCACTTCATTATAATAGTGTTATTCCACGGAAATTCATATATTATATGTTATTGTTGGTAGTTTAAAAATTTGGCCCATAGTTTGAAAAACTGTTAAAAGGGAAGATTAAAGGTTGACTATATATTTTATCTCAAATGAGGACTTGAGATAAAAAAAGATTTCTACATAAATGAGACATATGTCTTAGAGTACTATACCTATCGATTACCAGAGGAAATATATAGTTATAAAATAGATTACTTTTAACATCCACAAAATACATCATTATTATTTAAATTTACAAATGTACCTCGCGTACAATACAATATGTATACAATAATATAGACATATGAAACTACTTACACTGAGATTCAATTCCTATATAACAATAAGTGAATATTTGATTGTAAGACTATTTATAAAATTCAAGATAACAATTCATATTTAAGTATATATAGATGTTACTTTCTGACCAATATAATTATTTCAATAAATCTAAGCAATAAGATTTATGAATGAAAATAGTATCTCAAGATCGATCTCAGACAACCGATTTATAATTACAGGCCTTAGAGAGCGTTAGTCTTATGTGCCTTCTGACCATTACATCAAATATTATTTTGATCAGATCGTACATACATATATCTATTTCAGATCTTAGTCTAACACAGATAATATTTAAAAACTTTTTCCTATAAACAATCATTTACTTAACATAGTTTTAAGAAACCATGGAACAGGTTACACATACAAAAATATTTATGAAGATCATTTTACTAACGCCATATTACTTCTTAGTTCTTAAGGTTACAATACAATAGGACTGATATAATACAAAAAAAACATATCTTCATTTTTTTCCTTTAGTGAGTGAAATAAAATATATTTTTTTGTAATTTTGTGCAACTGCTTTCACCTCTTAATTACCCTGTTGCCTTAAACATCAAATGAATTTTGATCTTTCAAATAATTTTAATTGAATTAAAAAAAATAAAATTAAACATAATATCAAATGTGTATATTAAAAATCATTTACGATCACTAATTTGCAAAATGTCAAGCAAATTATACGACTAGAATTTATGAATACGAACCGAACGATGGTAAAGTACGATCGGTTCGAAGATTTTTTTATAGTGGCGCTAAAATGCTGTTACCGTTAAATGCAATCGATAGAAATATCGAGCAAAAAAAAAAAATTAAAAAAAAAGAAACTAAGAACTGATTTTATCTAAACATTCCACCGTTTCCCCAGTAGCTATAATACCTGCGTACATTCGATGAATATTCACGCGACCTACATATCTTTGGCTACGGTCATAGTTCGCCCTACTTTATGAGACTCCGATTGTCCACAATATCGCAATTCGATAAAAAAAAACAATACATAGTGACTAAATTACGTCACTCTTTTGACCACTTGATATGTATTTAGAGGATAGTGTTAAAAGTCACACAGCACTTGTGGTCACTTCGGGAAGGCAATCTATTGAATTAGCTAATATAGGAGTATTATATATTTTAATAAATTTTATCCATATAGAATACACTTATAGGGGACCATTTAAAATAATTGGGGGGTTTTGGTAAATTCGTTTAAAAATGGCGGACGAGAGGTGTTAATTATTAAATCTGTCAACATAAATATCAAAACGAAATCGACGATTGAGCAAAATCTACGTACAATATGAGTTACCTTTACAGTTTCAGGTTAAAATAGACAACAGACAGAAGAAACGTTACATTCAACTAGCTACGCTAAAACATGTATAAGGAACTAATCTAAGGGAAAACCCACATGAGGTGTATAAAAGATCTACGCTGAAAAACTGGATCCGTATAACTATAGATAGATAAACATTTCTAAAAAATCCTAATACATTTTTGTTTAAATATTCTAAAAAAGTATTGGATTGGTCTCGAGATTCTGGAGTTACTACTCTACTACAACAATATATTACAAAATATACACATGCATCTTATATTGGAACGCGTTCTTATAGTTTTTTCTATTGGATTATATTGTTATAACTAACGCATCGGCTTGTTGCGTAAAGGAAGCCGTATAACGTTACTTACGTGGTACCGACTGTTACATAAGTGTTATAATTATAATATATTTAACAGTTCTATATACGATGAAATTAAATTATTATTCAAACAAAAGAACTGAACCCATTGATATCAAAAAATATATATAAATAGACGATGGGCAACGTTTTGGTATTTTCTTAATCAGCTCTCTTCTAAGTATATCGATATCGATTATTTAGAATTTTAAGGGCAAAGTAAAAACTATTAATCTAACAGTTATTTCATATATAAAAAGAAAATATTAGAAAGAACGCGTTCGCAGTCACTCTCATCTATAATTAAATTGGAATTAGAATCAATGGCTTTACGTATAATATCAATCTCATTTGCTACTTTTATATATTTTACATTGTTTTAGATGTGCTACCAACCAACCTATTGAAGAAGACATGAAGCTGCCTTCTTCATGACATACGTAGATATTACTAACAAACAAACCGTAAATCCGATGTAATTATACCAAATACAGTACATATAAAAATTCAACGAATTCCTCTATGAATAAAGATGAAAATGATTTAGCAATTCCAACGAGAGAGCACGTTTATTCTGGAGAAATACACATTTTGTCCCAAATTATTCGTTTCATTCAGCCAACCGAATGACACTTGAGTGTTGACATTTCGCGAGTCGCTGTCAACGGTGGCCTTGTCACCGAGTTATATAAAAATAGCTTAAGAGAGCTAGCCAATAGAATGAATAGGTTAATGGAACAGTCTTCATTGGGACCTGAGTTCGGGGAAGAGGTGTCTTAGGATAGCTAAGTAGTGAACACTGGCGGCGAGGGCCACGAAGACGTGCCATATCGCGTGGGCGAACGGTATGCGCCCGTCGGACTTGAAGAAGAACACGCCTATGAGGTACAGGAGACCGCCCATCTTGAGATCGTGCATCGCCGGGAACTGGTGCTAGAAATTAATAAAAAAATAGAATAGATTATAAACAAATCGTATATAATTTAATAAATAAAATAATCACTATTGGTTAATAGGTTTCAAAGTAGTTTAAAGGCCAATCGTGGCGCAGAGGCCCAACCATTTCATTGCAGAAGCGACAGGTTGTGGGTTCTATTCCCACTCGAGGAAAAACGATATTTAAAATTTAATTTTTTTGCTCTAATGGCGAGACGACGCGTAACATGGAGTTGCCTATGCCGCAAAATGGAGAAAGGAGTGTCATAACACTAGGTTCCCTCTTCAACCCTGCTGTGTGCGGGATACAGCGTGAAGCTACAAAAAAAAAGATTTATAAAACATACACGCGGAAACCCTCATCTACACAAAGATAGCTCCATAAAGCGAGAGCAGCGACCCTGTGTCGAACACGATACGGTACTTAGCTAACGTTTCCGAATTAAAAAAGAACTTCGTCCCACTTTTAAATGGATCGAAAATTGAACAGATTTTGTAAAATTTTTGCTATACAGTAAAGATAGACAGATAAAATTATATTCAAAGCAAACTAGCTATATCTACTACTTTTTTAACAAAAAAAAAAAGAAAAAAAAAAAACAGATTTTAATTTAAAGAAACCACTTTATTTTTACATAATTACGTAATAAATAATAATGTAATATATTAAAATCAGTTTGTGTAACATTATTTTAGTTACATTGCCAATTGTGGCATAGAATTATTTCCTAATAGCCTCATATTTTCTAAAGTATAGCCTATAGGTACATTCATTTATTATTACGGCTCTATATAGAACCTATATAGCTTTCTTTAATAAGTTATTAATCGTGCCCTTTACGTTTTACACGTTAGTTTTCTTTCCTGGAACTGCTTAAAAATTTATTAATCTTTAATGGTATTTTCTCGTTTAGTAGACCTTAAGCAGCTATATGCCTGTATATAAAACATATATTTTTATTTGAAATATATATTTTTTGTATATGAAATAGTAATTGAACCCACATATATGTATGAAAATTACAACTTTAAATTCATATTTTTACATTTTCCTAAATATATTTTCAATATAATTGCTAACGAAATTTTCCTATTATTTATTAAAAAAAACCATTTTAATGTTCACTGAGTTCACACGTCACACATAAATTGACGTCATAACAGTAAAAATAATTATAAGAAATAAACTTAAAAACATTGTTAAAAAATCAAAATATATAATTAATTAATTAACGTACTTCAGACTCTTTGTTCGCAACAAAAATGTAGAAATGTGCTTCGAAATGTAACCCCGCTTTATCGGTAGATACTTGTTTGTTAATTCAATGGTCGGTTATTAATTATTATATTAAATAATAAACCATTAGATACTATGTTAATTTTCTTTGTAATTCATTATATTAATAAACAGAAAATAATTTTAAAATTACGTACTGAAAGAAAACACTATTATTATAAGCTAACAAGTGTTTTTAAAATACATAAGTCGTTCAAGTTTAATTTTTAAAATAATTTATAATATCGTAAATAATATTTTAATTCACCGACGAATATATTAATAGAATTTATACGTAAACAGCAATGGTTCTGAATAAAATAATTAAAAGCCGCTAACAATATAAAAATAGGGTTCATATACTATGTATATACAAAATATGGACTCTTATGAAGCGTAATAAGAATAACAACAAGAAAAGTAGTAAAATAAATAACAAGATGGACGTCCTTCAAGTAACGAAAGTATTTTTTAGGTATTAAATACTCATTGCGTGCCTCTGAAGCAGCTACTTAGCTAGTATGTATGTACATGTCAAGGCGATCCAACATTTCTCAGTCGATCTACGCTACGCCAGGAATGTACAATTTTCTTTAATAGCCAGTTATTTGGCAATAATCATATAAAACCGGTTTCTATGCAAGTTATATATACCTTACATTGAGATCGTATCGTTAACTTAGAATATTTATATAAGAAAATAATAGAGGATTAACTTCTATCGTAATTAATACGTTTCTCACTATATAAGTAATAATTACTTACATTGTTCAGAAGAATGTTTAATGAAAAAAGAATGTCGTTTTTTTTTAACTATATCCAGTATCCCCCGCATATAGCAGGGTCCAAAGGGCGAAGGGATCCAATTGTTAAGACACTCCGCTTGCACATTGAGTGACGGAATTCAACGCCGCCTTTTGTTCAATTACTAGAGCAAAGAAAAATAATTCTCTTTCTCCGAGTGGGACTCGAACCTACGACCGCGGCGTAGGTAGTGCCATGTAGGTACATTTGTACATTATATAACATCATTATAAAAATGTAAATATAGACGCGTCTAGAATATCGGTTACACGAGCGTTAAGATCAATAATATGTTACACAGTTCTCAGCGGAACTCTTAAATGAAGATTCATAGTATAATATTATTTTCAGTTTCTTAACATTTGTAGGTATTCATTCTTAGTTTTTTAAAGTATTTCTTGTTTATTTTGTGCTAAAAAAAACTACAAATAAGAAAAAAAACACAATAGATAAAATTTTAAATTCAAAATCGTTGTGCGAAAATAACATTTTCCAATTATTATATCTCCCGACGTTATACATACCTACTTAATATAATAAGAATTATTCATGTATACATAATAATATGTTAAGTATATGGCATTGCGAGTTGAGAGGCGTAACTCAACGCCGCGCTTAGCCTCGACACGACAGCAAAGAAATGAAAATATTGGAAATTTAATTTCTTCGAGCTGGAATCGAACTCACAACTTGTCGGCTGTCGCATTTTCTGTCATTCGCGCTCCTCTGCCACTACTGGCCTCAAAAACTTAATATAAAATTTAAAAATAAGTCTAAAAAAAACTATGGCAGAGTTTTCTCATTTCACAAAAGATTATAGCAGCTATGAAAGTAGTTTACTTCCGTTCTATTGTTTGAGGTTTCTAAATGTGGCAGTAGAGCACTTAGCTCCGCCCTGAGGTCGAATAGAGGAAACATGAAGGAGATTGATCGGTGAACCCAGTATTAGCTCGCTATTATCATATCAATCCTTGTTAGGTGACCAGTGACGAGTAATGATAGGAGTCCAAGCCTACGACTGCATGAGCTGATATGAATGTTAAATTGAATTGCTAATAATAATAATTAACTGTCACTATAGTATAAACACATTCGACCTATAAATATCACAGGTTAGAAAATATACAGATTAAATATAAATGTCATTAATTCAATAGATACATTTATAAAAGTATTCAGATATTCTAGAATATGCCAGCTATTAATTACTCGTTAGAAAATTATTGTAGCATATTTTCGTGCTATACCCAATTTTTTTACAGCTTTGACCGTAAGCGTGACGGTTGGAAGTTCTGTTCCACTCGGGACAATTCATTACGAATTAATTTCAGTTACATCGTGAGTTAGCTCTGGTAACAGGACCAAGCCCGGCGTTAAATTCCGTAACTCAGCATGCAATATCAATAATTGGGCGGACGTAGAGAACGGAATGTTTTATTTTGTTTTTGTTTTAGTTAGTATACAGTGTTCAATTAAAACTTAAACTTAAGTGTTGTATTAAAACAATAAACATTGTTTGTATACCATAAACATAAACAAGGCTAAGATCTAAATGGATGTGGCACTCTGTCACATGTTAGCTACTTTTATCAAAATGGAACGTTTGTATTCTATAGTATGGGAGAATGTGGGTCACATCACGCTTACTACAATATACCTACATAACTACACTACTGTATTGTAAATAGACCGGAAAATAAACGTATTTTTCTATAAAAATAAAAAATACATAATATCTCTCAACGTATCATTAATCGTTTTAGCTTCTTAGGCAAAGAAAACCTGAAAACTTAGTGTTAGTACACTCAGTTCCTATTTAGACACTTCCGTTCCGCAATTTCCGCAGTAATCTGGAAGTATTGCCTTTTGCCTCTTTACCACAGCGACGAAATGTAAATATTAAATATTTCATTATTTTGAATGGGAACCGAATCCACAACCTGTCGCATTAACATTCGCACGTTTGTGCCTCTGCGCCAAGATCGTCCTCGTAATTAATCGTAATATATCATTAAAAAAGACAATAATCTTTAAAAAAATATATTTTTATTTAAATTGAATGTTTTATCATAAAATAAATTTAAATAGGCTTATTTTCCTTTGCATTTTGCGTGTAGCAACAACTGCGGCAGACAAATTATAAAGATATAAAGTAAACGTACAATTATAAAGCGATAAAGAAAGAATGACTAATTCAAGGGTATTTTTTAATTTATTTTTTTATATAAAAACGCATTCAATGTATTGTATAAACATAATTTATCTTCTGTTTATTGTTTTATTACTATTTCTATTTACCTCGTCACCAGAGCGAAGAAATGGAGATATAAATGTAAATAAATATTTCACTTCCTCGAGTGGGGAATCGAACCCACAACCGTCGCGTTACAGTTACACCCTTGTGCCGCTGCGCCACGCCTATTAGTATAAGTTACGATATAATACATAAAAATCTAAAATTTAGTTAGTATATAATTAAAAGGTTGGGCTTTATATAATTATAACGTTAAACTTTACATGCTTCTCACTTTACACTATTAAGTGCTAACATCGCCACTCCTGACACTAAGCCCCAACGGCTTTTAACGATACACATAATAGCGAAGTGAAAAGTAATTGAGTTAAATACGTTTATCTTTTTTTATTATATCAGCTACTTAAGCTAATAATAACTTAACCGTCCCTATTTCCATTCTTATACATAGATTGAAAAAATATAATATTGTCAAAAACATTCTCAATGGTGTAAAAGTGACAGATGTGAATTCGATTCCCAGTTGAGGTAATGAAATATTTATTATTTATTATTTAATATTTTCATTTCCTTGCTTTGGTAATGAAGTATAGCGCGGCGTTGAATTCCTCCACTCAACACACAATGCCTCTAGTGGGTAATGGAAGTTTGATGGGAAAGAGACATTAAACATTTGTCTCACTAAATCAATTTAAATTACCGGAACGGATTTTTTCTCGGTTGTTACTTAATTTTTAAAAAATAATATTTTGACAAAACGCTAAGCAAATCTACTCTGTAGAATATTTTCTCGTTGTTATTGTGTACTTCGTGAATATTATGTCGTTGAAAACTACTAAAACAAAAACAAAATAAAAATGAGATGTTAGCTTTTAAGCTCAAACATGAAATGGCAGAAACTTCATTGTTTTAAAACTTATTGTTCTACTTTGTCGCAAATTTGTATACAATTTTTTTACTTTAATAGAAGAATAATTTAAAAGATGTAATGTAATATAATTTAAAAAATATTATAATGTTTTGAAATATTAAAAAAAGATGCGTTTTAAACCAGTAACTATTATGCAAAAGGAAGTCATTATTTGAAAATATGTATTGACCATGAAAAAATAATGACCGCGAGAAAATACAAAAAAAAAAACTTTATAATGTTAATGATATGAAATTAGTTGTTTGTGTGTTCTGACATTTTGTGAACATTTGCATTTTGATAAAGAGTAATTTTTACGGTTATATAATCTGTTTGAAAAGACCGGAAATGGAGAATCTACATACATTAATTAACTATTATATAAATGTTCTAAATTTAAATTGAGATTTGGTACAGCACACATCGTCGTACTATAAGTTTAAACAATGCGCATACAACTAAAGATATAGCAAGAATTAGAATTAAGAAGTACTTCTTCAAATACATTGCAAGAGAATAGAAATTCATCATAGTTATATAATACATATAAATATGGTACCATCAATCAATAATCATTCGTTGTGAACATAATTTACATCAAAAACCACGGCCACGAAAAAAATAGGAATTTAAAGAATAAAAAATAAGTTTATATTTATAATAAAAAATAACAAAATGCTTTTACGTCACTGTCATATGACTTTCGTTGTTACATTTATTTATTCCATTCGATTGGCTGTATTCAATAAATATACTTACAAGCGCGAGTCGAATTACCACACGACGGGTTTCTTACCAATGGATTTATATTTTTTCCAAATGATTCTTTAATTTATATAATATTTAATATTTATTTAATTTATTTTCACACATCATAACAGCACATTGTCTAACCTAGCCGAAATAAAACGTAATAGTATTCGAACCCACAACTATATATACGACTAACCAACCCACCAACCTTTACATGGATATGTATTACTACTTAATTAAAAACAACATATATCTACGTATATTTCAATTTAGATTATTAGTTACAAACTATAATTGGCACTCATGTCATGTTTGGTTGTTTTCCTTCAATTTTAATATGAGTAATCTAATACTATCCTAATGCACTTACTTTGAAATACTATACATAAAGAACGATTAAGTATTTAGCTTCCTTTTCCAATTTTAAAAACTAATTTATATAAATTTAAATAATATATGATCAANAATAATGAATCAACTACAAATGATTGATACAATCTTAATTGAAAATTAGATTTTTCAATTTTAACTTTATTAATGGAAATGCGACAGGTTATGGATTCCCATTTGAGGAAATGAAATATTTAATATTTTCATTTCCTTGCTCTGGTAACGAGGCAAAGCGTGGGGTTGAAATCCGTCAATCAACAGGCAATGCCTTCTGAATTCTGCGGAAAATGGGAAACGAAAGAGTCGTAATGGAATTCTAGTGTTTTAATACTAGGTTCCCACGTTCCCTCTGCGTCCCTGCTATGAGCGGAATACAATGCGAAACTAAAAAACCTTAATTCCTAACATTATTGCACCCTCAACCCCTTTTTAAAATGTTATGTTTTGAGTAGTAACACCTAACGCCGTACGTTGTTTAATGAAACCGACAAAAATAAATATGTCTTTAAATGTAATTTTCCTTTTTTTCGCCTCGCCTTTTATAAAAACATATATCAAAATAATTTGAAGCTAGCTTTCTCTTTGCATTCTAAAGTTATTCTATAGTGTGCTTAGTTTACTTTATGTTTCACAGCACAGAAAAGACATGAGACGTATGAAGGTAACTTCGTTATAAATAGATAGGTCTCAACGCACGCTGGTGCAAGCCGTCGAGTAGGGTTGCCAGGTATATGTAGCGTATTTTGGGACACACCGATATTTATATTAATTAATACACCTGTTGTGAACCAAATCGAGTTAAAGAAGTTGTTGATGTGATATATTTCTTGAAATAATATTAATATATGGACCGTTTATTTTGAGAGTGGTGTAAGTCCATTTTCTTTTGTTTCGAGAAAATTAAGGGTTAGTATGTCGATGATTATGCAATTTCATTTACCGACCGATTTTAAGTTGTTCAAAACATGGGTTTTTTTTGGGAGATTAAACACGGACTAGTTATATATAAAAAAATTACATTAAATTAAGGATGAATTACGTGATAGCTCATTTTCCTTAAAAATGGACTTACACCACTTTCAAAATAAACGGTCCATATATTAGTTTGGATATTTAGATGTAATTGCAAAATGTAATGAAAAAATATCAACAAGAAAAGTTCACAAAAGACACACGTTTTGTATAAAAGTGCCTAATTTTTATATAACTAATTTAAAAGACTACTCTACCTCCTCAATAGATGCGTTTGCAAGGGCAAATATTTATTAGTAATTTAAATTATTCTTTAATTATTCATACATTCATATTTGTTATGCATTTTTTAATCAAATATAAAACAACCTGTTTTATTAGAATTATTTTCTTTTAAACATAACTAAAAAATTACTTAATGTAAATAAATGGGTGTCACTACGGGACGTACGTTGTTTACATCTAATACCGTCGGGAATGTATTGAATACAATAATTGATTAGTAGGCGATGAAACATAAGACTACTTTACTGACGCAAAATCGTTCACTAGAAGCAATATTTTATATACGAATGATAAAATTACCAAGTAAATTTCTTTTTTCTCTTCTTATGTGTATTTATAGTGCCTAGTGATAGTGCCTATTTATTTTTTATGTGTATTTATAGTGCCTATTTGCATTTTCTTTTTGAATCGATGGAAAAATATTCAATATATAACCCGCAAATATTTTTCATCGAGTGAGCTAGTTGTCTAGTTTGATTTAAAATAAAAGTTACAGTAGCGATATATGTGCAGGACAAATACATAAAGCGACAGCGCCACAACAAATGCGAAACATGCATGAAAAAAAAACTATTCTTATATATAAAATATCTACGGTAAGCAAATAAATATGATACCCTGCATTCCATGTGGTTATAAAATCATGCCACAATTTACAAACATACTTTTCTTCAGCTGCACAGTGTATCACGCATATAGCAGGCGCCAGAGGGAAACAGGTGTTACGACACTTCCGCTCCCCACTTCCCGCCGAGTTTTCGAGGTCGATTGCGTGTTGAGTGGTGGAACTCAACACCGCTTTGCCTTGTTACCAGAGCGAAGTAATGAAAATATTAATAAATTATATAATTAATTTCCCCGAGTGGGAATCGAATCCACAACCGTTGTGTTCACAATCACACGCGTGAGTCACTGCGCCACAACTGCCCCATATACATGATTTATTACAAAATAACTAAATACCTGATAAAAATGTCGAAATTCCTATTCATAAGTTCAAAACAAAGAGTTCTCGACACATATAAGCAATCTAGCAATAGGTAAAATGTCGCAACCAAACAACGACAAGTTGCCCAACTAACGCATGCAAAGTGAGTAAAACACAAAGGGACATACATTTGACGTGACAATAATCGCCGCCGGTCCGAGCCCCATTATCAGATAGAGCAGCAGCTCCAGCATCTTGTATCTCTCGTGGAATATCTGCTGGTATGTGATCCCAAGGATGGCGAGGAGCCAGATCGCCCAGCGGAGCTCCCGCAGCATCCAGCACGAGAGCGTGCCTACGGTCAGCCACGGGAAGTAGGAACTCGCGATGAATATATATATCATGGCGCGGTCGCAGCGGTGGAGGAAGTGTTTCATTTTACTGAAAAATTAGTATGCGTTTAGCACAAGTGGCATGGTGGTCGCGTGTGTGAAAAGCTGTGGTGTGGTGAGGTGTGAATATGCAGAAACGTATGAAATAAACAGAAAGAAGAAACATATAAAGAAATGGCTTTTTATTAGTTAGTAGTGTTTTAAATTTAAATAATGTTTATGTTATCGATAGTCCTATTACAGAATTACTTATTGAGGTAGGTATATCATTAAGGAATCAGGTATGAAATAATTTTTAAACAGCATAATATGCATGCCGTGCCTCGTTCATAAGTCTTTAATAAATTTACACTCTGTATCCCGCGCACAGCAGGGCAAATGGAACCTAATGTTCCCCATTTTCCGCCGAATTCTGAAGGCATTGCTTGTTCAGTGGCAGAACTCACAGAGCGAAGAAATGAAAATATAAATACTATTTTTAGTATTTGAATATAAATCGTCAATTGATTATACATATATTTTTCACAAGTTAAATTAAATATGGGAATCGATATTAAACGTCGCACAATTGACGGCATCAAGATAAAGTGGACAAGTGTGTGCAAACATTTGTTGTTAAACACTCTAATGGAGACAGGACACGTAACTACGATAAATTACTCTGTCTATAACAAAATACACAACGTTATAGCCAGCCATTGTTAGCTAGAATTTACATATTTTAAATATTATAGTTACATAAAGAATTTTTAATAAAGATATTATGTAAAGTAATACAATAACTATACACGTTTTAAGGTTATTTTTCTAAAAAAAATAATAATTTTGTTTGTAAATCTTTTAATAATGAAATATGAAATTAAATACATAATAAGCTTATAATTTATTTTAAATAATTGTTAAAAATAATCTTCATTATTGGTGTCCAAATAAAAATAATATTCTAAGAACTATTTGCAGTTACGCTTAATTGTTTTCTGACTACCAAGACTACCAAGCTTTGGATATAACCTACTTTTTAGCTTCACGCTGTGTCCCGCACATAAGAGGGTAGACATAGAGAACCAAGTGTTAAGACACTCCATTCCCATTAAAACTTTCTCCATTCCATTCCAAATTCTAGAGGCATTGCATGTGTTGCGGGGAACAGGAAGAAATCAATATTAAAGATTTAACATCCTCGAATGGGAACCGAACCCACAACCTGTCGGGTCTACCATCACATTCTTGCGCTCCTGCGCCACAACTGGTCTATAACCTACTTTATTTATAAAAAAATCAAAGCATATCTATTTTTATATTACCAACCTTTACTTCTATACAGTTCTATTATATCGTAAATCTATATTAGAAAAGAAAACCCCGAGAGCCTCTCAGTCTTAGCATCTACTTCGCAAACACGCTTTCGTCCCCAAAGGAGCGTAGGTATTCATTGGTAATTGAATCTCCCGTTCAAATGTAACAAATAACTTCCTGTGACCTAAATTGTCCGAGTTACGGTCGGCTCCTACAAGTTGTGAAGCCTCAAACGTTGGGTGTACTTTATTAAATAGCTTTAGAGGCATTATCGACTTCTACTATTCTATTTTTTTCGTTGTTTTTCCATTATGTTATATCTATCATTGGATGGAATACAATAATAGGATAAATATAAATAACTGTTAAAAAGTTAAGCAAGTCGTGGCGTACTGCACTAAGTATGACTGTAAAGTGTAAACGCGACTGTTGTGAGTTCAATCGAATTTCTTCACTCTGGTGTTCATGAACATTTCTTCGCTCTGGTGTAGAGGTAAAGCGCGGCGTTGGGTTCCGCAACACGCAATGCCTCCATAATTCAGAGGAAAGTGGGGAAGGAAGTGTTTTTAGTGTCTACCTCATTTTAAATTCCTTTTACATACATAGATAATGCTCACGTTTGTGGATCACGTTCGTACGGAAAAACTTTCAAGACATGCCCGTAAAAGGATCGTAAACTTCGCCAGAAAATACATTTACTTTAGCAACACGCTCTACCAACATAAGAATATTTTATTATGACCTAGTATAGCGTATTCTTCTGAGTTGTTGTATGTTTTTAATATTTAATTATTAAAATAGAATAAAAGTCTCTTTATGCACTTTATTATAGTGGTGACATAATATGTAAAAAAATAGGTTCAAATCTTAATATTTTGATTGGTTGGTTGGTATGTAATATTACGAAATATATGGTCGTGTTAAGCCATTCGATATCGAGTATCTTTATATAAATAGATCAAATAAGTAATAAATAAAATATCCTATACAAAAAAGATTGTTTGTTTTTGAGATAAGCTTCAAACATTCATTGTATCTTATCTCAAATACAAACAAACAGAAGCAATGACATTAGCGAGTCAATAAAAACATTGTAAATATTAAAAACGTCATAATGTATTTTATTCCGCACATTGCTGGGTAAGCAGAGGGGATCTTAAGGTTAAGACAGTCCGTTCCCATTACGACACCCCCGTTTCCCACTTTTCGCCGAATTGAATGAGTTTTGAGGACGTCAATGACACGGTTCTCCTCGGTACCAGAGCGAGGAAATGAAAATATTAAATATTTCTATTCCTCGAGTGAGAGTCGAACGGCGATGAAAGAAAACATGACGAGGCAATTAAAAAATATACACATTATAACACTATTATAACACTTAAGCTTTAAATTATTCATTCATAATAAAATTAATCATTAATAGTGAAGAGAATTAACATCCAAAATATGTAGTTTTTAACATTTTTCTTTTATTAACGTAATAAATATATCTGAATTAATATGGCTCCTTAGGAAAAATCAAATGAATATCCCTTAGGACATTCTCATTACTTTGTTGATTGCACAACACACGCAATATAAAACTGACCGTGACCTTTCCCAGTTCTATTAATCGGTAGAAAAGTTTAATGGCGTTTAAAACCATAAGACATAAACCCTTAATGTCCCAAAGGCTTTAAATTTATTCGTTATCTATACAATGGGAAAAGTTTCCATCGTAAACCCTTGGGGGTTCTTGAATATTAAAAGTTATATTATCCATTCATATTTCGTATAAAGGAAGAAATTTCCTTTGGGTATACTATTATATGTATACTGAAAGTAAAAAGATAACGATTAAATAAGTAATTATTGCAGATTTTATCTAGGTACGATTTTATTTTGTTAGAACAACACGACATTATTTTTTTATCGTTCTAATTATTTTCGCTAATACTTAGTATAAACATAGAGATTAGAGAGAGAAAATAGGGATATATCTATAGAATGAACGCACGTTTTTGGTATCTATTTATAGCATACTATTTCAATGTTATGTTTTATCTGTTTTGCACTTAGCTGTTAATGTGTTAATAAAAATGTATGCTTTTAAATAGTGTCATGTAAAGTTGTTAAATTGACCGCAGGTTCTACGTTTACTAATTTAATTTAAATTTGCCCAAAAAGTTGCAAACTTATTAAAATTATAAAATAGAGATTTCGTATCGTACTAAAAGAATAAAAATGTCATAACTTAAAAATTTTGCAATATACAGGAAAAACATTGCATCTACACGATAAATTTTGTTGTTACAAAATTACGAATATCTTTGATTTGGTAACTTTCATTCCTGGTAAGTGTTTCTCTGTGAACATGATAAATAACTGATATTATGAATAATATAAAGAAGAATAGTAACTTACGTGTCAGACTGGCAGCAGCACACCGAGTGGAAGGTGGTGGAAACAGCAAAGAGGAGGCACAGCGCCAGCCCGTACACCACTGCGGCTATCGCTTGGGGAGCGTTGATGGACCGCGTCAGCAACTCGCGCGCACCCAACGATGCCGGTGCGACGCAAAGCGCATGCGTGAATACATTTGCTATGTTTTCCACCTGGATTGATTGAATTTTTTAATATTTATAGAATTTTAATATTACACAGATACAGAATAATAAGGATTAATATTAAAAAAGACAAAAATAAGCTTCAAGCCGTATCCCGCATATAGCAGAGTAGACAGAGGGAACCATGTGCTTGGCTTGGTTGGCATGGTTCCCTCTGTAACACTGCGGTCCCTACTTTTCCAAACGAAGTCCTGTGCATATATTTTTTTTCTTCACGGGTTTTCTCCGCATTTACGTATGTACCGTTTTCTCATTGACAAGGAGATCGCGTTTTGAATGACGGAATTTAACGCCACTTTGTCCATTGAAGGTCGGGAATGCGAAAATAATTTAAGTCCGGAGGATACAATATTATATTATGTATCTAAAATAATTCTAAAAGTGATTAGTAGAACCTTCATTATTAGTAAAATATGAAAGAACCCTTCGAATCGCCCATCTTTTTAAGGGTGGGTCACTAATGAAGACTATCAAAATAGATAGGTACGAATTGCCTTTTGGCGGTAAAATAACCTCCTTTTTTTAGGAAAATGAAAAGGTTTTCTGTGTCGTAGAAATAGCATGCAGATTATATATTCATAGATAAGAATTATATTTTATTTCTTAAATAGCCAAGTATTTAATTTTTGCATATTCTCTACTTAAATACTACTATTTATCTATTAATACTGCTAAATAAAATGTTGGTAATCAAAAATCTTAAGATAATTTATATTATTATTATCGCAAAAAAAGAACAATGCATGCTAATTAGCAAAAAACATGTATTAAAATATGTATGTTTTTTTAACGGACAATATGTTTAATGATAATTATTATTAATATTCTACTGTTTTATTTAAATCGAATAATATTACAACAGAACATTTTATAATAAAGTAATGAAATAATATGTGTAACTTTTACTTTCTTTAGTACTATTATTATACCAAATATAATTAAACCCAAAAAGCGACAGCTTTTAACTAATCCGTTTACAATAAAAGTTTTAAAAATAAACATATTGATTCTCGGTTTATAATAAATTCGTCACTTACTGTCGTTGGAACATACGCCTTGTTCGATGAAGCTCGTTCATTCATCCATTTCACTGATTTCATCTTTTCCCATGGCAAATCACAATGAAAATAAATTTTGCTCTGAGTAAATTTTGATTTAAATTTCATTATTATCACAGAAAATAAGCTTACAACGTCGCCCATCGTATGTATTTATAGTTACTTGACTTGAAAGCTTGAGTCATGAGACCAACATTAACACTTTTAATCTTATAATGAAATTAGCACTCATGATCGTGATTTAAATTTACATGTTTTGTTAAACTTTTACCAGGACATTTTATTTCAGCAACACCCCAACTCACTTGACAATCTTCAACAACCGAGTGCAGATTGACACAAAGTATATCTTAATAACAATTTGACAGATTGTGAAGGACAATGAAGGGGAGCCAACTGTCAAGAGATAGCTTTGCAAATCAATGTATCGAATTAAATAATATCGATTTTTAAGTTGAAAACTCAATTTGCTTAATATTATATTGCTGAAAAAATGTTGATAAATTTTGTACTATATACTAATAAATTGTCTATTATACAAGTAACAATGATAACGCAAAATTATTTACAAGTAACGCCAGAGTTGACGAATCGATTAATATCGATTTGAATTTTAAGTAACAAATATCAAATATATCATGAATAAGTTTTGTTATTCTTTCTCCAATTTTTGATAAAACAAATTAAAAGCTCTTATACATTAATAAATTCAAAGCTCTTATAAATTAAAATAAAACATAAATAATGGTAATAATGTGAAGTTGTTGGTGCTAATGAATCAATTTTCAATTAAAAAAAAAGTTATAAAGGCGCCGTATCATCAAGGTGTGCTTTTGTTTTTTTAGGGTGGCTTAAATATTTTAAAGCTCTACTTTCGTTATTTAGAAAGCTGCAAAAGAATATATCGGTTTTAATACAATTTTTGATTTTAGATATTTTATATCGATATATTAAATTTAAAATATCGATATTTTTCAATGAGCCTAGCTTTGATAATTATGTATGTATACATATCACGATAGTTGTGGGTTCGATCCCATTCAAGGGAGTTAATTATGTAATTTCCCTGTTTTGTAAATGATGCGAGGCATAATATTTTGTTAGCCATGTGAAGTGTCTTACTACTAGGTTTCTATTAGGTACTAGGTTTCTATTAGATTAGAGCATAAAACTTAGATATGAATACTCTTGTCACTAAATTTTGAAAAAGATAAAGAAGAAATTAATGCACTTTCAATTCAAATAAGAATTATTAAATTGTGATAGTTGATGATAGAATTCATGAATTCTATTCTGGGGTATAAAAGAGAGTAGATATATAAGTATATTTTACATATAAAATCTTTATTTAATATAAGTAGTTTCATCACACCTCAGTTATTATTATTTCAGCCTTTTTACCCGCCACCTGGTAACAGGGAGATCCAAAGGTAATTCATGATAGGATTAGTCTTGTATTGTCCACAGCCTACAGCTTCTGCCTATCTCATTGTTGCTTGCATGTGGTGCGAGACTTACCCACTGAGCATCATCCAATTCGTGGCCACCACTCCAGATTTTATTTTACCCCAATAGCCTAGCGGTATTTAAGAAAAAGACAAGAGCATAATGACCTTAACATACTGACTGAATAGGAAACTTAGCCCATCTAAAAGTAATTATGTAGATAAAACAATACAATTATTTTTTAAATAAATTATTTTATTAATATTCAAAACTTTATTAAATAATATCTATTTAGAAATTGTTTTCAAATATCTGTAAAAGTCTTTTTATTTCTGCTATCCTTGCAGCTTGAGCTTGAACTGGAACCATAGCCTGTGATACCTCTTCTCCTTTTGCAAGAATAGTATACATACTTTTTATGTTATTATCCATTGCATCACAGGTTTTTCCAACTGCATCTCTATATACTTCCATATTTTCTGCGGTTAATGAAGAATTGGAATGTAAAATGCTAGATAAATTTTCTATTAGATTATCAACTGATTGTGCTATCTTCTGTGCTTCATATTCTAGATCATTTAACACTGTTATATCTATTTGCCCTATTTGTGGAGCTAGAATTTGCCTATATAACTTTCCAGATGGAGTACTTGATCTAGATGCACTAGAACTTCCAAAAACTGGTGTTTCACCTCTTTTAGCAATTGGACTTGATAATTTAATCTTAAACTCCAAATCATCAGCCACATAATGTGTCATGTCACCTTCATAACGAACATGACCATCAATATTTAATGGTATTTTTCCTTGTTTACGATTTTCTGATGGAAGGTCATAGGGTCTAGATGGCCCTGGATCTCTGTTTTGTTCCTCATTACTATTTCCATTATCTGAATGAAAAGATATTTCACTATATGAGGCCGTCATTTTTGATGATATTTCCTCATCAATATCAGCTTCTGCATCTTTATTTGTCTTATCTTCGGAAGTAGTTTTACTATTTTCATATAAAGAAACTGATTCCTGATTATCAGACATTTTAATATATATTTTTACTATTCGAAAAACTAAATTATACGCAAATAGAATTATAATAGCAGGCCTAAAGACAACCTCTGGTATTATTTACAATATCCACATATTATTATAAGATAAATTATTATAAATATTAACAGTTATATTGACAAATAATCCTTGAATCATATTAATATTTGATTGTTTTGGTTTTGGCTCATTCAGATTTACGCCACAGATTATTAATGTATACTATATCTACCGACAGAACCGCATTTCTGTTACGGATTTACCGTACGGTACCGGTATTGAAAATGTATTTATTTTACAGTATATATGCAGCTACCTATTGTTATAAAATTTATTCATGATTAAATTTGGATTGGTTAGTTACTTAATTATTTAAATCGAATAATCATACATATACGAAAGTAATTTCATTAACTTGACGGTATTAAAAATTATTTTTATTTTACACAAAATGTTTAAAGAAAACAATTACCTTATATTAATTATTAAATGGATATTTTTTTGAATAAGTGATATACATATCTATGTCACATAATAATTTATGTTACTTTCAATACAAAATATCATACATTTTATTTTTATTCATTATTGAAATAAAATGTGCAATGACGAGTATGGTAAATTGTCTATAATATGATACAAATGAGATTTTTTTATAAATTGGAATTTGTGGTGAAAACTTACCGTACGGTACCATATCTAAATTTATTTTATTTCATTGTACATCTTTTTTTTGTTTATGGCTGGCACCACCATAATAAGCTTTTGATAACTCAAGGAATGTCAAAATTGCGGGAATATTTGACGTTTGTCAATAAAAACATCACAAACGTGAAAATTGAAATCGTAAAATGTATAATCTATGGTGAAGTCGTATAGAAATAATTTAGATGGGTAAAATATTGTAGTTATAGTTAGTGTTTAATGAAAAATATATCTTAGGTGAGGTAAGAGATGTGTAATTATTAATTTTATCAACGAATTTATTATTCCTTGATTCATTGTGAACGTAGGAACATTGCGAACATCCGTTTAACATGGCGCTCTAACGACATGTGCGGAAGATAACGCTTGTCCTTTGTCGTGTTACAATCTATTTCAAGCTCCTAGTGCGGCTAATATTTTGTTTTTTAATTCTATATAAGATTCTCAACTTGTTACATAATCTATTTGTAAGCTTGAATGTAATATTACGACATAACTTGCGGGCATTGCAATGGTGAAAACCCGACGTAGTAACGGAGAGAATGGGGAGGTTGATGAAGGAAATTATTCAATAAACGACGTTGGCAGTGTCTCTGATGAGAAGGTGATACATTCTAAATGATTTTTACGTATCTCTTGGCAATGCACCTTAGCTTATGTCTGAATGGTGGTCTCCATGAATGCCAACTTCCTGTCCTCATTTTCCTCTCCAAGTACTTCTAAGAGTGCATGTAATTGCATGTGCTTTATAATTATTGGTCGTAATACAAGATTGTAATTTATTATGAGTCATGCACTTTTTAAAAATCTAAGTTTTAGTCTGAGCCTGAGTCTGTTAACAAAACAGATACAATTATAATCTTTTTCTAATTTTGATTCAAAGCTGTTGAAATATACTTATTATAAACTCTGCATGTAATAAGCTTTTATTTATAAATATTGTTATTGATTTCCAAATAGAGTTGAATAAAGTTTTACTTTATAAAATTATGTTCTGCTTTTTTATTCTATAGTAAAGACTGCTATTAGATATGTGTTTCAAGCAAATTTCTTACTATTACAGTAATTTTACAAATAAAACACAAAAGAAAAATATTGATTATAATTGGAATACTATAACTATTATAATACATTTAAATGACTGATTTTGTTACTCCAAAAAAAGTGGTGATTTATTGTTTAAAGAATTTTCTGAATATTTTATAGACTTCAAATTGGTCTCAAAGGGAGTTGAGGAGTAGTCAATATAAGGTGGCTAGGAAAATACAACGCTGGCCAACTAGATGTGAGTGATAACACTATGTTTAGTGTTTTAATTTTATTTATAAGTAGAGTGGGCAGTTCACGGCACAGGGGTGCAAATGTGTGACTGTAAATGTAATGTGTGTAAATGCAAAATGTGGAATCAACTCTCACTCGAATAATGAATATATTAAATATTTAATTTCTAAGCTCTGGTGTTAAGGCAAAGTGCAGCATTGAGTTCCACCACTCAACACAGTGCCTCCAGAACTGTTTATAGTTCGTAGACTATATAATTTATAATCTATGTAAGCTGTAAGTCATTTTATTATTGTTACATAAATAACATTAAATCAATGGAAATAACTATGAGTTATGTCTGACACATTCTCATGCCAATATTTATGAATCACTCAACTTTAGAATTGATCTTGAGATGCTGTTTTCATTCATAGATTATTTAAATGAAATCTTAAGATCACCCTCAAAATCAGTCTCAGTGGTGAGAGCAGTTTATAAAATATATGGGCCTAAATGCTCAAGGTAGCTAGCAACTAGATTACATTAAAATAATTATCATGATAAATTGAATGATCAAGTTAGGTTGTAAGCAATGTAGGAGTATTGCACAAATATTAATATTATTTATAAAGATCAATTGTAAACTCGCTATATCAGCATCCTAAATTTATTCACTACAAATGCAATTGTGAAATTATTTTCCACTATTGTTTTGTAGCATATAAATAACCAAAATTAATATATAATAAAAGGAGTTGAATGTGAAGTTTCATATCATTAACACTGCCACGATATCATAGCCCACCTTGGGGCATAAGTGACAGATTCTACATAGATTTATCACATACCATATACATTCTGTTTTTATTACCACTCATTTTTTGAGACATTACTCAACAGATTTCCTCTGCCTACCCTGCTGTGTGTGGGATACAGTGTGAAGCTGATTTTATGTGTTGAATGGCAGAATTATACACCCTGCTTTTTTCTTATTACTAAAGTAGGAAATTATTGGGATAGGTTTTAATGGGAGTGGAAAATGATTCTTTCCTATGTGTGGAAATTAAAACCTCAACCATTGTCACAAAAGTTGTCACATGACACAAATCATACAAATGTATTTAGTATTAATATTGTATTATTTTCTAATAGGATAAGCTTAGATTTCGCATACAAAAATATTGTGTTATTTTCTAATAAAATAAGTTTTGATTACAATTTTGTTTTTAGACAGCCGCAGCAGACTTCGTGCAATCAAAATGCCTAGATCTATAATGTTTCCAGAAAGTGATACTGAGCCAGAAAAATATTCAAGGAGGTATGGAGTTCTCACTATATATTCTTAAAAAGGCACACGTGTTTGTACACACGGGTACGTGGTTGTGGGTTCGATCCCCACTCGAGAGAATAAATTATTATATGTTAATATTATTTTCTTGTAAAATTTTTCATATCTTCGCTCTGGTGTTGAGGGAAAGCACGAGGTTGAATTCCACCACTCGGCACACAATGCCTCCAGAATTCAGTAGAAAGTGGGGAACGGAGTATCTCAACACTAGGTTCCCTCTACTGCTGTGTGCGCGATACAGCATGAAGCTGATTTATTTATTTATTTTAGATCACGCCAGGTCAGGGTGTTTTTTGCTGACGAAAACGATACAAAGAACAGAAGTATGAAAATAAGGCGCAACCGTGGGCCTAGAAAGAATTACATGGAAGACAGTGAAGATAAACCAATACAACATAGTAAGTTTTAGTATTAAAAGTATTATATACTTGCCATTTGTAGTTATGATAAGGTCAATTGGTGAACTGAGATTGTGTTCTTAATCTTAATAAGGCTCAATATTGAGGCTACCATGGAGCAGTGGCACATCGTGTCACTGTAAACGAGAAGGTTGTGGGTTTGATTCCAATAATATTTAGATTACCTCTCTTCTGAAAATATAAAGCTCGCCGTTTGGTTCCGCCAGTGGCTTAAAAATTCGGCGGAGATCACTAGCCTCTGCGGACTGCCTCTGCCTCTCTGTACAAGGATTTACCATGAAACAAAGAAAAAAATATTATTACTAAAATTTGGTTACTTTAAAATAGTAGCTTGACGATCCCCATCGGACTTGTTGTTATATTACTGCAATTTACACAATCACTATATGAACTTGGATTCTTAAATTATTAAAAAATGTGATAAGTGTGATTGTGTGCGTGTACAATATGTCATTGCAGTATTTTTATTATTTGAGTAGGACACTAATATATAAACTATAACAAATATTTCCATAGACGATTTTTTTATTTATAGAATATATAAAAAGATATTTCAGATGTGAGGCGCAGTTGTCGTAAACGTAAGCTTCTCCACCACAATTTCAACGAGAGTTGGATTACGAATGAATTAAAAGTGAAGGGATATCCTGATTTGTATGGGTTCCCCGGTACCAGCTCCTCTGATGAATTCTCTTCAGGAGATGAGGCCAGAGAAACTAAGAAAATTGTAAGGAACCAATGTTTTTTCGAAAATAATACTTGTATTGTTTTTGACTTTTGATTATTTGATTACCTCTATCTGTGTCTGGAATACAGTATTTTTTTTAAATATTTTATATCTCTTGTCTGTGAATAACCCAACTATAATGAATTTTTGAAGACAATCTTGGCCTTGCACAATTATGTGGGCTATATTAGATATGCGGAGCTGAACTCTACTTGACGACGTCTATAAGACAATGACAACGACAATAATAATATACTAACTTAGTATATTATTATTGCCGTTATAACGAGGAATTGCCTTTTAGCTGTAGCATTTCTAGGTCGATACGGCATGCTCCTTCAAAAAACGAGTCTATCACTTATTATTACGTGGCCCATACGCTCGCTTGCCTTGTCATTTCCAAAAAAAAGCGGTTTTGTGTGAGAAGGGGGTGTCCTAAGGAATCTTAAATACATATTCTGCGCAAGTTTGAAAAAAATGCAAAAATGTTATATTTGTTTCTAGACTCGCAGCAATGTCCCAACAAACACAGATGAAGACACACAGCTCTCGCGGAGAAGAACCTCTGCGAGGTTCACAAAATTAAAGGTAAATTAGAAAAAAAAACACATGCTTTACTAAAATTGAGTCTAGTTTTTCCCTAAGGCTTCACCTTATTTGATTACATAATCAAATAGAAACAAATGTTGTGTATCCTATATAACACATTGTAAGTATGGGAGGTAACTCTGCCTGAAAGCATAATGCGTTATATTAATACAATTTACATGTTTATCATGTATATATAGTCTGTCAACCTTCCTTGATAAATGGACCATCCAAAAATAATAAAATATTTTTTAATAGTTATTGAGTTTGACATCTTCAACGAAACAAACTTTTCAGCTATATGATATTAGGTCTAAAAAAATAATTTAATTTTCCTACTGGCAAAACTGTGTGTTGAATTCGATCAAAAAGCGGAGAACAGAGTGATTTGACACCAGTTTTCCTTGCGTAGCCTGCTTGCCCTACTATGCACATGTGGAATAAAATGTGAAGTTAAAATAAATTATTTCTTATCTTTTACAGGATGCATCCGATTCAGATTCAGATGATGATAATAACCAAACTGTAATAGAAAAGAAACCCGCAGAAACAAAACAGGTGAAAGAGGATAATGACAAAATGGACATTGAGGAGACAGAAGCAAAAAAAGAGCAAAAAAATGAGAATAATGAGAAAGATGAAGACCAAGATAGTACAAGGTTTGATGATACTTGATATAGTATGTAAAAGAGATGACGAGATACTTGTAATGTGATGAGAGATACTTGGCACCATGTGGTGTGGAGTTCCACCACTCACTAACTCAAAATTTCGGCGGAAAGTGGGTATCAGAGGTTCCCTCTGCCTACCCGTCCAATTGCTTCAAAATACTTTTAAAAAAAATACCTTTCTTACAAATTATAATAAATACCCACAGTAACCAAGTCCCCGCTCGCTCCACCAGGCGGAGAGGGAGGAGAATAAAGAAGAAAGTTGACAGCCATCAAGAGACTGGTGAGTCTATATTGTATGTATGTTAGAGTTAAGTAGAGTATTTTTATTTTTATGATTAAGAATTTTGTTACTAGTTTTATGTGAATTGACAGAAGTTATAATATCATTTAATATTTTTATTTGTACTTACAATACATATATCAAGTAATATGTTTATTTGGGAGCATTAAATAAAAGAGAGCAAAAAATAAAGTTTTTTATTTTTGATTGTTATGTTTAATTTTTGTTGTTATTGTAGTTGTTAATACTATTATTATATGTAAGAGTAAGTAAGTACGTTAAGAATATAAAGGGTACTAGGGTGAAATTAACATTAATTTATAGTATCATCATCATCATCGTCGGAGTCGAGCAGTGAGCTGACGAGGCGAACGAGGCCTCGGCGGTCCGCCCGCGCTCGCACCGCGCAGCCCGCTTTCGTACAGCTCACGCCCAGGGAGACCCGCACTAGAGGTAAATAGTGCTTTTCGGACCTTCTGCTCTCCTAGTACTTTTGTTTCCTTGTCAGTCCCTACTTTCGTTGTCCTTCGCAATTAAAGTGCGGTCGAATGAGTTGTATTAAACCTGAAGGTAGGCGTAGATGGCTGCGTAGATCTGATTTTTGGGATTTTACTTCCTTCTGAATATATATATTTTTACTGTTTGTGATAACTTGTTTTTTATTATGTCTATGTGCTAAACTAACACAGCTCGTCTTCGTTCAGCTCGCGCCTAAGTAGACCCATCCTATGGGTAACTAGTGCTCCTTGATACTTCTGCTACTTCTGGTACTTTGTTATGGTGTTCCCTTGTCCAGTTGCTGTAGTAGTTCCTATTATCATGCTTCCCTGGTTACCACAAATAGAATACCACAATACGGTAGAAGAGTCGTGGCTACCAGAACTTGGACCTTCTGAACTTTTGTGCATTGCTCACTCGGGAAGAATATAATCCAAAGAAAGAAAAATTCTAAGGTTGTCGGTCTGTACGGTCTTTTGATATATTATTTTAAATAAGCTTCGATTTCTTTTCTCACTCATCAACTAAATTTAACAATTTGAAATTGACTTTTAGTAGGAAATGGTGGTCACCTCGAATTACACTAACTACAGAAACAGGATACACTAGAAAGTATACTAAATAAATACCTAAAAACTATTTTATCTCATTGTTTCAGGTAAAAAGTTTACATTAAGAAAAAAACCGTATAGCCTAAGAGAAAGAAAACCAAAGTTACTTCGTAGGAAAACGATAAGATGTTAGTGTTTTTTTCTATTAGTCATATAATTAATAATAGTGTATGTTTTATATAATTATATATCAACTTCACGCTTTTTAAGCAAGGTGGGCAAGGTACTTGGTGTTATGACAATCTGTTCCTCACTTTCTGCCTAATTTTCAAGAGATTGAATTTTGATTTGTAGAAAACTGTGTATTACCAGGCCAGGGAGAAAATAATTTGAAAATAGTTATTTATCTGAGTGGGGATCAAACCCACAGCTCTCGCTTTTATACCCAGGTGGATAAGCCGCTGTCCCACTGCCGCCTCAAATATTCAAAATTGGAAACTACTTATATCCACATTATCGCTGTGGTAACCAAGCGGAGTGCAGCCATTCAACACGCAATGTCACGAAAATTTAATAGAAAGTGGAGAAAGATGTGTCTCGGTATTAGGTCCCCTAAACTCTGTAGTATAGTTTATAAGAATAAAAAAATATTATAGATTAACATTTGAAAATATTTCAGCGCAATCTCCCTCAAGCAGCAGCAGCAGTAGTAGCACCACCAGTTCCGATACAGAAGAAGATCTTAATGTTTCTATGAAAAATAAAACTAAGGGAAGGTAAGAATAACGGCGGTATTTGAAAGTAAGAATATCTTTACTGTTTATTGTTAGTGTAGTATATTTGAAATTGGTAAAAAATATATTTTTGCTGACAGCGAAATACGAAATGTTTTTAATTCGGCTTCGGAAGTGGAGTTTGGGGCCTTTTAAGTCTAGTTACACTGTATAATTAGCAAAAATATAAAATATTAAATTAAGTATATACCTACATGCTTGCAGGAAGTATAATCACACATAGTTAATTTTAAAATTCCTATAAACAGCATCCATTTGAGTAACAGCATACGTTTTTGTAAGCAAAGTATTACATGACCAACAGCACCTTAGTACCTAGATGTTTTTACTAATACAATAGCCTAAAAGGTTTGGAGGATTCACAGCAGAGCAGCATAGAGTCCAGGTTTTGTCAAAATTGCGAAAATTATCAATATGTATTTTTTTGCCACTTATCAGTTGAATATTTTTTTTTAATTAGGGGCCTTAGGATCCAATTGAGATAATATGCAAAATACATTTCACAGGAATGTGTGTTGCATATTTATGTGAAAAAGATAGATGAAATTATAAAGAGAAAGTAGGACAGCTACAATATGCTAGCTAGAAATGAAATTTATCTTATTGAGTTTTTAACGATAAAATATATTTATAAATGAAAATGTAATTAATGTATATTTATTATTGCAGACAAAAATCTAAGTCTACGGACGACAAGAAGACTGATAGGGCGTTGAGGGATATACAGCCTATAGAAGTTGATGGCAGTGTGAGGTTTTCGTCTGTAAGTTCTATCTGTTTATTGTTTTTACACCATATATTGTTATATAGTTAGATACAGGAAAATTTGTTTAATTTTCGTGTCATTATGTGTTTGCGCACTACGCCATGAGTGCGTGAGAACCACATTTTTTATTTAAACAAAAAATATTCTATTTTGTAATTTTGGTTAAATACAGGCTTAGATTATATTAGGGGTTATTTTAGACTTGTGTTTGTCCTCATTATCTAAATATAAGATAAAAAATATTCACAATATCACATAGTTTTGTAACTTAATATATATAATTATGTCTTTCTAGGTTGGAGGTCTGGAAGAACATATAAAATGTTTAAGAGAAATGGTTCTATTCCCACTAATGTATCCTGATTTATTTGACAAATTCAAGACCAGACCAGCCAAAGGTGTTTTATTCCACGGACCTCCGGGAACAGGGAAGACTTTGTTAGCTAGGGCCTTAGCAAATGAATGCAGCCTAGTTGGTGGTAGGAAAGTAGCATTCTTTATGAGGAAAGGAGCTGATTGCTTGAAGAAATGGGTTGGGGAAAGTGAACGACATCTCAAGTTATTGTTTCAGCAGGTAATGTTGTTTAATGTTACCTAAATATATATTTTTTGTGATTTGATTTAGTTGTTATATTATTGTTTACTATTTCTTTACGTAAAGGCAAACAAAATGAAGCCGTCCATAATATTCTTCGACGAGATTGACGCATTAGCGCCTGTGCGCAGCGTGCGACAGGAGCAGGTTCATACCAGCGTGGTCGGGACATTGTTGGCTGAGATGGACGGCGTTTGTGATAGGTAAAGTTTTACGATTATAATATTTAAAAAAAAAATCAATGGCTTTTATGTGTTGTTGCCATATGTAATTTATTATTATTATTATATGATCATCATCATCTTCATGTCACAATATCATATTTATTTATGAAAGAAGGAATGTTTTGTTAAAAAAAATCTTACCATGATACAGAAAACTAAATTGGCCTGTCATCTTTAGAAATATATTAGTAATAGATGTCGACAAGCGAGGCTAGACGCTATATTGAATATTGTAATTTTGAGAAAAACTTATACCATTTTCTCAATATTTCAACAATATTATCTGAGGAGAAGTTCGTAATAGATGTAGTTTGACGCAGTTGATTCGACGCGTTAACGTGTGGTTTGATTCGAATGCGCTTTCCTGCGCGGTGCTAGCTAACTGTTTTAGTATTATTATATTATTGCCAAATTATATGAAATCCTCTCATAAATTGTAGCGTATGTGTTATTATGTTAAATAAGCTATATTACTGTTATATATATAAAGCGTCATGTAAATTTGTTTAGTACACAACAACTTCAAATTTACAATATTAGTAGAATTATGTCTAATATTTTTAGGGTAGCATTTTGTTAACGTTTAATATTTTTTCAGAGGAGAAGTCATAGTAATAGGTGCAACTAATCGCCTCGACGCAGTAGACCCGGCGCTGCGACGTGCGGGTCGGTTCGATCGCGAACTCCATTTCCCGCCCCCTCACGCGGCCGCCAGGCGGGACATATTAAATATCTATACTAAACATTGGGTGCCCAAGCCTAGCGAGGACACTTTGGATCATATAGCTGATGTTACTAACGGATATGGAGGTAAGGGATGGATAGATAAACAATATGTGTTATTACACTTTATTATTACTTACCACATGGGGGTGCAAGTAAAAAATGTTGTTATTAAAAGTAATATATTATTTAGTATATCTTTTATATACGAAAAATATTTGAGTATCTATTAAGTTTCCAATATGTATTATTCAATTCTCTTTTCTCTTAGGATCTGATTTGAAGGCGTTATGTTCAGAAGCAGTATTGAAAGCGCTCAAAAGAGTATATCCACAAGTGTACGACAGTGAATACGCACTTGTAATAGATCCTAAAAATGTAAGTACATAAATTTTTATTCAATTGAATTTTTATAGTAAATGAATAAAATAAATTAAAATTAATACCATTTTTATTTAAAAAAATGTATGACATAATATTATGTTGAAATTGTGTTTTGAGTTGTATTTATCTATTGAATATGCAATTCTAATGAAGGAAAAAAGTATAAAATTACAATACACTACAATACAATATACTTTATTGCACAAAAAAAACAAAATTTTACACAATATACAAAAATTAACAAAAACAACATGTACAATAAGGCGGCCTTATCGCTTGAAGCGATCTCTTCCAGGTAACCTTTGGTTGTTGGAATTGTATAAAAAAAGAAGGTGGTGGGTGGTGCATTCAATTATAATATAAGGAATTACTTTCTTTACTTTAACTTTACTTGTTGCTTTACCAAATGTAGCAGTATAGTGTTCAAATAAAATATTTAACTACAAATACATCACATTATAAACACTACAGTCAATCCATCCAGGTGGAAGTAACACAGAAAGATCTAGAAGCGGCCATGCGGGGTTTAGTTGCGGCTGGTGCGCGTAGTGCCCCGCCCGCCGCCCGGCGTTTACCGCCGTACTGTGCTCCGTTATTGGCCGCTCAAGTGAAGGCGGCTGCGGAACTACTGACTGAACCGACTTTGTCTACTGTTGGCAGGTATTTTTGGTTTATTTATTTATTTTTAGAGGCCAGTTGTGGTGCAGGGGAAGATTATTAATTTAAATGTATATTTCCATTTCTTGGCTCTGGGTGTCGAGGTAAAGCGCGGCATTGAGTCCCGCCACTCAACACGCAATGTCTCAAAAAACTAGCGGCGGCAAGTGTTGAATGGAATATCTCAACACTAGGTATCTTCTACCTACCCTACTGCGTGCGGGATACAATGTGAAGCTGATCTAATTTTTTTTATACATATGACACTGTTCTCCGTACCGCCCAATTGAATGGCGGAACTTAACGTCGCTCTTTATCTTCTTGTAATCTGATTCACATTAATTTTCTTTCAGTATATCAACACCATGTTCATCCAACGTCCTACTAATAGTAGGTCCCTGTGCCGAAACCCATTTAGCGCCAGCTCTCTTAGCCCGACTTGAAAAATGTACAGTACGTGAATTGAGTGTTGCGGCGTTGCACTCCGCATTGGCTTTTACACAGGAACAAGCGCTTATATCGGTTGGTTGGTTTTTTTTATTAAATTGCTATAGGATATTTTAGTTTTCAACCAATTTTAAAGTGGTATTTTTCACCATTAGAAAAGAAATTTTTTGCATAGAAAATGTTTCAAAATATTTAATAATCCAGTTACAATCAAAAAAGAAATTATGATAAGTTGTAATTATTGCATATATTTTTTTCATTAGCTCAAAAGATCTGTCCTTATCTTTCAAGCTATAAAATATGTGCATTTAATTAAAAAAAAAACAATTTAATATAACTCGTTAGTATAACAATTTACTTCAAGGCCTTGTTTCAATAGTTGTTATCGCAGTCACTATACAGCATCGGGGAGTTTCCGAATACGGGCTATCGACTAATGAAAATAACCTATTTATATACGACATGCAGGTTTAAGGCAAACCAATAAAATTTATATGTTGGTGCCTCAACATGAATCTTCCGTTTGAGACTGAGGCATAAAGCCGCCACTGCCTTATAAAGTCTAAAGTCAAATAATTTCATTAAAAATAAAAAGTTACATGCTTCATTTTTTTAATGTCAAACAATTTACCATCAGTTCACTAAAGTTAATGCCTCAGACCTGAGGACCGGCACAAGAAACGAGGCGGGACTTTTTTTTATAATCAATTGATACAAATACATATCTAATTATTTGTTTGTGTGATATAAAAAGTAATTATGCTGTAACAAATATTCCAGCTGTTCTCGGAGTGCAGACGAGCTGACCGCGGCTGCATCCTGTTCATCCGTGACGTCATCGACGTGTGGCGTGCTCTGAGCACCGGGTCGGGTGCGTCTCTTCTGCTGCAACTGTGGAGGTCGCGGGCTGCAGGGGAGGCCACGTTAATGTTAGCTACTGCCCCTGCTGACGAGGAATTACCCGTACAGGTTAGTATATAGCAAAGTAGGCAGACCTGCTGACAAAGAATTGCCCGTGCAGGTCGGTATATAGAAAAGTAGGCAGACCTACAGAGTGACCAAATGATAAGCTGGTTGAACGAGAGAATGGTTGAGTCGAACTCATAACTAGTATTTGTAAATTCAGTCTTGTCACTATAGAGTCTAGTATTAATTGAGTTTGGATGGATATTTATATTTTTGTGACGTCGTGGACGTTTGTCGCGTATAAATTAATATTACCTACACTACTACACGTGACGTAGAATTGCTTTACAGGTCCGTAATTAGTTGAGGAAACATAGTGTTGAAACATTTCTCCAACACAAAACTACTGCGTGCTTAGTAGTGAAACTGCAAGTATCGCATGTAAAGTTAAACAACGTCCTAATGTGATGTGGAGTAAAAGTTGAGTCATTACTAAAAACTAAAAAAAGTCGTTATACTAATTTCAATAGGATTCCCTTAAGTGATTCCAACCCACAAATTATTTTAGAATTATGCATTATGTATTAAATCAAATCTAACAAGTAAAGTAAATAAAAGTACTCTATCATATATATTTTTTTCTAGCTTCAAGAACTGTTTCCAGAGTACAAAGACTGCGTATACAGAGTGCGTGAACCCACCGCCCCTGAAGTTATAAATTTTTTGAAGCCCATCATAACTGAAGCACCTTTGGAACCTCCTGTAATAGAGAATAATGAACCGCCACCGCCACTGCCAAGAGGTTAGTTTTAGAAGTTATACAATACGGTCGACGAGAAGTGGCCTCTCTAAAATTGTGTGCAGATTAGATTTTAGGATTTATTTCTTTTGGTTCCTAGTGTCAAAAAATTAAAATGCCTAACTTTAGGCGCCAACGACCCGTGTACCGAAATGTACATAGAATATTAAATGGTTATTTTTGTTTATGACCATTATATTTTTATAGGCCATAGTATTGATAATAATGACGAGTATTTAGTCGGAGTGTGGAGAACAGTTTCTTGACACTTAATTCTTTATATATACGAGTATATGATATATACCGGATAAAACGTGAAGTTGAACAAAAAAAGTCTTAGTTAAAATGTATTAGATGGTAGTTATAACTTAAAAGTACATTTTATGCTTATAATTTTTCCCTATATTACATTTATATTTAAAGGAGTTTTTGTTCAGCTCCACCGCCGCCGCCTCCGAGAGAGAGTAAAGAAGAAGTGGCGCGAAGAAAGAGAAAGGAAGACTACAAATTACGAGAATTGAGGATATTCCTGCGTGATATTTGCAGGAAATTAGCTTCGAATAGGCGCTTTTACAAGTTTACTAAGCCCGTTGATTTGGAAGAGGTAATTATAACTGATATATTTTTTATTGAGTTATATACATTTTGTCATTTCTTTCATTGAACTTAGTTTTTTATGAATAAAAAATACTAATATTGTATTTTTGTATATGTATTCGTTCATTCAATGCTTTATTGTTACATTTTTTATCATACCCCCGGGCAGGAAATATTATTAGATATATAGATAAAAGTTCAACAATGTCAAACATTCCTATATCCATTCCTATATAATACTTATATTTATATTTAATACTTTTTATACATTGATCCCAATCATCCTCTTGAACTTAATGTACTTAACTTATCCTATTTAATGTCTTTATATTAATGATATAAATATGTATGTGTCTTTTTTTATTTAAGGTAACAGACTATCTGGGCATAATAAAACAGCCCATGGATTTGGAAACGATGATGACTAAAGTAGATATGCATAAGTATAACTGTGCTAAGGAATTCTTAGATGACGTAGACCTGATATGCGCCAATGCCTTGGAATATAACCCGGATAGGTATGAAAGCTACTTGTTTACCTTCTGTTTATATGTGGGAAGATGACATTTTAAATTGTCAATGTTATACTATTCTTTTTACTCTTTATTTATATGTGAGAGAATGTAGTTTTAAATTGTCAATGTTATACTGTTTTTTTCGATTAAGAATAAAATTGTTCTTCTTAATAACTTTTATGTTGTGACATTTCTATGCTTTTTCTGTTATATTATTTTGGGCATACAACTGTTATTGACCAATGTTAGGAATTGTTTTACGTACGTAAAAAAAATAAAAATATTTTTTTTATACTATGCACAATTTAAACTTCAATGTTTAACATTTTGACAATTTATTGAAAAAGATCATTCATTTGAACTAATTAATATCAGGACATTAATTGCAATTGTATTCATCATTATCATCATCAGCATCATCATCATCGTCGCCGCCGTTTTTTTTACACAATTTTTATGTACATATATAATATTTATACCTAATTAACATTTTTGTCACATTTTTTTCCATATTTCCTGGTGCTTTTCAAAGGGCTAGAGGGATGTGTAGGTATGAACATATTTAACACAATATTTAGTAGTTTTGCGTGAAATACCGTATTATTATTATTATTATGTAAAATAAATATATAATTATGTTATATGTACTGAATTTACATCCTCTAACCTTTTGTAAATTTATAGTACATAAATAATTTAAACTTAAAAAAATATTATTGATATTTTTTTGCATGTTAGTTATGAGCATAATGTATGAGTTTTAGTGTTGGCTGGTTATTTTGATTCATATTAAGAATAAAATAGTACTATATAAGTATTTATTTTATACTATTTAATAATGTCATAATAAGATCTTAATACAGATTGTATGTGCTAACTTGACAATAAAATATTGCTTTTGTAGCAGTTGAAAATATTTGCAAATTGAAACTGAAACGCCGTTTCGTTTTGTTTTTACTAATAATTAATTATTGTTTTTTTTTTTAATTAAAATTAAATTAAATATATCAATTGAAATAATTGAAACAAAATGTATTTATATCCATTACATTTTTTATATTTCCATATAACAATTTATTCCTTGCAATATTTATCCAAAAAATTAAATCATCTCATTTACAAGACATCAGATAAACAAAATATTAACAAAAATTGTACAAATAATATGGCCGAGCCGTGGCCCTCCTGAAGTTAACTGTAAATGGCTGCGCAGTTTTGAATTTAGAATTTTTCTTACTTTTCTTCCCGAATGCATATGTATGGATAGTGCGCAAAAGTTCAGAACACTTTCACTTGAACACTTTAGGGGCCACGCCTCGTCGAACGTACTACTATAATAATATATAATAAATATTCTATAATAGTAAATACTCTCATTAATAGGACGTCGTCGGATAAACAAATACGTCACGAGGCGTGTTCTCTCCGCGACCATGCCCACGCTCTCATAGATGTCGAGATGGACAGTGACTTTGAGCTGGAATGTCAGGATATAGCGCGGCGGCGCCAGGAAGAGGGCGACGCCGACAACGATGTTCCCGATTTTATATATACTGCTTCTAATTTACGTGAGTGTTTCTGTAATTTTGTTTATGTGCCCTTGTTTGCTTTTTTTTTGTTTTTTAGCTACACGTTGCATCCCGCATATAGCGTGGTAGCTAAAAAAAAATTACTATTAAGCTGTTCCGCACAATGTCTCTTAAAATTATATGGGGTCTAGGGGAAAGAGTTTTTTTCTAAATTATTAAATATGACAATGTCAATTTTCTAACAGCTGAAGGTTTCGACTCCTCAGTAAATGACAAAACAGTAAGGACGCCCCAGAACGGAGAAAAAAATGAGGCTCACTCCGCAAAACGCAAGAGAAGGAGAATTAATGCGTGGTCCAAAGGTTTGGTTGTAAAGCGGCAGAAGACTACGCAAAAGGTATATTACATTTTTATTATATTAAAACTATTTTATATTTTATTGCTAGACAAACTTTTATAATTAAATTAAAACTGACTGATTTAGGTTCTTATGATATGCTTTTGATAATTCATTATTAGGTTGTGAAATTGGTGATCTCTTTTAGTTTTTTCGTTATAAGTTCATGAGATGGTCCCATATAATTCCCAAACAAATAAAATCTAATAAAAAAAACGAAAATTATAATTACACCTGTTTTTCTCTTTTTTAGTTAATATTGCTCCTTTTTTATTTAGACATACCAACATATTAGTGGTTTTAATTAATTATTATTTCTAAACTTCACACCATATATTAAAATGTGTATATCCATTTGTTCTAGAACTACAAAGACACATCAATGGCGATAACAGACGAGGAGTCGAAAGAGAATAAACCTATAACGTCAACGCCTTTGCACAATGGCTCCTGTAGTTCGTCGGGATCGGACGACGACGCCCCGCTACGTAGACCCGCGAATGATGATTCTTTAATCGATTTTAATTCACATTCACAGATTAATCATGTTATTGAGAGGTATTTGTTATTTTTTTAACTTCACACTGTATTCCGTATAAAGCAGGGTTGCCAGAGGGAACCTTATCTTGTGTTGCCTCACAAACCGACAATGTCTTTGTATTTCGCAGTGTAAGTTAATATAGGTGAATTTTGTAATAAGTAACTTCTTTTTCAATATGCTGACAAGTTTGAGATTATAATTCGATAAGGATTACAATTATTCTTCTCTTAAATATTTTTGATGTGTGTTAGCCAATTAGGCCAAATATTCTTAATGAGTTATGTTAAAAACTATGGCTAAGAATAATCCTAGACAGTTTGAAGTTGCTGTAATTTGTGAGTGTTAGGACACACCATTCTTCACTTTCCTTCCAATTTTCGTGATATTGCGTGGTTGCGGCAGAACTCAACACCGCGCTTTTGCTACCAGAACGGGAAAATTAAAATAATTAAAGATATAATAATTTTCCAAAGACTATGTTTCACTGCGCTACGAGGGCTTCTAATTGTTTTTAATATAGCACACAATATTTAGTTTGGTTGTTAATATTTCGTTCAAAGCTTTATTTTTGTACTATAAACGAAAAAGTGTTATATTTAGATTATTGTATCTAAATTACTGTATATTCCTGTTTTAGTCCTGCCAAGTCTACAGAGAAATCACCAACAAAACCATCACCAAAGAAAAGAAGTTCAGGTCCAGAGGCGTCTAGTGGAGGTGAGTGACTTAGAATAGATTTTTTTCATACTAAAATTTTATTATTTTTCTTTTTAGTAACATTTTTTTTTAACATAGTATGGGCTAAACTGTTCAAGCGCTCTTTGGCAATTAAGCCATACATTCTTGTCGATCTACGTCGTAATTGTTATACTATTATAAGTAATAGTATCATGATTTATGGTACTTAATCTTTTTTCTTTGCCTGATATGTATTCAACACTTTAAAAAATGTTTTACTTCTTAGAAATGATCTGAATCTTATATATTATTTACATTATGTGTAATTTTAATAAAATACTGCAATATTTTTCAATATAAATAAAATTTAAGTAAATATATAAATTGTAACTTGAATAATAAGCATTTCATTTAAATATGTACTTGTATAAGTGTATATAACAAACAAAATTAAATCTTATAATTTCATTAGATAGTATAACATGATTTTCAGCTGTCACTCATTTTAACGTAAAAATTGGTAAACACGTTGATTTTTAATTGAGGTCCTCTTAGTACAGGGTTTGACTATAATTGCAAAGATTGAGAGTTTAAATGTTTTAATTTTCCTTTTCTGAAAATAAGCGTTGAGTTCCGCGATACAACACGAAAATTTCGACTATGCTATTATTGTGCAGGACACAAAGTGTGCAGGACACTAATATTGACATTTTAGAATTTGTAGATATCTTATAAGTTAATTTCAAAATGTTTAATACTATAAAATTTCCACTAATCATAATAATCATCTTTCAAATTACAGACGAAGACAAAGTACTGATAAACAAGACTGAATTAGACAACATTCTATACAAGAACGCCAAGGCGCTTCGCTCCATTGGTCTGGAAGCCCTTCTGGAATTGTACGCGCAACTATCATCAGCAGTGACATCGCACGCAAAATCGTTTCAAAGAGGGCGTCTACCGCAACACATGCAGGCGATCGTGAATAGGTATTTACAGTGGAGGAGGAGGTAATTTGACAGTTCTTGGTAACATCACTAGCAACTGTCAAATCGTAAAAGGAATTGACGGAAATGTTGAATGGACAGCTCCGTTGTTGTGTACCAGGAGGAGGAGGTAATTCGAGAGTTATGTTAGTGATGTCAAAGTAAAAGGAATTGTCAGAAATGTGAAATTGACAGGTCAGTAACTTCTTTTGCTATGCAATTGTACTATACAAAAATGTTAGTAAGTGCGTTAGAGCTGTCACACTGTTTTGAAAAGTTGAAGGTTGGATGAAAACCCTGTACTCATTTTTACGTTATGTCTATCTTTTTTATGGTAATTTTTAATGAAGCATATTTTAAAATTTTTGGCATAGCGAAAATAATTATCACTTATATTCTATCTGTGGCCATAATATTATATTGAGTAATGTTAAAACAGGTTATAGGAGTTACCTTGGCAGTTTGTTTTTTGTCTTTGGGTAAGAAGATGATTGTACAGGAAAAAAAATGATTATTTGTGCTGAAGTATGTTTAATTAAAAAATAACATTTCTTTTATCCTCTGGTATGTATCACAGTTGTGGTTATACTCATAGACAGACTTGGATATGGGACTTAAAAGAATCCTAATAAAGGACACAATTTCTCCTTTAAAATTTAATTTGGCCCTTACATTGGCATATATTCGTTCTACCTCTTCCTGAAGTGGTTTATTTAAGATATTAAGATGAAGATAATATTTCTCATTTAGTGTAACAATGACGTAATTGTACTTTTTTGAAAACAAAATAAGTATTGTAATGTGTGTAGAAAGAGTATTTTACATATTTTGCGTCTTTGCAATATTTTTGCGGATTGTTCTTTATTGAAGAAAATAATTAAAAATAAGCAAAATTCTAAAATCCAATCTGCGCAGCCATTTACAGCCAAGTTCAGGCTGGCCACGAGTGGCCAACCGTAGATTACGTTATTGTTGCACCAAACGATTGATGTGTATTCTTTATTGGATAATACAGGAGTAATTGTAATTGTTGTATGAAACATGGCGATACGCCCTAGTATAGGACCTAAGCGGTCCATATGTATTGGTCGTCCATATTTTATTGTATAAATGGAAGCCTTCATGTCAAAAGTATAAATAATGTGCACGAAATTAACATTGATTGATGGAGTTTTATTAAATTTCATTATATTTTTTTCTTCTGTTAATATCTTCGGATTACTTTGATATTTGGTAAATTGGTCGTTTTTATTATAATTTGTTATTTAGAATTTCTTCAATCAATGTTATTTATTAACACAAAATAATAGTCAAGTAAGTGCCGACAATAGTACTGAAATTGTATTCCTAAAACGTGAATTTATTGTCTGCGTCATTCTGTTTAATGGATGTATAATATGGATTGAGCGGTTCGTTCCTTAAAAGTATATAAAAAAAATAAGGCAGGCCTTATCGATATTGTGTTAAAATAAATATCACGTTGCTTTGAGGTCGTTGTGATGCAGCGGAACATCGTCTTACCGCAAACGCAGCAGTTATAGATTAGAATCTCATTTGAGGAAATGAAGTATTTTCATTTATTTGCTCTGGTAACAAGACAAATCGCAGCGTTAAGTTCCGTTACTCACCACGCTAAATATCTCGAAAATTGGACAGAAAGTGAGGAACGATGTGTCTTCACACTAGGTTTCTGTTGCGTAACCTGCTTTATGCAGAATGTTGCATAAGACTTGAAAAAAAAGTTTGGTTTTCCCAATATTAATAAATCGCACAGTCCACATTATAATGCCATATTACATGTGAATAGATTAGGATTTTTAACTTTTCCAAAGCCGTCCAAAGTTTTTATTAAGCAAAAAGACCAGTATCATACTCGTAGTAAACATAAAAACATTTTGACAGAAGGCTGTCAGGCAGATTGTTTGAACATTCCATTTGTATGGCAAGTGGAACATTTACTTAGAAAAGTTAATGTTATATTATATGTTGTAGATAAGATACGAGAAGTAAGGTTTTGTTTTGTTTACCGTTAGTTAGTCGATTTGATTTTTTTAAATTTAATTTTCAATATTTCCATAGTTTTAATCGTTTAATTATTCGATATCTCTTTAAAAGTTTTTATCGATTAATTATACGATATCACCATAATATTTTTAATCGATTATTTATCTATTTAAGGAATGTAAGTCGATTACCTAAATAGCCAAATTGATTGTCAGACTAGTTGTCAAACTAGTACCAGGACTGTGATAAGTGTGGTGTAAATACATTTCATATTTCATAATAATTATTCGCTTATTTATTTTCATATTGCCATTAGGTGTGAGTGTTTTGAGGGTTTGGTGGAACAATTGTACACACTTTGGATTTTTTTTACATATGGCAACATTAGTTAAGGTGTGTTACTGATTAAGAATGAATTGTTTATACTCTGAAAAAAATAGAAAACTTTTTAATTAAATAATATTTTAAAAAGTATAAAAAAATTGTGGCATTGTCGTTGTGGCAGGACTTGAACCTGCTCCGCTACATTCAAATTATTACGTTTTTTTAAATATAATTAAGCGATCTTTTTTTAATTGAATCAACATAATTTCAATTAAAATGTTTATTAAACTTCAAATATACTTAATTCATTCAATATGTGGAGAGAAAAATAGATTATCATAGAGATATACAAGCAAGTATAGCAATATCCCTTTTTTCAAAGTCTACTTTAAATAGCGTCTATGGATAATTATTAGATATTTTATATTTTGTGGCCGTCGTGGCGCAAGGGTGGGTACAAGCGAGTGAACGTAAACGTGACCGTTGTGGGTTCGATTTCCACTCGGGAGAATGTAGTGTTTAATATTTTCATTTCTTCTCTCTGGCAACAAGACGCAGCTGGGTGTTGTCACATGTTGCAGACGCAATTCGTCGGAAGTGTCTTAATGGGAAAGGAATCTCTTAACATTAGGTTCCCAGATTTGCTCTGCCTACACTGTTATGGAGGCAACGAGAAGCTCGTTATTTTATCTAATACATACTAATTTAATAATATCTCGACAGTCTAGTCCCAGTAATAAACGTTCAAAAGCTACACGAATTCTTATGAACACGTTTTATTTAATTCTCCTTATATTAGTCTGAATGGAGATTGCTTTATTTGTTTCTATATGATTAATATGTTAAGGGATGTTATTCTATAAAATAGTAAATAACTTACTTATGCTAATATTTATAATCAATCCTTACTCTAAAAATTATTTACCTATATGCTATACTTTATAAATTAAGTAATAATGAAAACGCACTTAAGTGCAGATTCGAATCTCATTTTAAAAAATATTCCTTCTATAGTAGTTCTAAGTATATAAATAAACAATGTTTACGCACAATATAATGTGTCCAAAGTGTGGTTTGCCTGTTTGTATAATACTTGTCTTTTAAAGTCATCGTTAATGAATGAAAATGTTAATAACATGAAGGTTAAATATATGATTAAATCCGCCATATTAGATTTTGTCTTAAATTCGATTTTTTTTCCATTTCTTGTTTTAAAATATTGTAACAATACCTATAACTGCCTCAATATGTAAACAATGAAATATTAATAATAATTATATCGTAAGATACTGTTAAATTTTATAATAAAAATAATAAAGAAAATCACAAAAGGTTGTGAAAATTTATGACTATAGACAATTTGGCTTTTTAGGTTCCAATTAAATACTAACAGTTTTTGTATAAGTCATGGTACTAATTCTATTTATTTAAATAATTTTAATAAATAATCACTTATATTTTATTAATTAACAATTATTGTGTAGGATTGCATTGCTATTGTTTATTGTATGATAGCAATAAATGCAATTTTTTTTTTGTTAATTTTCTAAGTTCCCCATAAATTACTCGCCATTTCAATGAATTTAAACTATTCAACACTGCCACTAATATATCCTCTTACAAAGGCTGATATTTATAAATATCTGACTGTTGTTCTTAAATGAGTGGGCTTATGTAAAATATCGATATTTATTAATCATTATTATATATTAATAGCCTTTCTACCTGTGTCCGAGTTAATGTGGTTTCGCGAAATATCTCATATCAATATTAAAAATTATTATCTCCTGTTTTACATATCAAAGTCGAACGTCATCCCATTCATCTCTAAGAGAAAGTAATTTTTTCTTAATGTTTAATATCTTTTAATGCAAACTCATCTTTTATGTCTTTAAGGCCTTTGTGGCGCAGCGGCACAAGGCTGTGACTGTAACGCGACGGTTGTGGGTTCGATCCCCACTCGAGGAAGTGAAATATTTATTTACGTTTATATTTCCATTTCTTCGCTCTGGTGTCGAGGCAAATCGCGGAGTTGAGTTCTGCCACTCCACACGCAAAGCCTCCAGAATTCGCCAGAAAGTGGGAAACTGTCTTAACACCAGGTTCCCTCTCCCTACCCTGCTATGTAAGGGATACAGCGAGAAGCTAATTTAATGTCTTTAAAATACAAAATAGAAATCTCAAGTGACTTAAATGTGGAGTACTAACTACACGGTATACTCTGATGTTTAATAAATACGGCTTCCAAAGTTTCACGACAGTTATAATATTCGCTCGTCTATTTTTTACTGCACCTATTCATTTCAAAATTCTTAGTTATTTTGTTAACATGATAAAAGGCGCGTTTTTCTTTTCCGACTGCCCGAGTAAAGCTTGGATTTTACATTAATAACTTTAGTTATTTTATCTCATCACTCCATTTTTTTTATTGTTTAAACCTGTCATTTTTTATTTATAAATTAAAATATTTTTTTTTCTTAACATTTGGTTAAACTATAACATTTAAGTTATAATCAATTCGTTGAATATAAAATACACATAATAACAGTTACAGTACAAAAGTAGCTAAAAGATAATCTTGGCTGAACATTTTTTACACATCGACGAATCTACAAAAAAAAAAATCACCAAGAAACCTCATGGTTGCTTATAACTGTCACAGCATTTTTTTACACGTGCACCGTGGTGGGGCGTTTTATTATTTTAACGCTAGAATAGCCTACTTAAAAGAATTACGCAAAAAGTTGTGCAAAAATTCACAAGTTTCAAATTCGCATTTAATCATCGACTATTGAAATTTTTTGTCCAATCATTTTTGTGCCGCGTACCCCCCCTCCACCCCCCATGCAAAACCTAGACATCAGATGAGTGTTATAGTTTATTTGCAAGAGTTTTTGTTTGGTCTGTTTCAAATATGTTTACACACCTTTCTCCACCGACTTTGTTATGCACGGCGTCGATGAATTGGCTGCCTTTTTTTTCTCTTCTATAGTGTTATCACAATAATACTTCTTTTTTTAGTATCGAAACATCTAGAATCTTGTCTCGTTAGTGTGGAAATTGAGAGTTGCAATCTAAACATACTGTGTAGACAATTTAGTTTTTCACTATCGTCGCCATTTTATTTTCTAATATTAATATTTATCGGTAAATTGATCGAAAATGTTTTTGATATTATTACTTAAAACTGAGCAGTTTGTTAAAAAATGTACTTAACTATCTTGGAGAATATTGTTGCTTAATAATTTGTTTTTAACCCATTGATTGTAGAAAAAAAATTTTTTTTTTAAAGACCTTATCATTTTATTTATTATCTATTTCTTTCTAAAAACACTATTTCCATCACTTTTTGGGTATTAAATAATTAATATGTTAACCTTTAATTATATGGATGTGTGGATACATACTTAAATGTAACAGTGTGATAAATATGGAATAAAGGCACATAAATTATATACGAAAATAGTTACCTCGTTCCGAATAGGAATCAAATATATATATTCATATATTGTATATGTCATTAAGATATAATTGCCATAAGCATCGTATCGGATGGCGATTAAAAAGGAATTCGATGATCGAGTTGATTGTTATATTGTTTTTCTCCGCAAAAATAGATTTTATTAAAAAAGAAAATATTTCGTTACAACTGAAATTGACTAGAACATCGAATTTCTCTGAACAGTTCAAACGAATTTGTAGTTTATATGTATTTATAATGTGGCAACACTTGCAATAACAGAGGAAAGTATGATTAAAATAAAATGAAAAGTTTAAAATTAATTTGAAAAGAATAAAAGTTAAATTAGTTTATATGTTCCCATGATTACGCGAGATTAGAGCGGTGATTGCAATCTACCGGTAGCCCAACGAACAATTCGTGTTTTGTATGCGTCGGGTAATGAACTTGCGGCCCTTGCCATTTAATTATGGCTTTCTCCACGTTCTGATAGATTATTAAGTTTTAATAACTTTTCTTTTGATTTTATAATGTTGTCTATATAAATTGTAACAGTACTGGTTTGGAAGTTAATGTAAAATAATTAAGCTAGATATGGATGGTAGAGTTGTGTATTTATTAAATTATTCGATTAGAAATTAACTTTTCTTTATTGCTAAGGTTTTTTTTTAATTTTTTATTTAGTTTTAATCAATGTTAGCACAAATGCAGTTGTTTAGTTACATAATTTATAATATAAGTGAAAATCTGCTAACAGTTAAACTTAATGAAACTTAAAATTTTAAGTTTGATTTTTTTCAATAAATAATCACACTTTGACATAGCATCGAATTTCTAAATGTATAACAAAAAGTAAAAAAATAAATGTCATCGACAAATTGTAGAGAACAAAAAAGGAAATAAATTAAATTCAACAAATACATAATGTGCATCGATTAAAAATAGTTAAATCGATTTGATTGTAATAGCGGAGGCGAGTAATAAAATGTGAATAGCCCATTGTCTGGTATTGCAAGTGTGTCTAGATGACCTAATTCTAATGAATCTTGCTTGCATTTGCTCAATTTCGTGTTTTGGAGATTGTAAGCATCCACCGTTTGCTAGTTTAATAAAATTTGTATTTATAAAATTGTATTTAATTGAAAATAAAAGGGTATGCCTTCATGTGATAACGATGTTTTGGGTTTTATTTCATTTATAAATGTGTTTTAAGTTGAATTTAAAAAATTGATTTCAAAATGGTTATTGGAGTATAAAAAACTTGACTTGTCTTTTGGTGCAGGTGCGCAATCGTGCGACTGTAAATGCAGCAGGTTGCGGGTTCAGTTCCAGCTCGAGCAAATTATATAATTAATATTTTCATTTCCTCACACTAGTAACGAGGCAAAACGCGGTGTTGAATTTCGCCCCTCAACACACACTGTCTCAAAAAATCGACGATTCAAAGTGGAGAACGGAATTGTATCTTAATGGGAATGGAGTGTATTAACACTAGGCTCCCAGGTTCCCTCCGCTTACCCTGCTATGTGCGGGATACAGTGTAAAGCTAAAAATTTTACAAAGTACAGATTGTGTGTTATACTAATGAACGTTCCAGTGTGATTTTTTTTTCATTTCTCTAACACAAGTTGGTAAATTCCACAAATTTGAACCATAAATTTAATTTATGTCATGAATACTTTTTTATGGTATAGCTACTAGGAGGTTATAGCTACTAAAAAAACATAGTAGACTAACCGATTCCTCTTTTACCTGCCTATTGCTAGGGTCAATTTTTTGACTCTAACTACTCTAATTTGCACGACCTTCAACATCCTCAGCATGGCTTCCCAGGAAGTCAGTTGGGTCAAACACCAGGAATAGTCCGGCGCGCAACGATCTTGGAGCTTTTCTATCAGTAACCCCACGATTACCTTAAATGTATGTATTACGTTTGTGATCATCCAAAAAAAAAATTTTTTTTAAGTTGAATTTACCAATCGCCTTTACACCATTTTTCATGTTATTTTTCTTGTATCTGTTTTATGTTTAAGTTAATTTAAGTTTGTTTTTTTGCTTTGTGTTCAAGTTATTTATGGTAAGTATTAAATAAATAAATACTTTTTTTTAGGTACTAATAATTATTATGGTTATGAATTAGTTTTTCTATTTATAAATAGAAAAGTTAGTAGTAGATGCCGGCGTGGCGCAGCAGTAGGTACAGCGTCTAATTATAAACGCAGCGGTTGCAAGTTCGATTCCCACTCAGGGGAATGCATTGTTTTCATTGCCTCGCTCTGTGTTAAGTGTTCTAACACTAGGTTCCCTCTGCTTACCTTGCTATAGACGGTATACTTCGGTGAAGCAAAAAAAAAATGTTTATTGTATTCGTATCTTATGAACTTTAATGACTGAGAGTTTATCGTGGTTTGATCGCTTTTATTACAATGAATGTATTAGTATAATAATCTTGTAATAAGTATATCTAACATCTGAGGCCAGACGTGACCAAGTAACCCCGTAGGTAATTGACATACGGCATTCTATATTAAACTTTTTATTAAAATCGATAACTTCAAGATTTCCAAGCAAAAGTATTAATAAATATTAGTTGATTTTACAACTATTTTATCGTTGTTTTCCACCTTCCGCCCATTTTGAGTAACAGAATCCAACCAAAGTGTTGTTAATACTTATTCTTTTTCTTTAATTCGTGCTTTGTATTAGTAGACCAGATGAAAAATAATTAAGGATTCGATAATTCTCTACATATATCTATAAATTCTTTTAGTCAAGTTTTACCAGCATCACAGTAGCAGCGTCCAATATTAAATTGTCTTCACAGCTGTTTATAAAAGTGTTATAGATTTAGCTCAAAATATCCTGCACACAACAGGATAGGCAGAGGGAATCTAGAGTTAATGCTCCTAAAATCTGTTAGCGGTAGTTTTCATTATGAGTTTGTAGTAAAAATGAATATGATTAATTAGAATGAAACGGAATGTGTAAGTTGTGTATATTTAAATAAAGAGAAGTTGTTATGATGTTATGATGACTGAAGATAAAAATATAAATGAAGTTCTTTTATTAATATATAATTTTAAAATAAATATTGTCAATATGATTTAGTAATTTAACTTCAATTAAATATTTTTTGATAGTGATTGTACATTATATTGTTAATTAAAACTATAGGAAGTTACTATGATATTGTTATAAGATTATAAATTAAATGAAATACTTTTACTAATAAAAATAAAGATTGTTATTTAAAAATAATTATTGCTAATAATAATAAAATTAATTTAAGGGCAATTAAATGTTTTTAATATGAAATATGTTATAAATGATGGCAACACTGAAACTATCTTTATTATGAATATGAGACACACCCGGTAAGCTTAGTTTTGGAGGGAAATTGTACCTAAAAAAATACCCCAAAAACAGAATTGAACAGTCTTCCTAACGTTGTAATACTGCCAGCAGGCTGTAAGGAAGAGTTATTAAGTGATAGTTTAAGTGCTAAGTGTTTAAGTGTCAGTGCTAAGTAGAAAGTGTTAACAATAAAGTGATTTCCTCCTCCTGGAGGTTAGGACAAGTAGTCCTGGAGGCTATAGTTGTACTCGGTGCAAGCGGTCAGCAGACGACGACCTGAAGGCGAAAGGCGACTGCAATGAAACAGCATAGCGGTATTTGATATTTTTATTTTTACACTTTACGTCGGTGACCGTAAACGAATTTTACTACAACGCTCCATCATTTCAATTTCAATTACACGATAGAATGGTACTAGAACGTAAATTTTAAATATTTTTTTCGTATTTATTTATTATAAGATCAAATAGATAATCTTTTTTACATCCTAATGTAACGATATCATTTAATTTAATTTGTAATTATATTAGGCAAATACAACAAATAAAAATACAGAACTTATTATAATAATAATAATATTTACGGTAGAACAATATCTATTAGCTAAAATCATTTTTCAATTACAATTTATAAATACACATAACAGAAGAACTAAAGGAACTAAATATTTGTTTTTCTACTAAATTAATACAATCACATATACTCTTTTTATTATAAACTAAGAAATACATAATTTCTTAAATTTATGTATCTATTAAATTACGTCCTTACATTTGGCTCCTGAAAATCGTCTGTTGCACAATATATAGGGGCGGGCTAAAGAAACGAAAAATATCGACACCTTCATATATTTAGGTACATATGACGGTGTGTGGGGCTATAAAGAAAGTGCGTGATAATCAATACAAGAAAACGAGATTGTTATTGCTTAGATATAGAAATATTAAATAAAAAATAAAATATTCTCATATACATCCTATCCCTCGCCGCGCGGCGACACTTTAACAAATAACAAACTTAATTAAAACGTCTCAATTATAACTTTAACAAAATCACTCTAATACTGCTGAATTTGTACGAATTAGGTAAACTCTAGAAACCGACGACACATCCTGCGGTCGCAGGACCACCAGGACAGGACCTACGGACTTGGGAGTCACTCGTGTAGGAGAAGAGAGAGAGATATGTACGTACATACAATAGAGATAAGGAGCTAGAAGCGCTGGCCGGTAGAGAAGGTCTTACACATTTTTGGCACATTATTGTATTATTCAATTTAATTGAAACGATTGACCGAAACAATCGTTCGTATTATATTCGTATGTTTAGCAGAAGCTTATTTAGGAGCTTAATTTAGTTATTTTACAAGACAACGCTACAACGAAAGTGCTGTTTCATATTAAAAGATCTCGTCGATTTTTATAAGAAAAGCGAAGGAAGTGTAGATAAAGCAATAATTATATAATCTGTAATGTTAAACTATAGGTACGTATTCAATTATACATCTCGTTAATATATAAAATCCCTGTAATGATATATTGTAAGTGACGTGACACTACTGTGTGACTGCGGCGCGGGCGGCGCGGGGGCCCGGGGACGCGGGGGCCCGAGGGCCCGGGGGCACGGCTACGGTGTGATCCAATGTAATATACAAAATAGAGTCGAAAATAGTTTCAGTCTTCTGTTAAAGAGTTATGCGGATTTGTGACGTGTACTGACGTGAGGGCCTCGCGGACCGCCTCGGTGAGTGTACTGAGATAGATCCCTACAAAACAAGTAACTATAAATACTATTAAACATATTTGGGAATGTCTCTAGACGGTTGAACGAATGATATCTTCAACACTGCTATACTACGTAGACCGTATGTACAGGAGTCCGCCACCTGCGGCGCTACTTTAGTACGAAATAATTGTATACGATATCTAAAGCCAGGTAGTGTTGAACCCCGATTTATACTAACTTTCATTATCCACTAAAATGTTGAAAGCTCCTTTTTATTTGAACATTGAGTGCAGACACATTATTCCCTAGACCTGGCGCGCACTGTCTTCGTTATCGATAATGAACTCTTTGTTTTTTCAATCAGTAATCACAAAGTTGCGTACGTCACGACGCGCGCGGCCCGGACCACCCGGCGCTCACGACCGCGCGGCACACCGGCGTCCCGTGGGCAGCCGGGACCCTCGGGGAAGTAGTGGAGGTGCTCGAGGGAGTGACGAGTGCGTCGCGGACCTTCCAACGGCGACAGTTCACTGTATTCACTTCTCTAATTCTACAACAATTACAAATACGCTACTATTTACCATTTTAGACACTTAATGTCCCCTTAATTAATGGTTAATTCAAATTTATATACCATTAATTTATAATAACTATTTACATTTAAAAATTGTTTATCTTCGAATAAAACTATTATTACGAAATATTTTACAAACTTTGGTGAAATGCAGAAGTCAACTCGCACGTGTTACGTAACATTAGGTTAACACAGGTATAGGCAAGAGTCGCTCCGGGGTACACTTGTGGAAGTACAGTCGTAGCCCTAAGTGATATGAAATATTAAAAAATATATCAATTAATGAGAATGTAAGAATGGAATGTCAACAACAAAGAAGATAACAATCACAACACCTTTCATACTTATTGCACTCCTTCGGAATAATAAATTATCGCCTATCACTTACGCGCGATTTAAATATACATTTACAATATTAACACATCTTTTAAATATAAATTTAACTAATTTCAATGCGGACGTCGCTCGCTCCAGAGTAGGAGCAGAGTGGCGGGCTGGTCTCCTCCCGCCTCGAGCCTGATCTGGCGAAACTGAAATTCTTTCAGCATACACCGCTATCTTAAACATTAATAAAATTTATCTTCGATAAGATATTGCACGAGATAAGATCCAAGAAATACACAATATAAATCACAATAAAAACGGAGTACGGGGTACGCTAACAAAACTCCAGTTTCACCGTTGCTTCATTACTCACAGCGTACCTAGCTAGCGATCAAACGTCCATAAATTATAAAGATCTCGTCCCTCTCGGAGGACGCGGTCCGAGTGAGGGAAGGTACGGGTGCAATGTTTAAAACGTTTTAATTAATTTAAAATGGAAGTGGCCTAGTGCGCCTAGTCCTGCCCGTTGTGGTGCAGCAGCGCGCGCGCGTCGGGGGGGTGCGGCTGGTGCGGCGGGTGCGCGGGCGCGCGGTACGCCTCGCCCTCCTCGTCGGCGGAGTTCTCCTTCGACCGGTCGCTCTTGCAGTCCTCCTCCTTGGTGACGCCCGCCAGTGAGTCGAGCGCCATCGGCATCGACTGGTACAGCTCGCGCGCCTTCTCGCTCGGCGGCAGCAGGTGCAGCATGTTGAGCGGCATGGGGAACCCGGGCGGGAACTCTGGGTAGAAGCCCTGCTGGAACGGGTTGAACATTGGGTTGGAGGAGATGTCCGGCTCCGAGCTCGCCGGCCGCTGGCTCGCGTTCTGGTGTTGGTCGTCCTTGTCGTGGTGCTTGCCCGGCGGGTGGTTGTTGTTGTTGTTGCCTGAATTTAAATTTAACACCTCCAACGGACCGCCGATACAATCTTTTCGGAGTTGCTCCAGTTTTAAGCTCTTGCCGTATTTACCCCGCACGTACATCAGAAGTGAATTGTACGGGATGCCGAATATTCTTGATGCTTGGCTCGTTGTCATCTTCTTGTTCCACACGTGTTGTAGCGCTTCCGTGAGTTCTGCGTTGGTCCAGGAGCGGGGCGGGCCGCCGCGCGGCGCGCTGTGCTGCCCCTTCGGCCGCCCTGTCGAACAACAACCATTAATTAGAATTTACGTTTAGTTTTGGAATACTTAATTCGCTAATTACATTACGGAAGTCGTATTCAATGATTTATGAGTGAGCTAAATGCAATCGTGATGCAGGGTGGTTTCGCGTGGGGGGAGGAGGTAGGGGGAAGTGCACGACATGTGCCGTGCACCGCCCGCCTCCGCCGCGGTTACCGTATGCACAACTATCTAATGACAGTGTTTCGGCGATGCAGTGAGCCGGCAGCGGTAACGGGCGGCAGCGGCGACGCGGCGGGAGCTGTCGCTAATTCGGCGCGAGCACGCGACTATTAGGGCAGGGGCGGGCCTGTCAAAAAGAAAGCGCAGCACCGCCGGCGACGTCGCCACATGTAACTTTATAGTTTTATAATTCCGACGGATCACGTTAACTCGATTCCGATCAGATAATTCGAGGAACGTTTCGGATTGCTGCCGGAATCATATTTTATTATGGAAATTAGTTTTCTTTTAATAGTCGTCGCGGGTCACGCGAGGGCCTCCCCCCCTCCCCCTCCCCGACCGCGGAAATTAAAGACGGCTCCCATTAAGTGCTCAACCTCGTTAGCATTTCACAAGGAGCATCGCCGTGCGTGTGACGTCGACGGCGCTAGCGATGGGCGCTCATCGATCGCGACTATTGTGTTCGACGTGACGTGCCAGTAGCACGCTTGCCGTTGCCGTGACGTGCCAGTGGCTCGCCGTGACGTGCCGGCGGGACACGTCGCACGCTAGTCCCGCCGTCTGTTCCCCTATGACTAGGAGATAACGCTATCAGATCGTCTTAATAAACATTCGCCTGGAAACAATGGTCGTTTAACATTTTGCTTTAGCGATCGCAGCTACGGGCGGGAGATTGCTAATATTGAGACACCTATTGTTGCGGGTTTTATCTATCTTATAAAATGTATTTGCTGTTTAGTTTGAATGTAATGCAAATCGTGCGCGATTTTATGTTTGTATGGAGATAAATATTCTTTCACGTAATTGTGTTGGCTACGATAGGTATATGATTTTAGGAAATTGATTGTTTTAATAGAGTTAGACTATGCCTAGAGATAGTAAATAATTAAGTCAGTTTTTTTATTTCGTGATTGAAGTTGCCTATCTACTACCTACTCTATAATTAAATAGAATTAAAATTATATAGCTGTCCTTGGCTTAAATTGTAAAAACCTTCCAAAAATACACATAAATACCTCATTGCTTTTTAACCCTTAAATGCATGATTTTATGCATGATTTTATTTTTAGACCGAGAAAAAATATATTTTGGAGCCATGAATATGCTGATTTAGGGAAAAATAATAAAAAAAATAGTTTTGACAGTCGTGAAGAAAAAGTGTGTTGCCACTCGATTAAATATATCACCATGATAGTAATAATCCTGCAACAACATGCATTGAACTCATACTAATAATTTTATGGTCGTTTGAATGGTATGTTGCAGTTTTACTACTTTATGCATTTA